>JBBHKE010000023.1:16504-83452 GCA_037447655.1 Zygnema cylindricum | reverse complement strand
TAAGATGGGACATACCACATCCCGGATTCCGCGGAAATCCAACAAGGAGCCTATGATTGAAAGCTGGAAAAATAATAAGAAAAATATATACCAAGCTATACGAGCAATAAAAAGTACCCTATACACTGATTGCAAAAGAGAAAGTGGGTCAGCGACGTAAAGCCTAATACTATGCCACACTAAAGGTCAAAAGTAGGGGTATCGAATATATATGCTCCGCATGTTGCGGGGGTAATTCTCTCGATCCTCTCCCAGTATTCATCACCATGCTTTAGTGGATAAGAGGGGAAGTTTGGGAACTTTGGAAGGGTGAGAGAAAAAGATGGTCGGTAAAAAACCGGCAGTAGCATAAGGGAATTGTTGGTAGTCCTCTAGATTCAAAAATTTATCAAGCGCGATCACGCAAAACGTTGTCAAAGAATTAGTTTACAGTCGCCAGTATCTTTAAATCAACAAGTATGAAACTGTCAGTCGGGTCTCAATGCTCGTAGTCGCATTCACTAGAGGTTGTTACCTCCTAAATCGCAACACAAGTATGTAATGTTACTCGTGAGGATACATGGCATCATGCGGGATATGTGAAGACAAGGTCACATAATAGTAGCACAACATCCACAAGAAGGCGACGTATACCTTGAGTTGTGGAACGTGGCTAGAAAATGCTTCGTGTTTGATAGTGTATCTTGCGTCGCTATTAATCGTCGCGATTGCATCTTGAACCATGTATGTTGTTGTTGTACACTCCCTACCGTACAAGCAACCGAGCAAATGGCACTTTGCTCATCTATAGGTTGACTACAAATGCAGCGTGACTCACCTAAAAGCGGAGGGTGCGGCAAGCTAGGACGTAAGCAAAACATGGAAAAAAACTAAAGAGAAGGCAAGTGGTCCGATGCAAAATGGCACACCGATAGCTAACACTTGGCTATACTTTTTAAAAACAAATTGTTCACTAACATAAGAAAGCATAGTCCATAATCCTTTTATGTGCAACATAGTCCGTAGCGATTTATGTGTGGATTTTCAAGAAAAAGATAATGGAGACAAATTCTTGGCAAGTCAAGAATTAAATTTAGACTTCTCGTGTAAAAATCGATGGTACCAGATATCGTCTTTATTCGTTTCTAATATGATAATTATTATCCACTTGACCAGTCCGCCATTTAGTGTTGCTCAGGAAACAAAACTGTAAAAGGTGTTTGTAGTGTGTGTATCGATAGTTCCTTGTTGTGATAAATGATATTCGATATGTTGAATATCGAATATCGAATATCGACGGTCAAAGAGCAACCAATATTTTTCTGCTTTCTCTTTTTTCTTTTATGTTCGCAGGGATGAGGTTGTTTGTATGGAAAGTTGCAACTTAAAAAACAAAAATTCAAAGATGAAAGATGTATCGTTGAGTTGTTTTTTGATATTTAATTTACAAATAAGCCTAAGAGGCTTTATAAAAAAAGAAGATACCAAGAAGCCGTAAATGCGGTACGATGTAAAGGTAATCTTAGGCGTGAATAATGTACGTAAACCTAGTTACGATAAAAAAAAAAAAAAAAAAAAATCAAAAAGAAATCTCTAGATTGCGGAAAGTACATACAAATCACTGACAAGTGCATAACAATAAAATAAAATGTTAGACATTCAATGTACTGTTTAAGGCTTAAAAGTTATAAGTCAAAGGGCTCCTTACTATTTAATTAAAAAACAGGGCAAGCCTAAATTAAAAGAGCACGGTGATAAACCACCTGAGTACATGAGAACAAAAAAAGGAAAAAGAAAAGGGGGAGGTAAAATCTGAATGTAGTTCTTTAATATATTAGTCTTAAGTAAGTTTTCAATGTATGGTTGTTCATTCCATATGCCATAATGCGGCAAGTGTAAAGAAAGCAAAAACTAAATGTATGTTTTTCTATTTGAGTCCCCTTTTGTGTGCTCTTTTGACCACTGAACGCATAACATTTACATTTATATTTTATTTTACCATACTATGTTATATTGTATTATACTATATTATACTATGATTATTGTATTATATTATATCATCGTCGGTAATACTGAAGTATGCAATTTGGAATGCCATCTAGTGAACTCATTAATGCTACGCATAATTATATCATAATATATTTTAAGATACTATATTAATTGTGAAATATTAATTTTCTACGAACTTTTTTTCATTTTAAGCTTTTTCTTTTATCACTAAAATCGAGAGATTCCTATACAATTATTTTATTTTTACCAATGGATGTTGAAATTGCGACAATAGTTCAAAAATCATCGAAGGCGACACACTTTTCATGAGTAAAAATCGACGACCTTTCCATCTATGTTTTAATTTGCACCATTTAAAATATATTAACAATGAAATTATACAACGGTCTTACAACATTAAGGCCATATTTGGAAGTTATTTACGTTGTTAAAGTAATTACAAACAAAATAATTAAAGCATTAAAAGTATATGGAATTTGCAGTATTAAAAGGCTCAGCAAAACCAGATTTGTAAGATGCGTCAATCCGGCAAAAAAAAGATAGAAAGGAAAGAGGAAGAAAAAAAAAAAAAAAAAAAAAAAAGGATCCGGCAAATCTCAATCAATCAATCTCGATCCGGCGTTCTCGACAATAAAGTGGAGAGAAAAGAATCAGTTTCACTATTTATGAAAAAAAACAGAAAGTAGACCCAAGCATCGACAGTTAGAGGTAACGGAACAGAAACTGAATGTTTTAATATTTTGGTCACACAAAAAAGAGGTTCCGATCTTTTGGAAGCACAAAAGAGAAAAAACAGTAGAGGAGGGGAGAGCGGGGAAGAGGGGGGAGAGGGGAGAGAGAGGGAAAAAGAAGGAGAAGACATACCAAGGCATGAATAGAAAATAAAATATTTATAAATAAAAACTAAGTGACAAAGAGAGTCAATTGCCGAATATTTCCAGATACATCCAAAATATCACACAGTTCGACAAAATCCCAATTCATATATATTACAAATATGTGACATACAAATCCTCTCCCTCTCTCCCTCTCTCTATTTGCAATCTCTTCTCCACTATTTACCGCCTTCTCCTCAAATCCTTCTCCTTTTACACACGTGTCTACCAAATCCCGCAAAGTACCCAAAAAAAATCCTAAAATAATCTTAAAAAAACTAAATAATTTATAAAAAAAGAGGTTAACATCAGACGGAGTCCTTCCAATCTAGCCGGACCACTTGACGTCTCCCTTGTTTTTTTTTTTCTTCTCCACTATCATTTCAAGTCTCTTTTTTCCTTTTTTTCTCCACTATCATTTCAAATCTCTCACTATCATTTTTCACTATCTTTCACTATCATTTTTTTCTTTTCTTTTTTTGTTACACCTTTTTTTTCTTTTCTTCTTTTTATGACCCTGGCTCCTTCACACCTCTTCATTCAGAATATGACACGTGTCAGAGTTTTAAAGAACTCCATCTATGCCTTCCACATCAGTCCTAAAAAACACTTCTCCGAAATAAATATTGCTGACGTCATCAATGTTTTTAATCATCCTCTTTATTTATCATACAGTAGCTGACGTCACGCCCTGTCACCTAACGTGACGTCACGTTTCAAATACCCTTCCTCCTCTGAAGTCAGAAACTCAGAACCGAAACCGACAAAACAGACACGTGGGAAGCTTCTCCGACTCTATGCTTCCTTAATGCCGACGTCACCTCCGTCCACATTCGGTTCATCGACCGGTGCGCTGACGTCATTCGTGACGTGACGCATACCGCGCCCTCCGCGGCTTCCGTGACGCCCGTGACGCCCGTCACGCTCCCCGTGACTTTTCCATCCGCCGGCGCCGCGTTCGGAAATCCTGTCGGCCGTCATCTTTTCCGCCTCGCCGGCCGTCTCTCCGCCGGCGACCAAACCGGCGGAAATTTCCCCGCGACGATGCCCGCCGCGGAATCCTCCGTGCGCGTGACTTCCGTGACGCCCGTGACCTCCGTGACCCTCTTGACTTTCTGGACTTCCGTGACGTCCGTAACTCCGTCCATGGCCTCCGGGATTCCCGTGACGTCCGATCCGTACAATTCGAGCGAACTCAGAAGACACCGCTCCGGTACTCTCCGTACTCTCCGTACCCTCCGGCGCAGTTTTGACGACCGTCAGAATGTGGCCGGCCGGTATCTCTACGACTTCCCCACGCCTGTGTCCATGGCCGTGATGACGGCCGAAACGATGGTGATGGCTTTCGTAGTCTTTTCCGCCATGGCGGAGGAAACGAGGAGAAGAGTTTGTCCGTACATGTTCCGTACGGTTCCTGGGATGGCCATGGTGGAGGGAGTGTGTGCAAGCGGCTGTCTTTGGAAGGACATCCATGGTGGAGATTAGTCCCGTACCGGAATTAGAGAGGATTTTAGGTGTTTTAGACCGCAGAACGGTTCGAAGCATATAAGATTTTTGGGGGAAACTGTGGAAAACAAGGTCTGGGAAATTAAGGAAGAAAGTAGCTTTAGAATGGAATTCTCGGCAGGAATTGTCGAGAGGGAAGATGGAGTGAATTGAGATAACGAGAATGAGAATTTTGCCTTTTATCGATGGAGATGGAGGTGGGAAGGCGTGTGTTGGTAGAGGGGAGCGCTTGCAGCTGATTGGTCCATCTTGACTTGTGCTTTCAGCAACCGATTTGGGCCGTCCGATCGGATTTCTCGAAGATAACGCGCTTTGGAATTGGGGAGCTGTCTTGAAACCGACGTCAAATCACTTTCCGGGATGTTTCCTTTTTTGTCGACATTTGCGATTTCGTTATATCGGAGACGTTTTAAGGACGCGGCGTCTATTCGCTTCAGCTTGCCTTGCCACGTGGTGTTTTACGAATCGTTTAGTTTCGGTAGTTTCGTCAACGGCTTTTTGCGATACATGTGCAGTTCCATGTAGATGTGACAGCTGTCGAGTGTTGTACCTTTGGAACAAAATCACGCTTTTTGGCCACCTGATGAAACAGAAATAAAAGTATAAAACACAACGTCGAAGTTCCATTGGAGGAAGGGATACACGTGGTAGTTCACCAATTTTAGTACGGCTATCAGTGCTAATTTAGCTGCTCCCAATTTCTGACTACTTGGTTTTATATTTTCTGTTTAATGTAGCCTTTAAGTGGATCATTTAGAAACACGTGGAACTTGTTCTTGTTATAGAATCATGGCCTGTTTCAGACGTTGGGAAGAACATTATTGTGGCTTTTAAGCGTGCGAAGTCTTCGCATGCGTGAACAAAACTGACGCCGTACTGCAGTTTTCGGCGGTTAAGTAGCCGGTAAATTAATTTTCCACATTTTAGTCCAAAACGTGTTAGGATGCGTCTCCATGTGACTAAGTAAGGGTTTTTTTCTGTCGTTTTCCTCTAATACTTAGCATAGCACCGCGTAAGTGCCAACCGTACAAAAAAATAGAAAAAAGGAGAAGTACATTTTGCGTCATCGTCGAATATAAATGTACTACATGTTGTCGTCTTGTGCTCTTATACCCACGGCCATGCCAAAAAACGTCATCTTCAAACTTTTCTTCAAAAAATAGGGACGATGTTTTTTAAAACAAAGCATTTCTGCTAATCAAATAATAACTCGTATACACACGTGTAGTAATTTTTCAAGCGACGACAAAAAAGACACTTTTCGGTATATTTTGTCTTTTTGCGTCCATCAAGTATATTTGTTTCGTTTTGTCAGGTTCTGTTCAGTACGGATTTCTTCATTTCAGGGGATCTGAAGATTCCGATGCCATTTCACGAAAACGTGAAAAATCTCTAAGGGCGCCACATCAATTCGGACTCGCCGCCTCTCACGAACAATTTGGAGAATCACAGATTGTAGACGTTGGCAGGCGTCACGCGCATGTTAGCGTATACAATCGTCACACCCTTAAGTTTTAATTCCGTTTTTAAACATAGGGACACTTGAAATCCGGGTCCGCTGGATCTGCGCTAAAAAAAAAGTAATTTCTCTAAGTTACAAGTACATGGAGACGTACCCTTAGTTGGCAAGTGGACGAGAATTCGATTCGCGTCGTCGTGGGATATTTGACGACTTGCGTTGAATCCGTTTGGATTTTTTGTGACCACGCGGCGCGGCATCGAGGGTGACGAATAAAGGCGACGGACGGTGGAAAATGGACGCCCCAATTGTTGAAGTAGTGGCGACGCGGAATCGCGTCATTTACACAATGTATATTTTTGGACGCCCCATATTCTTTGAAGAAATTCATGGAATCTCGTTGAGCGACGAAGCATGACCCAACATACGATTTTGTGAGATTTTGTGTACTTGTAAATATTTAAAACAACAATGGTTTGTCTTTTTGTGTATAAGTTAATAGTGTAGATTTAACCATTCTGACATACCTCGAATTATTCGGGTATACTAACAATAACAGAGGTAGATGGTAGATTGCGTAGGCGTGGTATGTCTCCGTACATTCAGTAGTGAGCTCTAGTGTATGATTCATAGTTCAAAAGTAGGCGTTTTTATGGTAGGCCTTTGGTCGGCACCTTTATCGTAAGTTGTGTTATTGGCTTTTCATGTGATCTTCTTAGATCGCTACTTTGAACAGCGACCGTCCGATCGTCTAAATCTGATGGCATAAACAAAAAATTTTGGTTTGAATGTTTTAATTGGTCCAATTTTTGGTCCGAATGTTTTAATTGGTCAGAATAGGTCCAATTACAATATGGGTCTTAAGGTCATATTGTATGTTTTGCATACAATAGGCATATTGTATGGGCCTACTTTCACCTACTTTTTAACTATGGTAAAATTCTAGGACTTTGTCATTTTTGGGCTCTTAGGAACTTTTTGTATCACATCTCGTTATAGTCTAATTTTATCTGAGGATAGCTCTCAGATTTGTAAGAAAATCTGGTTATAGTCTAATTTTATCTGAGGATTGCTCTCAGATTTGTAAGCATAATTACCTGAAATGTAGCATGTATCAATACTGGTTATAGTCTAATTATATCTAAGGATTGCTCTCAGATTTGTAAGCAAAATTACCTGAAATTTAGCGTGTGTGTTCCTCTCTGTGTTTTCTACATTGCAAAAGATTTGCATACCTATTCTAAGTCTAGTATGTGTGTAACTTCATTGTGAAGTTGTCAGTTTTATCAAAGAATTATGGTAGGTTGTTTTTCCGCAACTTTGACTCGATGATGTGATAATTACGTTTAGTATTTCTATATGAAAATTTGTGAGAAAACTTCATGACCAAGAAAATATTTGTTTTTGTATTTTCAGCCTGTTTTGTTATTTGTGTAGAATTCTGAGTGGATTCAAAGTAGGTTGTTTTTGGGGTAGCCTGTGGTGCTTCCAAGGGTAAATCCATAACTGGAAATGGCTATGAACAACAAAAAATTGTACTTCTGATATCGAGGAACACTTTTCTACTGTCAAGGTCACAAATCCAGCTCTACAAACCGGTATATTTACCTTAAACAATGTTTTAAAAATGTAAGATTGAGCTCCGCCGAAGGGAAGAATTGTAAGAAACATGGTAAAGTCGTCGTTAAAAACGACCACTCAAAAAGTAGATAGACCCCCGTGAGCTCTTTCTTTCCGATTTCAAAAAAAGGAAAAGAGAGAGAAAAAGAAAAAAAAGGAGAAAAGTGGAGAAAAAGGGAAAAATAAGAACAAAGAGGAAAAAAAAGGCAAAAATTAGAAGAAAAAATAAATAAAAGAAGAAAAGAAAGAGAAAAATAAAAAAAATGACAACAAAAGCTAAAATAAAAAAGGAGGAGATAACTTGAAAAAACGGGCCGTCTGCATCTAGCCTCCATCTCTGTATCTCTCATCTTTTTGTCTCCCATAGTCTCCCTCTGTTTGCATCCGTCTGCATCTGGATTTTTATGGCTCCCTGCGTCTTCCTCCGTCTCCTTGTGTCTCCCTCCTATCTCTTTCTATCATTGTTTTTGTCTCCCTCCGACTCTCTCTGCCTCTCTTTGTCTCTTTCTTACTCATATGTCTCCCTCTATCTCTTTGTCTCTTCTTTCTTGCTCAGTTGCCCTTTGTCCCTCATTGTCTCCATATCCCTTTTGTTTCCCTCTATTTCCTAATGTCTTCTTCTGTCTCCCTGTCTCTTTCTTACTCATATGTCTCCCTCTATCTCTGTGTCTCTTCTATCTTGCTCTGTTGCCCTTTGTCCCTCATTGTCTCCATGTCCCTTTTATTTCCCTCTATCTCCTAATGTCTCCTTCTGTCTCCCTCTGTCTCGCTCTATCTCTCTCCATCTTTCTATCTCCCTTTGTTTTTTTGTGACTTTTTGTGGCTCCCTTTGTCTCCCTTTGTGTCTCCCTATCTTCCTCGTCTATCTTTATATGTTATACAATATAATACAATATGTAATATTTACAATACAAGTTTACAATATAACATATCATAATTTTGTTATAAAATGCATTAATACTTAATAAAATAATATAACGCAATAATCTAATATTTTACAAAGAGAATATAATATAGTGTTATATCAATGCAACAATAATGTACTTTGTTGTGTTTGTTCCTTTTTCAGTAGACTTAAATTGTGATTGAAATACCATGGTTTTCTTTAGTTTTCCCTTTCGATTGAACTTTGAGCCGTACGATGTTTTACTTACAAAGGGGAATTCTGACCACGTTTTCCATGTTTAGTTTATTTTTGTTTCTTCATTTTTCCTGTTCCTCTAGGGACGAGGAGGTATATGTTGCATTGTGAATTTGACTCTCCATTACTGTATAGGTGGTCCAATAATTGGTGCAATTTTAGCGTCATAACATACGAGCTTGTGAAGAAACATTATAATGAATAGTGTGGCAATCAAACATTTTATGAAGCACTTTGATATGGGCTTAACTTGTAGGCATGACTTGTGTTAGGATTGGGTCTTCACTTGTTGCTTTGGGATATATTTTGTAGTGTTCACGTGTTAGGGAACAATTAGTTTTTCATGCATTCCTTGGATAAATAATATTTCCAAGAATAAAGTAGTTTGCGATTTTTAGCATTGGGATAAATCTGTAGCAATGTTAGCAATGTTTGCAAGGCTGCTATTTTCTTTTTAAAAAATACATAGCAAGTATACATGCTTTTTTTCTAATACCATCAATAGAGGGCTTTCGTTTTTGTATCAATGTACTCACACTGCGAGTTTGAAATTAAATCAGGATAATAAGAATATGCAAAAAAAAAACGTACCCTCTCTCCCTCTCTCTCTTTCTCTTTTCTAATGTCCGGAATTGAATTAGTATTTTGACATGTGAGATCAAAACCCTATTTTCTAAATTTATAGATTAAACCATGTAAAATTCTGTTTTAAACCTGGGTAAAACTCAATCCTTCACAATATAGTCAAAAAAATGATAATCTTTTAACATGAAAGAACTTCATTTAAGTCTTCATTTTTTAAATCAGTAACTTTCAATAAAGGAGTTTCAAACCAATTTTTTTGGGTTAAATATAAAAATTCAACAATCATAGTTCTTAAAAGTCATTCTTTAAATATGAACTACTGTACCTTTCATAAAAGGGTTACTCGTCAAATTTGTATCCTTATAAAAAAAAAATTATTCCATTTTTTATTGTGTAGACTTTACACTTAAAAATTTATATGTTTTTAATCCCTAATGTGCCATGTCTAGCGTCTAATGTGCAAAGTTTTTTTTTTCAGTTTTGTTGTTTTTGTGCAAAATTTAATTTCCAATGTCAATGTTTAATTTTTGAGTGCAAAAATCCAGTTTATATTTCTAATGTTTAAAGTCAAAGTTATAGAGTTTAGAATCTAAATTGGACAGCTTTAGATAAATCAAAATTCATAACGTCAATTATTTTTATGAATATTTATTGTATTACGTATTTTCTATCCAAAGACCTCGACACCAATAGCAGCACGTGCTGCAAGCAGGAGAACAGCAGCAGCAGCTAGCTGCAAGAAGGTGAAGAACAGCAGCAGCAGCAGCTGGTTGCAAGCAAGTGAAGAACAGCAGCAGTTGTTTATGCAAACAGGTGAACAACAAGCAGGTGAACAGCAGCAATAGTTGTTTCTCCAGCAGCAAGCAGGTGAACAGCAGCAATAGCTGTTTATCCAGCAGCGGGTGAACAACAACAAAAGGTGAACAACAGCAGAAATAGTTGTTTATCCAGCAGCAGGTGAACAACAACAGAAGGTGAACAGCTGGCTGCAAGCAGGAGAACAGCAGCAGCAGCTAGCTGCAAGAAGGTGAAGAACAGCAGCAGCAGCAGCTGGTTGCAAGCAAGTGAAGAACAGCAGCAGTTGTTTATGCAAACAGGTGAACAACAAGCAGGTGAACAGCAGCAAGAGTTGTTTATCCAGCAGCAAGCAGGTGAACAGCAGCAATAGCTGTTTATCCAGCAGCGGGTGAACAACAACAAAAGGTGAACAACAGCAGAAATAGTTGTTTATCCAGCAGCAGGTGAACAACAACAGAAGGTGAACAGCTGGCTGCAAGCAGGTGAACAACATCAACAGTTGTTTATGCAAGCAGGTGAACAGCAACAATAGTTGTTTATCAAGCAGCAGGTGAACAACAACAACTGTCTATCTCCAACAACGGTAGCAGCAGGTGAACAACAACAGAAGGTGAACAGCTGGCTGCAAGCAGGTGAACAACATCAACAGTTGTTTATGCAAGCAGGTGAACAGCAACAATAGTTGTTTATCAAGCAGCAGGTGAACAACAACAACTGTCTATCTCCAACAACGGTTGCGGTGAACAACAGCAGCAATTGTTTATGCAAGCAGGTGAACAGCAGCAATAGTTGTTTATCCAGCAGCAATAGTTGTTTATCCAGCAGCAGGATAGCAGTAAGCAACAGCAACAGTTGCTGCGCACCAAGAGGAATAACAACATAACAATAACCAAAGCAGCATGAACAAGAACAAATTATGTCGTATCAAAAGTGTACAACAAAGTTTTGAAAAACACATTAGAAAAAAGGGTCGCGAGCCGTGTTTAGTAAAAAAAATTGACATTTCACACTCAAAATTTAAAATACAAAAGATAATGTAAAAATGCAAAAAATATAAAATTCACTTTATTCAGCCACCCTTCTATTCTTTCCACGGAAATTTCCCCCTATCCTTGTATCTGAACTAAGAATATAAAGAGATCAAAATGAAGAAAACCTAAAAAAAAAACATAATCATCATTACCCCGTTTACCACGCTAATTTTACGCTAAATTGCAATTCAGAAAAATCCATTTACAAACATTAGAAAGTAATGCCAAAGATTGGAGTATTTCACCATATTCCCTCTCTAATTGGATAAACTATGTGTTTCTTTTAGAAATTAATCTTTCTTTTAGTATATTCTAGGTCTGAACATGTAAACTAAAATGCAAAAATGAAGCAGAGGCAGTCTGCCTCTAACACTTTCTTCAACTCCCACACTTGTCGTAGTCGAGAATTTGAAGAAGAAGAAGTTGAAGAAGACAAAGTAGTTGTAGAAGACGAAGTAGTTGAAGAAAAGGTTGAAGAAGACGAAGGTGAAGGTGAAGAAGAAGAAACTGAGAAGAACAAAAAAAATGAGAAGAAAAAGAAAGTAAAAAAAAGAAATTAAAAAAGAAAAAAAAACGTAATTGAAACGAAATTGAATAAAAATAACAAATTGAAGAAAAAATAAGAAGTTGAAAAAAAAAAAGGTGAAGAAGTACAAAGGAGGATGAAGGGGAGGAAGAGGAAGAGGACGAGTAAGAAGAGGAGGAGAAGAGGATTCAAACATTGTACAAGGTGAAGCTTCGCATAAAATGAAAAATTTAAGAGATAGAGAAGCTTTTACAAGCACTAAAATGAGACTTCATATTGAGGAAGATGAAGATGTCGTATGGTGTAAGAGGATGGTTTGAGAAACGCCACCTATATTGTTGCTCATATGGACGTTGTGTCCTCTTTCAAGGTTTAAAGGTTCCTCATTATTGTTGCCATTTTCTTCGATGGGGACATAATTCATAAGAGGAATTGGAAAAGGTAACAATCTTGGATGAAACCCGAAAGGGTTATACCCACCTAGTGGGAAAGATATCCCGCTGTTGAGAAAATGATCACAGAAGGTACAAAAAGATAAGTTTATTAAATCTACAATAAAAAAAACTTATGGTTTGGTTGAATGATGGATTCTATTTTCACCTCGTTATATAGGCTAACAACCTATTAAAAAAACAAATAAATCAGTGGGAAGTGATATCCTCTTCTATTAGAACCCTAGAGAACGCTCTAAAATTTTGGTTCAAATTTGAACTAGTGAGTTAATTTTCAAAAACAGATTGCTAGAAAGAAGCGGCGAAATTGAGAACTTTAAAAACATTCAAAAACAAAATAGCAAAATAGCGCGCAAAGTATGAAATTATATTGGAACTTAATTACAAAACAAAAGGGAAACGCGACAATTTGCGATATTGGGAGAAATTTCATTTGAAATGGGAATTGCAGCACGGCAAACTGCGAAACCCTAAAAACGTATAAATCCAACATTTTGAAGAGGGGAATGCAAAACCCTAAAAAAATATAAACCCAACATTTTGAAGAGGGGAGTGTGAAACCCTAAAAAAATATAAACCCAACATTTTGAAGAGGGGAGCGTCACAGAAGGATGATGTCGATGGGTGACATTGCATCCTCCTTGGCAGAAGGCACATGCCATATGCGACGTGTACCCACGTGGTCGCGCGTTTGTTGTGGATATTTGTTCACTTTTCCACGAGGCACAATATTATACGTTCAGACGCTTAGAATTGACCTACACCGGGTCATTTGTTGCAAAATGAAAGGTTCAACCGATGACGTATCTGATTTAGCATCCGACGTTCCACGTTTACGCCCATAAACGTGGAGAATCAAATCACTCATTCAGTAGACTTGTTTTTTTTATCCCCTAAAAGAACTTCACTCAATAGAACGCTTTGAGTAAAAAACGACATTTTTCCCCTAATGGAACACAAAATTTGCTCTACGGGTTACAAATAAAAAAAAATATATATATATATACAAGAAATACCATGTCTCGTAATGATGCATTACATTAAACGTGTTTATTCAAATACAATCGGGTCTTATTCATTGAATTTGTCCAATGAGTTAAAAAGATACTGAAAAAAAAATGAAAAAAAAAACTTGTTTTTTTATTTAATTTCCTATTGTTTCGGGAAATATAATAATGCGTAAGAAACACGAAGGTCTTATTCATAAAATCTGTTCTACAATTTAAAAATATTGAATTTGTTCTATAAATTAAAATAATATATTTATACATATATATGAAAAAAGACAAAATACAACATAAATTAAAAAAGATATATATATATATATATATAAATATATATAATATGACAAAATACAACAAATTTCATATCTCGTAATGATGCATTGTCTTCTTAATATCTTAAGTTATAAAATACACCATACATAAAACATGACAAAATAAATCATGAATTAAAAATGAAAAATATATATTTTATATATATTATATATATATAAAATATATATATATATATATATATATACATACATAAAATAAAATTGTTTTATATATCTTAAAATAATATATATATATGTATATATATATGAAATATGACAAAATACAACATAAATTAAAAAAAATAATAATAATAATATATATATATATACATATATAATATGACAAAATACAACAGATTTCATATCTCGTAATGATGCATTGTCTTCTTAATATCTTAAGTTAAACAATACACCATATGTAAAACATGACAAAATAAAACATGAATTATAAATGAATAAAATATATATATATATATATATATATATATATATATATATATATATATATATATATATATATATATATATATATATATATATATATATATATATATATATATATATATATATATATATATATATATATATATATATATATATATATATATATATATATATATATATATATATATATATATATATATATATATATATATATATATATATATATATATATATATATATATATATATATATATATATATATATATATATATATATATATATATATATATAAAATATAATATATATATGTAAAAAATATGACAAAATACAACAGACATCATATCTCGTAATGATGCACTGATTCTTCCTAATATCTTACGTTTAAGAATACATGAAGCGTCTTTTTTCAAAAAAAAATATAAAATAACGACATTAAACAACGATATTTTTCCCTTAATGGAACACATAATTTGCTCTTCAGGTTACAAAAAAAGAATTTAAAAAAAATACAACAAATACTATGTCTCGTAATGATGCATTACATTAACTGTGCTTATTCAAATACAATCAGGTCTTATTCATTGAATTTGTTCTTTGAGTTAAAAAAAATGAAAAAAAATAAAAAAAAAATCTTGTTTTTTTATTTAATTTCCTATAGTTTACGGAAATATAAAAATGGGTAAAAAACACGGAGATCTTATTCAGAGAATCTATTCTACGAGTCTAAAATATTGAATTTGTTTTATGAATTAAAAATATATCTATATATATAATATGAAAAAAATACAACACATTTCATATTTCGTAATGATGCATTGTCTTCTTAATATCTAAAGTTAAAAAATACACCCTATATAAAACATGACAAAATAAAACATGAATTACAAATGAAAAAAATATATATATATGCATATTTTTTACCTTCGCAGATTTTTCACCTTTTCGTGAATGGCACTGCAACCTCGAGTCACGTGCAAAAAAAAAAAACGTACAAGATGGAAGCGGACAAAAACGAACAACCCTATACTTTTTACGTCGTCAAGAACTTCTGAATTTTTTTCACGGGTGTAAATATGTTTTCCTATTTGTGGAAACGATTGTAATTTATTCAAAACACATCGCCGATAAATTTTATGATAAGTTTAAAAAACGTACAAGATGGAAGCGGACAAAAACGAACAACCCTATACTTTTTACGTCGTCAAGAACTTCTGAATTTTTTTCACGGGTGTAAATATGTTTTCCTATTTGTGGAAACGATTGTAATTTATTCAAAACACATCGCCGATAAATTTTATGATAAGTTTGAAGATGACGTGACAGTGGGTCGAAAAAACACAAGACAACAACTTTTCGTACACCCTAAGTTTGACGATGACGCAAATTGTACTCTACAATTTTGCAATTTCTTTGTACGGTTGCGACTTTAGCACTACCTCGCTAAGTTTTAAAGGAAAACGACACAAAATAAACCCGTACTTAGCCACATGGGGCGATACCCTTAATCCAAAATTAGTGGTACTTAATTTAATCCAAACTCTACGTACTTAAACTGTACTAATGTGTACTTAAAATGTATAATCTTTGACAAGCTGGCGTGGGTGAAAAACCCATACTTAGGGCACTTTCTCATGTAAACGAAACTTAATATGTTTACTTTGTTTTTTAGCAAAGATTTCCGTAAGCGTTTTGACGCAATGAAATCATTGCTTTGAATTATGACGGATGTAGAAGCGAGTGTATTATGTGACGGTTGTAAACAACTACAAAACTTGCGATAATTGATGAAGTTTACAAAATAGCGACGGTTGTAGGCGTGTACTGTATAGTGGTTTCTTGTGACATTGTAGATGTTTAGAGTTTTTAACATTTTGATGTCACCCTTACTTATGATGACGTTAACGTCACTAATTCCAAAACATTCCGCCATGGTTTTTTGATTTTGTTTTTTCGTGTTTTCTCACTCTTTTTGCCATCAAAATACGCCCTAAGACAAGTAAAAGTAATATTTTTTAGAGATCTTTCAATTGATACCATTATTGTTGTTTTTCATTGCAAGAATTGTGAGATATCACGGTATTGGGAGAGGGAGGGAGAAAGCAGCGCCTTCACAGACTTCGTTATTGACGAAATGGTGTTTGTTGGTCGAGACCCCTCCACGGCATTTGTACGGAAAAAAAGGTGCACATAAAATAGTACACAAAGGTTGGAAACATGCAATGGGTTTTTTTTTTTTGTACTCCGCGCACAAAAATTGTCAAAATCCTCCGACGCGTGCCACAACATCTGTCTATTCGCTCACATCATGGAACCTTAGTTCATATTACCTCGCAAGGTGATTTGAGTATAAGTTTGAAGATGAGCTAGAGGGACGTGAAAGTGGGTCGAAGCAGGCTAGACGACAAACTGTAGTATATTTAAAGTTTCACAGTGACGCAAATTCTAATAATGTAATTTCAATTTTTTGGTACGGTTGTGAATTTTCTCGTTTAGGGCTAAGTTTTGGAGGAAAACAAGAGAAAAAACCCTAACTTTATCACATGGGAAAGTGCCCTTAGCCACATGGTCCCGTAGCCTAAGTCCCCTTTTTTTATGGCTATTAACTATGAGTTAAATCTGACAACGCTTTTTTCCGTGTCGACGCCACTCACTTTCCCGTTTCGACGTTATTTCATACCCTTTTTTTGAAGCTTAGGGTGAAGTTCCACAAGACGAACAGTGAGGTTGTTTACATAAATTAGGACCTCTCCGTATTAGGCCATACCTTTTATTTTGTTTTTTTGAGGAAAACCACATTACATAGAATCTTGCCAACATTCTCCAAAAGTCTGAAGTTAACAATGACCGTTGGATATTTGTTCGCGAAGCATTCGCTTCGAAAGTTTTTGTAATTGGTGATGTACCTTGGATCACCATGTACATCACCAATTACAAAAAAAAATGAGTTGCGACACGCTGGATAATGAGCATACGTGGCAAGATGGCAACCAACGGAAATCAAAATATTTTGCACACGATTGACCCATCCAACAAAAAATACAAACGAAATGTCGTAATGCACTTTTATCACACTATTTCTGTTAGCGCCCATTCGTCACACTATTTTTGGCAACGCTCAATCGTCACGCGAAAAAGTAGAAACCCTAAAAAAATGAGGTTGTATTTGACAAAGTGTCCACAAAGAGTAAAAAAAAAAGGAGCCCTAAAAAAATAAGGTGGTATCTGACAAAGGGTCTTCAAAGAGTACATAAGTTGTGTTTGAACGATGACATGGCGTCTACAAAGAGTTTTGTTTAAACGATGACCTAACGTCTACAAAGAGTATAGAAGTTAGTGTTTGAACGATGACCCGGTACGCACGTACATGGTATGCAAATGTAGATTTTTGGTCGGTGTGAAATTCATTGACGATTTTCAATATCCGATCTTAACTCACGTGGTACCACTAAATTATAAACATGTGGATTACCGACTCTATGCATTGGAACTTTGTTCAAATTGTAGCATTTTGTAATTTTGGCCGTACAATTACAGAATGTCCTAATGGAACTTCACCCTAAGGGTCAAGTTCCATCAGTCGTTTTTGTAATCGTACGGCCAACTCTACGGGCCGGTTAATTGAGTGTTAATTGAGTATGTAATCCACGTGTTATACATTGAGTGGCACCACGCGGGTTTTGACCGGATATTTAAAATCTTTTAAAAATATTCACACCGACAAATTTTACTTCAAATCTTCACTTGCGTAACATGTACCCGCGTTACCAATTTAGAATAGGACATAATTTTTGTACTTTCTGCAAACGCCATTCTTTTACACCAGCTCATTTTTTAGGGTTCATATTTCGAACATGACCAAAATCCCTTGCCGAAAATAGTGTGACGAAAGAAATTGCGCGACAAAGGACCGTTTCAAGATTACTTTTTTAATTATCATTTGCATTTTGAAAAGTACATACCATGTGCAAATTTTGTCAGTTTTCGTTGGTTTTCCATCGTGACACCTATCTTCTTCATCCAGTGTGTCACGATATTTTTTTTTCAATATCTGGCAACCCCCACCTCCTACAGGTACGTTGGCAGCTACAAAGAAAAATAGAGCGAACGCCTCGCGGATGAACATCCAACAGTCAATATTACCTCCAAGACCTTCGGAGAATATTGGCAAGATTATCTGTAATGTTGTTTAGCGTTTAAAAACAAAATAAACGGTACGATTTGGTATGAATAGTCTCGGATTTTTGTAAACTACCCCACTTTTCGACTGATGAAACTTGACCCTTAGTATGAAGTATCGAGCATCTTCGTACGTAATTATATACTTAAAATATACTACACCGTCAATTGCTATTACAGTAAAGGAATAAATAGCGTAAAAAAAAATTAGTGTTATTAACACTAATCAGGAATTATTATTTTTGAAAAAAAAAATATATACTAATTAATCCCTAATTGTAACTTGGGTTTTCCTAAATAATAAATACCCGCCCTTTCGATGTCTACAGTAATATGTGTACTCGTACAAATCTGACAATTCGTACGCCGTCGCGCTGTTCACACGGTTGATGGACGTGCATATGAGAACGTGATATTTGTCGACGAGTTTGCATCTCTTTCTTCCAATGCACATTCACATTTGTGTGCAATAATGTTAAGTGTCTTTTTATGACTTTGTAATTCAAAAAGTACCATTTTGTACGGAGATATCCTGTCCGTACGCTACACTATTTCCATCGTAGTGTACTTCCATTATTAACGCTAATTGAAAAAAACCCTAATTGAATAATGGAAAAAATAGAATTATGGATTGTATTTCAGGTTTTCTTTTTTGAAAAAAATGCACCCAATTAGCGTTATATACTCTAATAGCGATTGGCAGTGTATACACCGTGAATCGTTATTACTTATTAACCTTATGTACGCTATATCGGCACCCCAAAATTTTGACATTGATACCTTAAATACAATAAATTACACTATTTAAGTACGTGGACCATAATCTGCGACGTCTCCTGCACTAAATTAGAATGAATGACGCTAATTTTTTCTTTACACTAATAATTTCTATACGCTAATAACAATTCAAGGTGTACCTTTCCTCCATTGTATTCTACTACACTTTCATCCGGCCTTATGGAGGAAGACTAGGATTTTATACGTAATATCGATGTCCTAAGGGCTTAAGATTTGATCCCCTCGCCCACGTCTATACACCCATATCCATATAGCCATGTGGATATAGTAGAGGACGCCCTCCATCTCCTTTTATCCCTTCGATCCAACGAATGTTGCTTCTTAACACCTCTTTCTCTTGTTTTTTTTCTAAGTCTTTGTAACATCAGTTTGGATTTCGAGTGATAAATGTACGTAAAGACCGTAGAAATTCAAGTGAAGCAAGAAAAAGGTGACAACGGCTCTAAATGACCGTGAACTAAGGTTTCAATTTCCATAAAGAAATCAATGGAACTGGATCTCTATGCCTCCACCATCTCTCCAACCCCCGTTTCCCCCTCCCCGTTTTATCTATTTCTCTCCGCCTTTCCTTTCTTCGTTTTTTGAGCTTATTGTAAGTTGAAAGCCCCATTACCGATAACTATAATTGGTTAATCGGTTAGAAGACTTATCGCCGCTCGGAGTTTTACCAATAAAAAATATTAATAATTATTGTAGTGTCAACCAGTAAGTTATCACTTGATCCATTATCAAGCTATGACAAAAGGTATTAAGAAGTAAATAAAGAAAAACCTCTTTCATTTCATATCAGTATTGTCGTATTTCATTAAAGGAAAGGGACAAAGGAGCGATATAATGAGAGGGAGGGGGAGAGTCAACGACAACGTAGACTTTTGCAGAGGACCCATGCATGAAAACGGAGGTTCAAGACCCCCTGCAAATATGTTTATGTACATGCTCGTCATTTTTTACTCACATGCGCGTGACGAGAAAGGAAAAAAAGAATGGGTTCTCTCCCGCGTGCATAAATGATAAAAACGTATGACGCGTGCAGCAATATAATCTTATTCGTTAGTCCACTGTTACTTGTGATAAAATCACTTGATGAGTTGATTTCACGTAAAGTTTGAAAACAAGCTGAAATGAGGTGGCAACGGGTTGTAAAGAGCAAGACGACAAGATAGAGTACATTTTAAAGTTTCAAGATGACGCAAATTCTAGTGTTGTTTCTACAATTTTTTTGTACGGCTGGAGGTTTTCTCGTCCAAGGCTCAAGTTTGGAGG
This sequence comes from Zygnema cylindricum, assembly GCA_037447655.1. Taxonomy (NCBI): domain Eukaryota; kingdom Viridiplantae; phylum Streptophyta; class Zygnematophyceae; order Zygnematales; family Zygnemataceae; genus Zygnema; species Zygnema cylindricum. Next base: position 63,474 of record JBBHKE010000023.1, on the reverse strand, counting down.
ATACTTTAACACATGGGAACGTACCCTTAGGGTCTAATGCCTCAAGGTATGGGTTACGTGTACGCGGTGTATCGCTATTAGTGGTCGTGATTTTTTTGCCATTTAAAACATCATTTCTCCCTGCACACTTAGAGGATTTATCATCCGACGGTTGAGATTAAATGACAAGATTTTCACCTTATGATTGACAACCTCTAATCGAAAATTTGTGCGTAAGGAGAAATGATGATTTAAGTGGCGAGATTTTTTTTTACATTGGTAGCAATACACAGAAGAGGTTGCAAAAGTCAAAATTTTAGATAACCAAAACCGACTGTTTTTTTTTTCAAAATCAGAATTCCCGACCCCAACCGGGTTATGTCACGCTCCAAAATTGTTAACTGTTACCCAAAACGTGTTTACGAAAAAAAAGTTAACCAAAACTCAATTTCTCGCGACCACCCGTACACGTCCGTACCCGAATAAGTATAAAATTAGTGGTACATCTCCCTTATACCTTCCACGATACCAAGAGTACAAAGTACATTTATGTTGGATAGTATTGACAGTACAAAACCTTCAATTTTTTTCGTTTTTTGCTTACCCAATGTCATGCTGTAAGGCGTCGGCGGGTATTATTGCTGAATCCTATACTAATTCGAGTGTATGTGATGTGACAGGTTTGTAATTTTGCGTACAGCTGAAGGTACAAGATAATCAAAGGTTGTACTACATTCACGTACGACACAACGAGAAACCGACGTGGAAATGGATTGCGGTTAGACATCAGTTGTCAGGAATTTAAACGGCTCCAAACTTGACAGATGGCTAATCGTGAACCCTCGGAGGTTCATGCATTAATTTTATAGCGTAGGGAAGGTTTTTATCCTTGAGGCATAGATGTAAGGCATCCCGAGGCGACCATGCAACGCCCGTTGCTCGAAACTGGCAGCGTTTCCACATAGAAATTTGTTTGCTCAAAGACATATAAGAATTAGTGTAGCTTTACGACTCGGCAACAACATGGGATAAATGCCATGTGGCTGCGTAGCAATAGTTGCAAATTACAGCATGGGAATTCAACATTGGGAAGTTGTTGTTTTCTCGCAATCTTTGTTTTCGAGATTTGTCGAACTTGGTTTAGTTTGATTGTCAGCCGCATATTTAGTATCAGGCTAGTTGTTCAGTTAGGGTTTTTCCTCTTTTCCGGATCCTTAGTTTTTGCTGGCTATTATCTTTGAGCTTTCTATCTTTTCTTCTCTTGTATCGAAGTCCTTACCTAATCTATCGGCGCAAGCTAGCCTGCAAGGTTTCCCTCCAGACTGTGTTCCACTTGCTGTGGCCTATGAATCCTAGTCTGCGGATCAAGTGATTTCAGGTTGCTTGTGCGTTGACTCCACAATCCAGCGTCCTTCATGTCTGACTTCGGAAGTGATTTCAGGTTGCTTGTGCGTTGACTCCACAATCCAGCGTCCTTCATGTCTGACTTCGGAAGTGCTGGCTTTCTTTAGTTAAGGATGGATTTCTTTAGTTAAGGAAGGTTTGTCGTCTGTTGGTTGGACTCCTATAGAGAATATTGAAGACTTCAGGGCCTAGTGGCCCTTGTCGCAAATATTCCCGTGCTGTAATTTGTTTCTTTCTTTTTCAGTCAATATTAATTGGTTGTTTGTTTTCTTTTCAGTCTGGTTTGTTTCTTTTGGTTCCTTTAATCTGTGCTGGTTTTCAATTTTAAGGGTTATGTTGTTTGGTGGACTCTGAGTTTGATATTTCTGATATTGTTGGGAAATCCGGTATAGTTTCCTCTTTCTGTCTTCCTACCGGATAAACTCACTTAAAAAACCAAGCAAACCTACAAACTTAAAATATATATATATATATATATATATATATATATATATATATATATATATATATATTAAATATATATATATATATATATATATATTATCACATATATATATATATATATATATATATATATATATATATATATATATTTTCTATATATTATTAGTGAATTACGCTAATTATGTTTGCTTTACTGGTAAAGCGTGGCCGTGAAGGCACTGACTACGTTGGCATTGAGCTGTGGTGTACTTGCGATAACTTGGAGCCGGAGCATCGTTGGGAGATATCTACAGTATACTACTAGATGCTATCGCTTCAAGTGAGTAACCGATCGTTTTGGGTGCAAGCGGGATATAGATTATAAACTGTACTCGTTTAGAGGGTTAGAGATCTTAACGAAGGCTGCGCTCTTTTTATTTGCATATGACATAATTGTTGCATTGTCCTAGATCTGACCTTGATTGGTCTTGATTAGCAGTTTTCTGCTTTATTACATCTGGCCGTGTTGGCCCTGAATAGTTTCTTGCTTTATTACATCTGGCCGTGTTGGACCTGAATAGTCTTCTGCTATATTACATCTGGTCGTGTTGGCCCTGAATAGTTTTCTACTTATTACAACTGGCCGCAAGTGGCCTTGCATAGGTGACATGAGTCTGCTTGAGGTGGCTTGATGTGAGTGTTACTTCGATAGGCAGGTTGTGAGTAGACTAACTTTTATGATACAGGATAGACCGAACCATTTAGGGTTTATGGTTTGCGGTTATTAGTGTACCCTTGTGTGTGTCCAGCATATAGTTGCATTCGGATAGGACAATCTTCTGGTTACATGCCAACAGATTAGAATATTCTACAGTTCTCGGGTGGTACCACCAGAAGCTTGAGTTTTTACCAGGGGCCGCCCAGAGAGTTGATTACGGCCAGCTCCCCTTTGAAATCTTTTCCAAACTCCGCAGTTTAGTCTCCATTTTTAGGGTCACCAATCTTTTCCAAACTCCGCAGTTTAGTCTCCATTTTTAGGGTCACCCAGTCAGGGTAGGTCTGGTTTTTCTTCTCTTCATACGTCTTCGTCGTCTGTTTCTTTGTCTTTCACCCACAGTTCGGGGGAAGATTTGGACACCGACTCACTTGACACACAGGGTCTAGGTCTACTGCCATCAATTTTTTTCGTGGGCGGTACCAAACACCCTAATCCCAGTCCTTTCAGCGTGGACATGGCCTCATTCTTTGACATCGGAGGAGGTAGACATCATTTTTGTTTTTCTGGTCTCAAGGACACCATGTCCTTGTCACATATTTGCCTGCTTTTTATACCAAGATGCGTGACCTCGCATTCCGATATCAGGACCGTTATGACCTACGGGTTTCTTTTTCGTTACTGGGACGATAACTCAGAGGATCTGCTGTATCTCTCTATATACGGAAATATGAAGAAATTTGTGCTATCACTCAAATAGCACCCGCATACTCCGGAGCTCTAGCCATAATTGGCAGTCCCGAAATTCCTTTCCAAGTTGTTGTCCCTGCAATTTTTGACTCTGCGGGTAATGAATTTTCACCCGCAATACCGAAGATTCCTCATCAATTTGCAGTGGCAACTCGGGCTGCAATTCCGGCTCGACCTGAAATGTTGGTCCCTCTAAGAGATCTAGTCTCATTGATTTTCGATTTATTCCAGGATGAGTACCAAATGCAAAATCATGACGAAGTCAAAGAATTAATGAACTTCGAACGCAGACCGGGCCAAACATCCCCGATGTTGCGGTCCCATATGGAAACTTTACGTGAAGCCCTACCGGATCTAATGGCAAAAGGCTGAGGCGATACAAAAATTTGTGGGTCAATTTCCCACACAATCTAGACGGTTCATTTAGAACCGCTTGACCGAAGCATATGGCCTTAAATTCACGTTCGAGCAAGTTGCAGAATATGCTGTAAAGTATGAAATGCAGACCATCTCGTGGGACGCTCATGAGCGGCCTCGGTCTTAGCCTACAGATTACCCTCACCCTAATCCTAAGCATAATCCTAACCCACGCAACCCATGGCCCAACCGAAGACCCCCAAGGGCTCCCGTCATGGGAACACTCTTGACGACCCCTGGTGTGCGTATCTGTTTCCGGTGTGGTCACAATGGTCATGATGGGCGCAGCTTTTCAGATAAGACAGCCACTTCCACTCATTGCAATCAAACATGTCATTATGTACAGCGATGTCACATTAAAAATCCTGATTCCAGTTATCAAAATCAAATCGAAAACGGCGCTATACTTGCTCGCTCGGCAAAATTAGTCACTCCACCTAAAGGGGAAGAGAGTGACACTCCCCCCAAAATCAGCAGGAGGGACCGAGATAAAGTGGAGATGTAGGCTACCGTGGCGGCCATGATGAAGGAGCAGTTTGCTGGGCTTATGGCGCAGGTCAAACCACAATTAACTGGAATGTCCCAAACCGTGGTCCATATGCCCTCATTTGCTAGACGATCTCTCCGAGAGTCGACTTTCCAACAGCGGGCAGCCCTTTTCAAAGGGTCTCCCGATCATAATCGTTGGTCTAAATCCATTAAAACTCGCATACCATTATCATTTGCTAAAGAACCTAAATCACCTATTTTAAAAACAACCTCTAGCATCACCGCTGAAGCATTAACCATTCTTGAGGGTAGTATACAAGACTCTTATAAAGTCAAAGAACGCTTAGCAATATTTACCACCATGCTTCCCGAGTCAGATAGTGATGCTAAATCCGTAGATCTAACCCAGTCAACGCATGCATTACATGCACTTCAAAACCATCGTAACACCCTCTCTCTTCACGCAATTACTCTTGAAGAGCGTTCAAGTCTTACTCCACACATCAGTTTTTTAGATAACAAATTGGATGTGTTCACAGTTAATGGAACAGCCCCAACTTTACTCTGCATGGACACAAGCGAAAAACCAATTATACTCGGGTCAAAATTTGCTAAACAAATAGGTCTTACTGCATATAAACTACAACCGACCTCCACTCAGTTGTTGACTTCCGCAGATACCACAGAATCAGTTCTTAGTATGACAAAAGAACCACTCTGTTTTCAATTTCAATGTCTGTCCGAAACCGAGTTCGCAGAAATATACCCTCACGCCTTGGTCACCAAGTGTAGTGGTTATGAATGTCTGGTCGGCCAAGACGTCATTTTTGGATTAGGGGGGAGGGGTTGATATGCATGATCAAACATTTTCGTATAGACCAAACAATTTTCCGAACCGCAAAGTTTGCTTACCTCTTATCTCGGCTCGACAACCCATGCCGACTACGGCTCATTCTGTGTTTGTCTTGCCATCCTATGCCGCAGTTAGCATAAGCGCCGATATTCTTGAATCTTTAACGGCGGACAAAATCTTGCCAAACCCACTGGGAGTGCCATAATTATTTGGCACACCCGGATTTATCATTGACTCCTCAGATTTTGACAGATTGTATTAATTTATGATACCGATTCCCTTATTCAGTATCCCAGATCCACCCAGTATTGCAATGGATCCTTTCGGGTTTTTGCCCAATACCTTAAAACCGATCAGATTACAACCTAACCCGAACGGTCTCGTTATCCTAGACCTTTTTGCAGGAATAGGTACCACACTTCTCTCTTGCATTAGGAACGGTCTTCTGATTAAGCAGTATTATTCTATAGATATTGATCATTTGGCTAGACTCGCTCAATTGCACCACTGTCAAATCCTGCATGAACAATACCCTCACCTCTTACCACAGTCCGCTTTTCACAGCATGCATTTAGCTTTACCACAAGATATCCGCCTAATAGGAAATCACCATTTGACGGAATTAGAACCAATCGATCTTCTTTTTGCTGGATGGGAATGTCAAGGTATGTCTAGGGCGGGGAAGGGTTTAGGTCTTGCAGATCGGCGTACTAAACTGTTCTTTAAGGTAGTGCATCTTATCTATTTTTTCCAAACACTAAACCATCTTTTAGGATACGTCTTAGAAAACATCGCAGCTTATAATGACCCGCGACCTACGGTTCTTGCAGATTACAAACGTATCGAATCATTAATTGGACCGCCACTAATCATCGATGCTGCACCCCACGGCTCGCTAGCCCACCAGGTTTGTTCCAAGTGGACTAACGTGGTGGACATAAGACGGCTCCGAGAAGCTAACCTCGCTGTCTGACCACCTAACCTTTCCAATCAGGATGCACTTCTTCCATTTCATAAGGTCCAAACATGTGTCCAGACAAAGTATCCTCCTACATTTTGTCTTAACATCCATGGCCATCCACTACGTGCACTTCCTACAATAGTCGCATATCCAAACTCTCACGCATATTCACATAATAGACTTGGTATGCTCCAGAACACTCATACGGGCAATCTAGAAGAACCTAATGTTGTAGAGCGAGAACACCTGCTACATTTCATCCCAGGCACCACCGCTGCCCGAAGACTCATTGAGCGACATCGTTGCACCTTACTTGGTCATGTCATGGATCCTCAATCATTGTCATTTGTCTTGAGCATAGGGTTTGCAGCCGGTTGATACGCACAGAATTATCAGTCTCAATCAGCTGGGGGGGGGGGAATACACTCTTCAAACACACTGCATCTAAATCATCACCTTCTCTCCGAGGTACAACTTTTCAGCTCTCTCTTTTTCCACACTCCGCTAACTGTGCCACAGACCACACTATTTACAATTTTTTGGAACGTAGTCACATGAGTTGGTCCATCCCAACATATACAACGGCTAGATCTCAGATACTGGTACGCGCAGCACCACACTGGATATCTGCATTTCCATCTAGAAGTTGGCATCATGTAGTAAATTGTTTGCATCACCAGCTGCATTTCCATCAAGAAGTTGGCATCGTGTAGTAAATTGTTTGCATCAGCTCCCAGTCGAGTATGAGTTGGGACAGTCTTTAATCCCGGATGAGCAGTTGGCATTTGCATAGGCCATGGAAGCTATTACCATCAGCGCGCCTGAAAAAGCAACCTGGAAATTTGGAACGGGACTAACAAAACCAGAACACGAACTCTTAGAGGGAGTCATAAACCAACGCAGAGACGCGTTCGCTTGCTCCATGAAAAACTTAGGTCGACACACCACTTAGTGAATGTCCATTGACCTAGAAGATGACAGACCCATATTCAAGCCCAAGCATCGTCTATCAGAAACTGAATGGGAAGTAGTGGACAAACGATGCGCAAAGTTAGAAGAGGCAGGACTGATTTATAGGTCTGGTTCCACCTTTGCGGCGCCCATCGTCATGCCTTGTAAAAAAGACGCAGAGGGAAATTTTACAAAACCTCGCATGTGCGGGGACTATCGAAAAATGAATTCACGTACAATCCAGGACCGACATCGAACGCTTTTGGCAGAGAACATTTTTGATCATGTCGGAGGAGCTAAATATTTTAGCATCCTAGATGTGCGACAGGGGTTTAACCAAATTGATATAGAGGAAAAAGACCGACACAAAACTACATTTTGGGGAAGTGACGGGCGTTGGGAATTGTCAGTTATGCCGTTTCGCTTGAAAAATGCATCGGCAGTATTTCAAAAGGTCATAGACTCAATCTTAAGGGGGTGTAAGTTTGCCCGTTGCTATATCGTCGATTTAATCATTCCTTTAGCCACTATAGAGGAACACGCGGTACATAAAGAGTGGGTATTGAAGAAGTTAAAAAAGGTAGGTCTCAAATGTAATCCTGCGAAATGCATCTTCGTAGCCGAAGGGGTACCATATCTTGGGCATTTTATCTCATCTGAGAGAATCACTCCGCTAGAAGTCAAAGTGGAAGAGATTAGTAAACTACCAGCCCCAACAGATTTGACTATCCTGCGTGCATTCCTAGGGTTAGCCAATTATTATCGGAGCTTTGTTCCTAGTTTTAGCACGTTTGCTTCTCCACTAAATGAACTCTTGAAAAAATCATTGCCATTTACTTGGGAACCTCCGCAGATCGAGGCATTCCAAGGATTGAAGGACGCACTTGTAACTCTGAGACCTCCATAAGTCCTCGGAGTGGACAACTTCCAAGAAGCCTCTAGGATAACTCTGACCCCTTTGTGTTTCAGCAAAAACAACTGCCACCCTGGCAGACAAAAACTCTGAACACCTGCACCCCTATGAAGGCAAGACTCCCCTGAGTCGATAGCAAAAAGAATTTTTGAATTTGCTCCCCTGAGCAGTAAGTTATGGAGGGTCAAAGTTGACCTTTTGTACAGAAGCTCTTTGGGAGAGAGGGTCTTACCTCCTAATTTTTCTAAGTCCTATCTCTCTCACAGACTCTATCTACTGATGTACGGAACCTATCAGATTACAGTTCCGTACGCAAAAGTACAGCTGCCGGTGTACTTTATGTACGGACATTGTACGACATGGCCTAAATGCGACACATGAAATATCCAGATTCGGTGCCATAATCTCCGGAAATACCACGATCCAATGTAATTTCGCCATGTGTCATCCGATGTGGCGATGGCCACAAACCGCAGAAATCTTCTTCGGGATCTCGTTGCTAATTCCGGCCGTCCGATTAAATTCGATTTTAATCGTAGCCGTAATAAATACATGCGCGGTATTCGTTTCACTAAAGAAATAAATGCGCAGTATTGATTTCTTGTCCGTACCGTAATCCGTACTTATACATTACCGGATCTATGTATCCCGTAAACAATTACAGTTAAATGATTTATCCTACGTATTCATGTTTAAATAAATATCAAACCATATACTACGTAACATTAGTTCTAGACTTAACGGCTAAGGCTACCGGCTAACTGATGTGTGCCAGCCGTTAGGTACCAGGATCAAATCTTGTGGCCGACACATACCCTTTTAGTAAATAAACCCCTAACTAATATAAATTTCCCGTAAACCTCTAGATAGCCTAGGTAGCCATGGCTCTAGCTCCCTCTCCAATTTCTCAGTGATTGCGACAAGTTTGAGAGTTGGAGAAAGAAGTTAGAGGTAGATTGCCTCGCCTTCTTTCTATATTTCTATTTAGACCTAGAAAATACTTAAAATGGACCATTAATTTCTACAGCACTGTCCACCGCTCCCATCCTTTGCCCACCAAATCATAAGTTACAATTTTGCCTACAGACAGACTTTGGTAAGCCCGGTATTGCGGCCATCCTAACTCTGCGCGAATTCACAGGTGAGGAATATGTGGTGGCTTATGCCAGTCGAAGCACCAATTCAGCAGAATCGAACTACAGTAGTTATGAGGGGTAGTGCCTAGCCGCGGTTTGGGGAATTGTGCATTTCCGCCATTATCTTTATAGCAAGCCTTTTACCCTCCTTACTGACCATGAAACATTGCATTGGCTCATAACCAATTACAAGCTATCCGGAAAATTAGCCCGCTGGGCTCTTATTTTGCGGGAGTATGATATGGAGATCATCCTTCGATGCGGGCTCCTCACTTTGAATGCCGACGGTCTTTCCCGAAACCCTTTACCCAATTCCACCGATAATGGAGTGCGACAAGATTTCAATGGCGAACCAGTTGCATCCCTATCCGCAAGAGCACATCTGGTTTACAGTTTTTCGGCACCCATAATTCACAAAACTGAACACGATCCATGGTGGGACATCGCTTTGGTTCTCTTTTTATCCACTCAATCCTTTCCAATAGGCATCATACCAGGAGAGGAGGAGCGTGTTCGTAAGAGAGCTCAAAATTACTTGTGGATGGGGGGTTCACTTATTCGCTTCTCGCAGATGAAAGTAATCGGCATGTTCTTCGGCCGACAGAACGCCTATCATTGATTGACTAGATTCATAATGACCTTGGACACTATGGTACTAAACGTAATTTGTGTTGAAATCATTGATTTAGGGAAGGTATTTTCTAGGTCTTAAATTAGGTAAAATTAACAAAAGACAAAGCACAGGCAACCTGCCTCCACCTTCTCTCTCTAACCACCATACTTGTTGTAGTCACTGGAGGAGAGAGAGGGCGGTGGAGCCATGGCTGCCTCAACTCCATAGGCAGGACTAAAGAGTGACCTAAGTCACTCTCAACAAAAAAGGTTGAGTCCGGCAGGACTTGAACCTCCTACCGACAGAGCGAGGCATAGCTGTCAGCTCTTACCGGTCTGTCGTAGTTGTCAATTAGGATACATAGGGTTTGATAGGTATTTAAACATTAGCAAGATCATTAATTCGTTCAACGGAATAATAAAAAAAGAAAATAGAAACTAGTTAAGTTTTTAGTGGGCACGAAACAAATGTACAGGACATTTTTTATTTTGGATGGCGAACATTAAAAGCCTGCTTTGATCCGTCGACCCGCATCATCGCCGGGATCCCTGAATGGCCGTCTTGGCGGTTTTCAGACGTGACATGACCTGGCGGCACGTGGCAAGATATATATGGGAAGCGAGAATCCCGGAGAGCATGAGGACGAGTGCGAATGAGACAGACGTCCACTCCATGGCCTTGTCATACACAAGCCGTACAGAAAGTACATCGGCCTTAGTACCTTTTTGTACTGTACAGTCTTCCGATTGGTTCGTACATCAGTAGATAGGGGTTGTGAGAGGGTTTTAGGACTTAGAGGATTCAAGGGGTAGCCACCTCTCTCACAACAAGCTTGTATAAATATTGGCATCTTTGCCACTTGATAATTAATTGCCTGATTGGGCGTTTTCAGTGATTCTTTTTGCTGTGAACTCCAAGGAGTCCAGACTGCACATGGGTGCAGTCAGATTGTCTATTTGCGTGCTTGGGTAGCACTGATCCAAATTGAAAGAGGGCTAGCCAAAAGCTACATAGAGGCTTTCGAATTCAGTGTTCGAATGGGGGACACATAATTGCAAGTTATGTGCCCACCCTCTAGGGTGCCCATCTTCAACATTTCTGGGTTTATTTACTGGGAAGCCATGATGACAAGGGCATTGTGTGAAAAACGATACCGGGGTATCGTCAGTGGACGAGTGAAACGTCCATCTCAGAGGACTCCACCAGGTTTTGATGGAGTGAGGTTTTCTACAACAGCATCTGCTCCAACAAAGGAGACAGACGATGGGGACAGCAGTGTGTCCGAAAAGCGGAAAAGAAAGGAGAAACCTCTCACTCCTATTGCTAGGACACCTGGAGCGCTGGTCGTGAAGACAAAAAAAAACGATATTCAAATGTGGGAGTACACCAACATGAATGCCAGGCATTTCATTATGAGGCACCTCACTCAAGCTCTGGCGACCTCTCATCTTCACATCTTCAAGGCCGAGGAGTTATGGATGTCGTTAGTGGAGATCTATAGAGCAAGTACCATCCAGGAGCTCCAGTTGGTGGAGCAAAGGTTGGGGAGTTATACTTACAAAGGAGGGAAGATGTTAGATAAATGTAACAATCTCTCTTGCCTTTATATGGAGATGGAGAGTGCTGGATGGACATGCACTATGAAGTTGAAAGTTAACACTCTCATCATGAAGCTACCTGAGGAGTATGAAAACATAGTGTACCGAGTGCAAAAAATGGATGATAGCTCTTGGAAGTGGAACACCGTGGTCCGAATGGTACTCGTGCTAGAGAACACCATCGAGATCCGCAGAGGAGGAAAGAGCATTCAAGCTCTAGCTGCCGGAACAGACTAGTGGAGGAAGGACCCGAAGAAGCCGTACAACAACTTCTAAGGGGATTAATCTGGAGAACCCAAGCGTCCAAAGGGTCTTTGCCGTTTCTGCAAAAAGCCAGGACACTTCATAGCTGATTGCATCAAGCTGTCGGAGATGAGGCTCCAAGAAAACCGAGGAGGGGGTTCTTCCGGATGGAAGAAGAAGGCACTTGTGGTCACACGAGTGAAAGTACAGATAGAGGAGGACGAGTCTTCTGAGGAGGAAGATGGGGAGCTTCTCCTTGACGAGAACTTGGAAGAGAATGAGATTCTTCGGAAACATAAGTGTGCCCTTGGAGCCATTCGGGAAGCTCTAGAGGAAGGATGGATGATCGATTCACGTGCATCCATGCATATGTGCCGTGACAGGCATCTTTTCACTAAGCTAAGAAAGATTCCCTCCTATAGAAATAGATGGGGATGGGAGAGTAGTTACGACAGATCTAGTGGGCTCGGTAGATCTGAAAGTTTTAGTGGAGGGTAAGACTTCCATACTCACCTTCTCAGATGTGCTCTACATTCCTCAGCTGAGTAAAAAACCTTGTGTCTACTTCTATATAAGATGACAAGGATTTTGATACCTTTACTAGAAAGGGAGTCTTTATAGCTAAGTACGGAGATGAAGTCTACTTCATAGCAGATAAGGGTAGCCAAGGGAATAGCGAGAATCGCGGAGAGCATGAGGACGAGTCCGAAGGAGACAGACGTCCACTCCATGGCCTTATCATACACAAGCCGTACAGAAAGTACATCGGCCTTAGTACCTTGTTGTACTGTACAGTCTTCCGATTGGTTCGTACATCAGTAGATAGGGGTTGTGAGAGGGGTTTAGGACTTAGAGGATTCAGGGGGTAGCCACCGCTCTCCCAACAAGCTTGTATAAATATTGGCATCTTTATCACTTGATAATTAATCGCCTGATTGGGCGTTTTCATTGATTCTTTTTGCTGTGAACTCAAAGAAGTCCACAGTGCACAAAGGTATAGTCAGATTGTCTATTTGTCTGCTAGGGTAGCAGTGATCCAAATTTAAAGAGGGTTAGCGAAAAGCTACCTAGAGGCTTCATGAATTAAGTGTTCCAATGGGGGACACACAATTGCACTTTGAGTTTGGTACAGGCACGCTATTGGTGGTCAGGCATGCAGGCTCATATGGCGGTTGTGTTGCAGGGATGCAACACATGTGACCGGTTGCGAATCTCATTCTCTAATCGGCAGACTACATTTCAACCTTTGCCTATCCGGAGTCTCTTCTACAAGTGGTCGTGTGATTTGGCAAGTCCCTTTCCTGTCTTGCAAAGGGGCAAGCAATTCATAATGATCATGATCGAGAATTTCAGCAAATGGGTGGAAGTCGTGGCCCTTCCGCACAAAACTGCCAAACTTACCACCGTCGCTTTCAAAGAGCATGTGCTTCTCCGATATGGAGCTCCTGTAGAAGTACTTACAGACTAGCGAATCGAGTTTCATGGCAAATTTCAAGAGATGTTGGACGAGGCATTGATCGATCACCATCAAACAAGTCGTGATTTTCCCTAAGCAGACGGTTTGGCAAAGAGGGTTGTGCAAACATTGAAGCAAGCGTTGTGCAAACATTACTTGGAAAAATAGATGACTGTGTGGGGTGAATCATTGGGATATATTGTCATGGGTTATCGTATGTCTGTACAGGCAAGCTTGGCAAATTTTAGTCCTTATTATGTGTTGTTTGAATGACAACCACTGCTAGATAGAAATGTACAGAAAGCTGCTAGTTTACCTTTGCCGCCTATGTCTGATTCTCTTTTTTTCGAAGAACTAATCAACATAGCTTTACTTTTTGCTAGGGAAATGCCAATGGCTTTTTGAAAACTTGCAGATTGCTCAACATTGCGACTCTTTATAGTTTGGAAAAACTCGCAGAGGCAGTTACCGACCACAACAAAAACTTTATCGGGTAGGTGACTACGTTTATTTGCAACGACAAACATTTGACACCTTTGACACGGATGTCTCATCACACATGTTGCGGATTACGAAAATCGACTCCAACGGATTACTAAGCCTATAAAGGGCCGACACGCGAACTTCGCGGGAGCATTCGAAAAATTGTGCTTGTAATTCTGTGACCTCTATTGGTACACAGAATGTCCATCTTAAATGAAGCCTCTAGGATAATATTAGCTCTTTTTACTTTGGCAATGAATAAGTGCCACCCTGGCACGCAAAATCTTTGACCAACTTGACCTTTATGTAGTATGGACACCCGTGAGTCCGCTGCAAAAAAAATCATTGAATTCGCTCACCTGAGCATTAAGTTAGGGTTGTTGAAAGACAACATATTTATACAGATGGCCTCTAAGAGAGAGGCCTTTCAAAATTTTGTCTAAGTCCTGAAAACCTCTCAAATAGCAACTCTTAACCAATCAAAATATAGTAATCTAATTATTGTACATACATAGTACACCAGTCACCGTACTTTAAGTACGGATATATTCGACACCACTCACGTTCTGCCACGTGGCTATTAGATCAACGTCATTCTGTCCCTTTTCTCTTCCGACATCCTATAGGATGATGCCACGTGTCATTTCCTCCCATTTTGCGGAACTGCACCTAGATAATCGTTCGGGCATACCGGCACTCACGCGTGCTGTCCGTTCTTTTTCCGGCAATCAATTTTAGTTGTTCGATCTGACGGCGCACTAAATAAATGTTGACCAATGAAAATCATCGGTCAATGTTCCGTGTTGACCGTTGAATTTCGACGGTCAACATTTTGTGTTGACCGTTTGAAATTCCTTCTTCCTTTGCGAGTCGTCGATCGCGACATTTAATTTCGTCCGTCGAAATCAAATGTTGTTTCATTTATTTCGTGCGGTACTGCATTTTGTGCGATACCACACGTTCCATGTTTCGTTTTGTTCTGTAAGTCGTTAAAAGGAATATGTCGCTGTGTCATTTTTAAATACTTATCAAATACAATGTGTGCATCGATTCCTCAAGATCTAACAGATAAGGCGGACGCCAATTCCGTACGGCCTTCGTCTAGAAGTCACAGGATCAAATCCTGTTTGGGTAACTTAGCTTTTGCAGGAGCCTTGTCTTCAACCTATATTCTCATCTGTCTCAGGCAGCCATGGCTGCCTGTCAACTCTCAGTGACTACGAAAAGTATGAGAGCTAGAAGATCCTAAAAAAGGTAGAATATAAAATATCACTTTTCAACACTCCCCTTATTTTCTAGTCTATCTTTTCCTTCAGTCCACACTTCTCCCTACAAAATGTTAATTTGGGAGAAGGAACCGGCTTAGCCATCATATCTGCTACCATCTCTCCACCCGGTCTATATTCCAAACTAATTATTTTATTATCAACTTTCTCTATAACAAAGCTCAAACGAATATCCATATGCTTTGGTTTAAAGTGATGCTTAGGATTTGTTGCAATTGCAATCGCAGCTTGATTGTCACAAAATATCTTTTGCACTCCACTCTTCATATATCCTAGTTGTTGAAGCAAATATTTCACCCACATCAATTCTTTCACAACCAAACAAGAGGCCATATACTTAGCCTCCATGGTGGACTGAGCAATCACCTTTTGTTGTTTGCTGCTCCAACAGCAAGCCCCATTCCCAACATACAACACATACCCAGAAGTACACCTTCTCATCGGAGCATCCCCATAACTGGTATCACTCTAAGTGGTGATGTCAGTATTATCCCCTCCCAAATGCAACCACAAATCCCTTGTTCCTATCAAGTACCGCATGACCCTTTTGGCCGCTTCCCAATCTTTCTTCCTAAGATCATGCAGACTCCTACTTAATACTCCCACTGCTGCTGCAGTATCAGGACGATTACAGTTCATAAAATAGATTAAACTACCGACAACCTGTCTCTATGAAATAGTTTGCATGAACTTGCTTTCCTCACGTCCTAACTCATTATCCTAGATCAAGACTCCCTCTTCTAAGCTCCCCTCATTTCCCTTCTTTAAGTCCATGGGAGTCGTACAACTATTTGCTTTATCCATGTGAAATTTTTCAAGTATATTCCCTATTGCTTCCTTTTGAGTTAGTCTAATTGTTTTCTTCTCTCTATCTCTTTCCATCGAAATTCCCAAAATGTACTTTGCCTCTCCCAAGTCCTTCATTTAAAATCTACTCTCTAGATCCTTTTTCAACCTATTAATTTTCACCATTGATTTACTCAAAACAAGCAAATCATCCACATAGATAGTAATGAAAATTATACCTTCCTCATCCTCAAATAGGTAGATGGAATGATCCGAACTGATTCGGATATATCCTAAACTCGTCAAAAACTCGTCCAACTTCTTGTTCCATTGTCGTGGAGCTTGCTTTAGTTCATAAAGAGACTTTATCAATCTGCACACCTTACTTTGTTCTCCCTTTTTAACAAATCTTTTCGGCTTTCGCATGAAGATCTCTTCTTCTAATTCTCCGTGTAAGAAAGCGGTTTTGATGTCTATCTGGTGCACTTCCATGTCCGTCGTTGCCGCTAAACTAAGTAGAATTCGGACGGAGGGAAATCTAACAACCGGAGCGAAGATCTCCTCATAATCAATTCCCTCCTTCTTTGTGAACCCTTTTGCCACTAATCTAGCTTTGTATCGCTCAATGGTGTTATCCGGGTTGAGTTTCAACTTAAATACCCACTTACATTCTATCTGCTTTCTGTCCGGAGGACAATCCACCAACTCCCATGTGTTTGCTTCCATAATGGAAGCCATCTCATCATTAATGGTTGTCACCCATCTACTACATTACAGACTATTAATTGCCTCTGAGTAAGTCTGGGGTTTGCTAAAATGTGACATCTTAGTTACCTTGTTGTTCACTTGCCTCTCTTGAAGTCTCTTGCTACTTCTCCTTCCTCCTTCAAACTTTGATTCTGAGATGGAGGGTAATCTCGGATTTCTCCGAGCGACTTCATCTTCTCCCCTATCTGTAGAGTCCATCTCCGGACGTTCATCATCTATTTTGTGTCTTTCCTCGGTTTGAATTAGAAGTATTGTCTCTTAGAGAGGATCACTCTCGGTCAGATTTTTCTCTTCCTCTGCAAGGTCAAGCTGAACTAGAGTTCGGTTAGAAGAATCTGAATCTAACTCATTTTCGGATTCAATTCTATTTTTGACCGGTTTAGTGTACTTAAAGGGATCTATGGACTTTCCTTTGTCCATGACTGCCAAGTGTTTTAATAGAATTATGTCTTCTCTTCTTAGATCATAAACTCTATACCCCTTTAAATTTTCATCATACCCAAGTAAGTATCCCGGCGATCCTCAAGCATCTAACTTCCAATCAGTTTTTTCTGTGTTTAGACTAAACACTTGACTTCCAAACACCTTTAAGTGTGAAATATCAGGTTTTCTCTCGGTCCATCTTTCATAAAGTGTTTGGCCTTTTACGGCCGAGGTAAGGACTCTATTTTTGAGATAGTTAGCACAATTCATAGCCTCTGCCCAAAAACTTTTCCTTATCTTTTTATTAGTCAGCGTACTACGAGCACCATCACTAAATGTCTGATTTAGTCTCTCGGCTTCACCGTTTTGTTCTGGGTTCTTTGGGAGAGTCTTTTGGTGTTGAACCCCTTCCTCTTTCAAGTAATCCTCAAATTCATTAGAAGTGAATTCCCCCCCAATTATCACTCCTCACTCTCTTTATAGGTGTCTCAAGAATCTTTTTCACTCCATGCTTTATACTCCTTAAAATAAGCCGAAGCCTCAGATTTATTCTTCAAGAAATAGACTCTAGAGTATCTAGACGAATCATCAATGATAGTAAGCATATAATTTTTTCCTCCAACTGATGGCACTTTGGACGGTCCCCATATGTCAGTATGAACTAAATCCAAGACCTTTTCACCCTTATATGTTGCGGCTTTCGAAAAAGGCAATTTGTGGGCCTTTCCTTGTGCACACCCACTACAATCATCCAATGTTTCATTATCACCAAAATGTATTTTGTCAACTACACCCATCTTCTTCATTTCCTTTAATCTATGTACATGCACATGTCCCAATCTTTTATGCCACATCATCAAATCACTTACACTAGCATAGTAAACTCCCGTCTTTCCATTACTCAAATTCAGCCTAA
The DNA here is from genome assembly GCA_037447655.1 of Zygnema cylindricum. Classification (NCBI taxonomy): domain Eukaryota; kingdom Viridiplantae; phylum Streptophyta; class Zygnematophyceae; order Zygnematales; family Zygnemataceae; genus Zygnema; species Zygnema cylindricum. The sequence goes on along the minus strand of JBBHKE010000023.1, from coordinate 45,911 downwards.
ACATTCCTTGGCTACCCTTTTCAGCTGTGAAGTACACTTTATTCTCATAGCTAGCAACAAAGACTCCTTTCTTAGTACTAGTCTCAAAACCCTTATCATCTATGACCGACGTAGAGATACGATTCTTGTTTAACTGTGGAATGAAAAGAACATCAGAGAAAGTGACTATATAGATGTCTTACCATCAGCTAAGACTCTCAAATCCATTGATCCCCTTGAATTAGTGGTCAGTATTCTCCCATCCCCATACTCTATCTCAACAGTAGGGATCTTTCTCATTTTGGTAAACAACGGTTTTTCTCTACACATATGCATAGATGCTCCTAAATGAATGATCCATCCTTCTTCAAGAGCTTCTTTCACTCCACCAAAAGCAAACTTTTGCCTCCTTGGAATCTCGGCTCACCTTTCACCTCCAACTCCTCGTTGAGGAGAAGTTCTCCATCATCATCATCGGTATCCTTTTCCATGACTTGTGTCGCCACAAATGCCTTCTTTTTCCTTGCGGCCAGTTTTCCAATCGGCTCCTCCTTCAATCTCAACTCCGTCAACTTAGTGCACTCCGCCATGTAGTGTCACGGCTTCTTACAAAAATGGCAAAGCTCCTTCGGAGCCCTTGGTCCAGATCCGTCATGGTTTCCTCTTCCTCCTCCACCAAAGTTCCCATAAGGTTTCTTGGAATCCTTATCCCCCCAGTTAGTACCAGCAACTAATGCTTGAACACTCTTTCCTCCTCTACGAATCTCAATTATGCTTTCTTGAACCAAAATCATCCCCACAATAGAGTTGCTGATCCAAAGATGATGTGACAAATCCTGAACCCTGTTAACAATGTTCTCATAATCATGTGGGAGTTTCCTTAACAAAGTTAACACCTTCTTTTTTTCACTCTCCCTTTTCCCTGCACTCTCAACTCCATGAATAACCCAGCCAAGTCAATACAAAAATCTAACATTTTTTCCCCTTTGTATACATACCCCTATACCTTCTGATCTGCCAACTTCTGCTGCTGAATCGGACCACTCTTGTAAATGTTGACAAGAACTTCCCACAACTCGTCTGCCCTATCCACATGAAGATGAGGCGTAGCTATTCCTTGAGTGAGACGCCCGAGAATAAAATGAGTTGCCACGGTATTGTTGAAATCCCAGATTTCAATATCATTTGCCTTAGTTTTTTGCACATCTGCTACTGGAGCCGATCCACTAGCCATCTGTGTGATTTTCTCCTTTCCCTTCCCCTTCCATGTGTTTGACGCGATGCTTTCCCCAACATCCTCTACCGCCTCTGCCGCCACACATTCTATTGTGTATCGAGATCCTCCAAAACATGGCGGAACTCCCAATCTTGTTGATGGTCGACGCACACGTGCACTCACAATGCCCCATAGCCGTTTTTCAAACAATGCACCCCTCATCATGGTTTCCTAATAAATAAACCATGTTCCATTGAAAATGGGCACCCTAGAGGGTGGGTCCATAACCTGTAATTATGTTACCTCCATTGGTACGCAAAATGTCTAGCTTATATGAAGCCTCTAGGATAATATTAGCACTTTTGACTTTGGCAATGAATAAGTGCCACCCTGGCACACAAAAACTCTGACCAACTACACCCCTTTGTAGCGTGGACTCCCTTGAGTCCGCTGCAAAAAGAATCACTGAATTTGCTCACCTGAGCATTAAGTTATGGTTGTTCAAAGACAGCATATTTATACAGATGGCCTCTGGGAGAGAGGACTTTCAAATTTTTTTCTAAGTCTTGAAAGCCTCTCTAATAACTACTTTAAACCAATCAAAAAAAAGTACTCTAATTATTGTACATACATAGTACACCTGCCGCCGTACTTTATGTAACGATATATTCAGTACCACTCACGTTCTGCCACGTGGCTAATAGGTCAACGTCATTATGTCCCTTTTCTCTTCCGGCATCTCATAGGATGATGCCACGTGTCATTTCCTCCCATTCCCCAGAACTGCTCCTAGATAATCGTTCCGGCATACCAGCACTCATGCGTGCCATCCGTTCTTTTTCCGCCGATCAATTTCAGCCGTTCGATCTCACGGCGCGCTGAATAATGTTGACCGTTGAAAATCACCGGTCAATGTTTCGTGTTGACCGTTGAAATTCTTTCTTCCTTTACAAGCCGTTGATCGCGACATTTAATTTCGTCCGTGGAAATCAAATGTTGTTTCATTTATTTCGTGCGGTACTGCATTTCGTGCGATACCACACGTTCCATGTTTCGTTTCGTTCCGTAAGTCATTAAAAGGAATATGTCGCTATGTCATTTTTAAATACTTATCAAATACAATGTATGCATCGATTTATCAAGACCTAACGGATAAGGCGACCGCCAATTTCTTACGGCTTTCGTCAAGAGGTCACAGGATCAACTCCTGTCTGGGTAACTTAGCTTTTGCAGGAGTCTTGTCTTCTGCCTATATTCTCATCTGTATGAGGCAGGGCTGCCTGTCAACTCTAAGTGACTACGACAAGTATGAGAGCTGCAAGATCCTAAAAAAGGTAGAATATGAGAGCTTCAAGATCCTAAAAAAGGTAGAATATAAAATATCACTTGTCAACAATGCCTCCCGCTACCTACCCGATCTTTCCCACAGTATCGATCCATGGCGGATGCCGATTAGCGAGGCCACTGAATGCCAGCTGTGCCGGCGATCTGATGGAGAAACAACAATGCTTCTTTGTGACTATTCCAACCTGGGTTTCCATATGGAGTGTTTGGTCCCACCTCTGCACGCTATCCTGGCTGGACGGTGGTTTTGCCACGGATGTCGCTACCTACCGGTTGTCCTTACCAGCTCCTCCGCAGGCTAAGGAGCTAAATCCATCCTTTTTTATCTTTACCTACCAGACTTTGCTTTGTACTTTTATTTTGTTTGCTTGCTTTCTTGGGCTGATTCATTGATATTTCTGATGGTATATATTCTTTGAACTCTGGTCGTGGTCTTGACCACCGGACATAAGTGAGATTCATACCTTTTCTGATGTGTACTGTCATCGCTAGCTGGGTGTGATGCATGTTTCACACGGTTGTATGCTCATGCACGACAGCTGTCATGCCGTAAGGCGTTGGCGGGTATTATTGTTGAATCCTATACAAAATTGGCGTGTGTGATGTGACAGGTTTGTAATTTTGCGTACAGCTGAAAGTACAAGATAATCAAAGGTCGTACTACATTCACGTACGACACAACGGGAAACCGACGTGGTACTGGGTATTATTGTTGAATCCTATACAAAATTGGCGTGTATGTGACATGACAGGTTTGGAATTTTGCGTACAGCTGAAAGTACAAGATAATCAAAGGTCGTACTACATTCACGTACGACACAACGGGAAACCGACGTGGTACTGGATTGCGGTTCGGCATCGGTTGTCAAGAACTCAAACGGCTCCAAACCTGACAGATGGTTAAGTCGTGAACCCTCGGAGGTTCATGCATTATTTTTGTAGCGTAGGGAGGGTTTTTATCCTCGAGGCATAGATGTGAGGCATTCCGAGGCGGCCACGCAAAACTGGCAGCATTTCCACATAGAAACTTGCTTGCTCAAAGACACATAGAATTAGTGTAGCTTTACGATAGGCAACATCATAGGATAAATGCCATGTGGCTGCGTAGGAATAGTTGCAAATTACAGCACGGGAATCCAACATTGGGAAGTTGTCGTTTTCTGGCAATCTTTGTTCTCGAGATTTGTCGAACTTGGTTCAGTTAGATTGTCAGCCGCATATTTAGTATCAGGCTAGTTGTTGAGTTAGGGTTTTTCCTCTTTTCCGGATCCTTAGTTTTTGCTGGCTATTGTCTGTGAGCTTTCTATCTTTTCTTCTCTTGTACCTAAGTCCTGACCTAATCTATCGGCACAAGCCACGCTGCAAGGTTTCCCTCCAGACTGTGTTCCACTTGCCGTGGCCTATGAATCCCTGGTGTGCGGATCATCTAGTGATTTCTGCTTGCTTGTGCATTGACTCCGCAGTCCAGCGTCCTTCCTGACTTCGGAAGTGTTGGCTTTCTCGGCTTTTTCGTTTAGTTAAGGAAGGTTTGTTGTCTGCTGGTTGGACTCCTGTAGGGAATATTGAAGACTTCAGTGGCCTAGTGGCCACTGTCGCAAATATGAAATTCCATCATTTTTTATCCTTACCTACCGGACTTTGCTTTGTACTTTTATTTTGTTTGCTTGCTTTCTTGGGCTGATTCATTGATATTTCTGATGGTATATATTCTTTGAACCTTGGTCGTGGTCTTGACCACCAGACATAAGTGAGATTCATTCCTTTTCTGATGTTTACTGTCAACGCTAGCTGGGTGTGATGCATGTTACACGGTTGTATGCTCATGCATGACACCGACCGTAACCAAATTTTTTTTTTTCGTGAATCACCCGCCCGAATCCGCCCGACCCCCCAAATTTGGCAACCGAATCCGTTTCGGATCCGGCGCGGGCGGTCGGTTAACGGTCGGTTACGGTTTCGGTTGACCGTTTGCGACCTCTGCTGTTTAAAAAATATTACACCGTGTATTACAACGGTGTAATATTTTTTAGTGTTGTGTATCGGGAAATACCAAATCGCGATAAGTTTGATATTCAATATATCGAATATCGAGTGGTCAAAGGGCCTGATACATTGCTCGGGGACAAACTAAAACCATCACGATATATTTTGTAAGACGTTTGTGTCTGTACAGATGAAGTACGGAAATTGATCGCACGAAAAGCAGTACGGAGCAGCCCCTCCCCCTCCCCCCCTTTTAGGTTTTGAAATTTTTTCGATAGATCGGCGTACGGAGGACCTCGATGGTTATCGACCCGGTAACTCATCGCGATATATTGTAATGCCATCGCGATATTAGCCTTCACGGTTTACCGGAACGATACATCGATTATTACTGAGTAAAGAAACCCTAAAAACCCTAAAAAACCTTTTTAGGGTTTTTTCAGGTTTCTACTAAGTAAAGGAAAAGCACATATCAGCACGAGGCTCTCAATATACAAACACTCGCAGTTAATAGTTATTAGTGTTAAAGTGTCTTTCACCACTTAAAAGATCTTTCTTTCGTGCACACTCGTCAGATTGTCAATTGGATAACGCCAGTTGGAATGTGAGAATTTTGCCTTCCAATAGCAACCATCGGATTGACAATCCGACAAGTGTGCACGGAGAAAAGATGTTTTAAGTGGCGAAAAAAACTTTGTAACACTAATAACAATTGGCAGTGTAATTTTTCCGCATTAAGGCTGACAAGTCGCCATCCAATCGAGACTCATGAACTCGACGGTTAAGTATTTTGCAAGCGACCGCAAGCTATTGTTTTCATTTTGAGATATGTCTATGTTATTTAGAAGGTTGCGAGCAATGTTGATCATAACTGATCAAAAACATAGTACCATTTTTCCTCACATGGGACGGTTTAAGATTGTGTCAAATCCGATTTGCCGATTTCTCCAACGTTTTAACTTTTAATTGCAATACCAAATGGAACGGAATTCAGAAATAGTATCTAGTAGTTGTTTAACGCGATCATTGTTTTGTAGAGCAGATATACATTAATTCAAATAATTTAATGTTAAATGTTTTGTTAACACAAAAAAAAAAGATGGCTGACTTTATTAAAAAGCGCGATGGTAAACCATCTGAGTCCATGGGAACAAAAGGAAGTAGCATGGCAAAAACTAAAAAACTACATGTCGGGGGAAGAAGCAAAACCGATAAGCAAGGCAAAAGCAACAAAACTATGAAAAGATGGCCAGTAAACCGAAAACACCCAAAGAAACAAAAAGCAACAAACGAAACATCAAAGGAAAAAGCCAACATCTATCACCAAACCCCCAACATAACTAAAAATCTACAAAAAGCAACCACGTAAGTTAACACGATAGTTGGTCCGATCTGCGGAGTTACTGATGTCACGAGGCATAATACCACGAGCCAAAGCTAGCGAGTTATAAAGGCGAGATGATAAAATTAGATAAAAATCAACTATACAAGACTTTAAAAAAACATATATATTTTTTATTGAATAAGTTTTATCATGTATATAAGACAAAAAGATATTTGCAGACTTTTTAGCAGTGCAAGAGATATTACAACTTGGAGTTACAGTCGATGTACTAAATCTATAAAGTATGAAAGGAAGAGATAACATACAGAAGTTCACCTTTTTAATTTGAATCACCTTTTTAATTGAGTGATTTTTTTTAATTTATTAAACCTTTTTTAGTTCACCTTACTTATTTTTGTCACAGGGTAAGTACATTGAAGAAATTTGCCTCCGTTATAAGAATAGATCATGCAGTTGTAGGGCAAACAGTACATATATTTACCCAAAAAAGTGTACGAATTGTACTTTCACCCTCGAAAAGGAAGGTAAAATCTTTTTATTTGGTACTCTGATACACTATCAATTGCAGAAAATGGAAATAAAAAGGCAATCTCCACATAAATAATATCTTTCAACCTATACATTCAAACATGGGATTAAAAAGTGCCAAAAAAATAAAAAGGGAAACTCTAAAAAGTATATAGGAGACTTAACAATGATTACACGTAAAAAAATAATCGTAACACAATTCTTAAAAAAACCAAAAAAATGAGAGAGTAGTCAAGAGAGAGAACTAAAAGCCTCGATCAAAAATCATTCCAGTTATAAAACTCTTTTTTTTTTCAATTTTTCTTCAAACATTCTTCACAACTTTCTTTAAGATTTCAAAATTTCTTGTTCAAGTTTCGTTTCAAATTTAATGCTAAGTTCTAGTAATATACACTCTTAATTAAAAAAAAAAAAAACGTGAAAAAAAAAATGCTTCCTTACAAATCTTACCCAAAAAAAAAAAAAGTAATACGAAAAAAAAATGCTAATACAAGAACAACGGAGAAGTTTACGGAAAAGTATACAGAAAAGGGGGCAGACAATTTCACAATTTTTTTACGAAAATCTTGCGGAAAAGTTTGAAGGGAAAGTTAAAAGGAAAAGTTGAGGAAAAGTCGCCAAAAAGTTTTCGAAAACATTTAGCAAATCTTGTTGCACTCGATCCAAAATCTTTTATCCATTTTGTTGACCTTGGTCCTGTTCTATGGATTTGAGAGCATTTTCCATGAGAAAGAGAGAGGGAGAGGGAGAGTGAGAAGGAGATGAGATGAGAGGGAGAGGAGAGGAGAGGAGGGGAGAGGAGGGGAGAGGATAGGATAGGATAGGATAGGATAGGAGAGGAGAAGAGAGGAGAGGAGAGGAAGGAAGAAGAAGGAAGAAGGAAGAAAGAAGAAGGAAGGAAAGGAAGAAAGGAAAGGAAGGGGGAGAAGGATAGTTTCATTCGACCCTAAATCTCTATTCATTTTGTTGCCCTTGGTCTTGTTCTATGAATTTGAGAGCACTTTCCATCGAAATTATCTCCACTCGACTTACTCGATTTTTGTGAAAAACTCCGTAGATTTGATCCGCGACTTTTACCAATTCGGGACGAAAAGTTGTCGTAATAAATTGCGTTTGGGAAGTATCCGCCTGTCTTCGAATCATATCTGAAAATTTTTCGTTAAAAGAATCTCCATTAAAAAAAAAAGCTGTTAACATTTTTTCGCTAAATAATTTTAGTTAGAAAAAAAAATTGTTGAAAATTTTCGTTACAAAAAGTTGTTGAAATTTTTCATTAAAAGGTCACTTTTCGAACTCCGGAGGAAGTAAACAAAGAGAAAAAGGAGAGTAATTAAAGTTTCTTTGCAGAAACATCGCAACAAAAGTGAAGAAATGAGCAAAAAGGGCAATTTTAGAGAAAAGGGGTAAATCGACGTGAAATACAGAAAAAACAGGGCAGATAGAGATACAAACAACAAGAAAAAACAAAAATAAAGGGGAAAAAAGACGACGCAGGTAAGCTTTAGACAAAGCCCTTCTGAAATCCTCTTTTTGACTTCCAAATAATTTTTGAAAAAAAAAAAAGGGAAAAAACTTCTCAAAAGTTAAAAAGATACTTCCGACAGCAGTTCGATATTGCGGATCGAGAGCCGCATCGATCTCGTCAAATAGGTCTGGAAAAAATACCCAAAAAAAATAAAAAAATAAGAAAATAAATAAATAAATAAATAAATATAAAAATAATAACAATAAAATATTGAAATTAATTAAAAAGATATCTGGCTCTTATGAAAAGAATGGCTGAAGTGATTTTATTTTTTTTTAGATCAGGATGAGAAGAAGGAGGGGTTGCCGAGAGGGGGAAGAAGGAGAGGATAAGAGGGAGAGGGAGTGTGTGAGGGAGAGGGAGACGGGGGAGATCGAGTGAGAGAGAGAGACAGTGAGAGAGAGACAGCTTACAAAACGGAGCCGGATCACATCGTTGAATGGCGAATATGAGAGTGAGAGCGACCACCGTTTTCTGTCCTCCTGAAAGTTGCTTCATAGACTGAGTCTCCCCTTGACCCGTAAACGACACCTGTTGTCTCCAAAAAAAAGAAAAAATCAATTTCTCTCTTTCTCTCCCTCCCTCCCTCTCTCCCTCCTCCCCTCCCCTCCGCTTTCCTCCTCCCCTATCCTCTCTCTCTCCTCTCTCTTTCATTTCTCTCTCTCCCTCTCTTGAAATCTGTCGTTCCTCTCCTGCTTCTCTCCTCCTCTTTCCTCCCTTCATAATTTCACCGGGAACCATCAAGAGGCAATTCCCATATTTTCAATTACAACAAAAACAGACACAAAACAGAAACACTCACAAAAAAAAAAACACAAAAAAACCACACGCAAAAAAAAAACAATCTTAGAAAACAACTTTTGAATGTTGAAGAATTGTACATTACCTTCACTTTTACTCCACTGTATTTTTCAATCCTCTTGTGTCCTCCCTCTTGATCACTGTCATCGTCGTCATCGTCCTCATCATCCAATTTCTCATCTCCCTGAAAGCATAAAATACATATTTTAACAAAAATTAAATTAAATGAAATTAAATTAGATTAGATTAATTAAACCGTTTAACACATTAATCTTTAGTTGTGAAGTAAAAAAGTTGCACAGTTAACAAAAGTTATGAACAGAGAACAATAGTTGCATACGGAAAATCTTTTTTTTGAATAAAGTAAAATAGTTGCATAAAATGTATTGTAACAAAATTATTATTTTTTAACAGAGAAAAAGAAGTTGGTATAAAATACATAGTTCACCGAAATTACTCTTTTTCATTATTTTGTAAAAAAGTTTATTGAAACTTAGAAATAACATTACAACTCCCAAATTTGCCAAAACAAACATAGTGAACATTGTACTATCCTTACTATCCTCATAGAACCTTATAAAAAAAATACAAATTGCCTTCTCAATTAACATCTTCCAAATTATTAAAACCATATCATCAAAATAGTGCACCATGATTTCGTTTGAAATTAGTGAACCTAATTGTATTTTACTTTTTTCTCAAAAAGTGAATTAATCGGTGTATAAGATGATTTGGTGTAAAGCACCTGATTTTGGGAATGTGTACCAAAATTAGTGTGGATTTACAATATTGAAAAGTGTTTAATTATTCTCTAGTTTCCTAAAACACTTCACTATTGAGAGCATAAAAAAAAGTCACTTAGAGGAATAGCAACATTTCATGATAAAAAAACAAATATTTGAGTTTTCCCTTTCAGTAAATCGAGTATTTTGTCCCATTCATCGTAAGAAGAAATGTTTAATAAAGAAGTTCAAAAAATTCGAACGAAATTTAGTTCCAAAAAGAGGGAGGGTGGAAGGGAGGGAGAGAGGGGGGGGGAGTGGGAGAGAGGGAGAGGGAGAGGAAGAGAGGAGGGGGGCAAGGGAGGGAGCAGAAGGGAGGGAGAGTGGGAGAAAGGGGGAGAGAGAGAGTAATTTTTAGGCAGAGAATTGACATTGTTGGTCTACGCTGGCATTCACTCCACCTTGTCCAAAAAAAGCAACCATCTTCTTGTAATGAGAGGAAGGGAGGGAGGGATGGAGGGAGGGAGGGAGGGAGGGAGAGGGACATTTCGATCTACACACCTTCCTTTTTTTCATCATTACCAAAGAGCCGTACCCCTGAGGCACAAGTTCTCGGAAAGCCTCTCTAAAGTTTTTGGCGACTCCTTTGAAAGTTCTCTCGATCGCCTCGTCTTTCCGCATATCTAAAGCCGATATCAACTCTTTTATTTTCTGAAGAGAAGGAGAAAGTAAAAAAGAAACAAAAAACAAAACAAAAAATAAAACAAAAAAGAAAACGGAAAAAAAGAAAACGGAAAAAAAGAAAACGGAGAAAAAGAAAAACGGAAAAAATAAATACAGAAAAAATGAAGTAGGGGAAAAAAAAGAAACAAGAAAAGGGAATCCATGTTTAGAACGTGATGGGCAAGAGAAAATTTGGGAATTGGGAATTTATTTTGCAATAGAAATACTTTGAGGGCATCTAATAACCATCATTTTTTTCCTTAAGTTTTTTCTTGTTGGTAACTTGTGATTCTCCTTTCTATAAGTTTTTTTTTTTTTTTTTTCTCATAAGTATATATTTAAGCTTCTTAGAAAACCCGTTAATAAAAAAAAAAATGATTGATGTTAGAAACTTCAAGTACCATCATCTTTTCGTATTTTTGTTTAACTCTAACACTATACTATTAGGGTAATTTTTTTCGGCTCCCTCTTTCAAAAAAAATATCTTTTTAAAGAAGTTTTTTTTTCTTGTTCAAAACCGAGAGGGAGAGGGAAAGGGAGAGGGAGAGGGAGAGGGAGAGAGACGGGAGAGGGAGGGGCGGAGGCAGTAGAGGGAGGGGCAGAGCAGAGAGGGAGATAAGGACAGCGGGGAAGAGGAAAAGGAGAGGGAGAAGGAGGAAGTGGGAAAAGGAGGGAGAATGAGACGAAACAAAACACGTTGTACCAGCTACAAACCAAAATGATTCTCCATTCGTTTAAAGAAACCTTTTAAAGATATTTGGAATGGGCTATAGACTTGCTAAAACATTTTTCTTGTTTTAGATTATTATTAACGATTACCATATGTATTTTCCCTTTCATTTTCTCGTTCGTTTTTCCATTTTTCGTTTTGTCGTTTCTCATTTCTCGTTTCTCATTTTCTTGGTTTTGTTTTTTCATTTTCTCGTTTCGTTTTCTAGCTTCTTTTAACCACAAAGTTTCAACGTTTTAATTAGGATCTTAAAATTTTTCATCTCATAAAAGAGAAGAAATAAAACACAGACTTCAAAACATCCAAAATTAATGTTTAACCTAAAATAAACTCCAAAACTTTCTAAAACCTATCTTTTAACCGCCTTAAAGAAAAAAAAACAGACTCAACCAAAGACAAATAAATGAAGCTTTAACTTTAATAGGAAGCTTTAGTAAAAAGAAAGCTTAAAAAAAAAAAAAGTTTAATAAAATTAAAGCCTTCATAAAAAAGAAGCTTTAATAAAAAATAAGCTTTGATTAAAAAAAACTTATCAACAACAATTTCTTCATAAAAAGGAAGCTTTCATAAAAAGAAACGAAGCTTTAATTACAACAAAAAACTTTAATACAAAAAAAACTTTAACAACAAATGAAGCTTAAGTAAAAAAAAAACACTTTCATAAAAAAATAAGCTTTCATAAAATAATACACTTCAATAAAAAAGAAACTTCCAAAAAAAAAAAAAGCTTTCATGAAAAAAAGAAACTAGTAATAAAAAAAAGAAACTTTAATACAAAAATAAACTTCAATACAAAAAAAACTCACCTCATCCCCTTTATCCAATTCCGCTTGTCTTTTTTGAAGTTCCTCTCTCTGTTCCGTAAAATTAACGTATTGGTCCAGAGCTTTTTTATTGACATGACTGTATTTTTTCAATTGTTCATTACATTTGTGCATCATTTTGTGAAGATCTTTCAAACTTTTATTTTGATACCTGCGAGAAACAATAAAATTTAAAAGATCCAAAGAATCAGGACGGAAAAACCATAAAAAACCATAAAAAAAGAAAAAAAACCCTTAAAAAATTAGAAAAAACTATCAAAGCACATGAGACATGATAAAAATCCAAAAAGCCAGAACAAAAAAAAACTTAAGAAAAAAAAAAAAACTAATGTTGTTTTAATTGTTCATAACATTTATGCACCGCTTTCTGAAGACCTTTCAAACTTCTATTCTGACACATGCGAGGCACGATTAAAAAAAAAAAAAAACAAACCCAAAAAAAAAGAAAAAACAAAAAAAAGTCAAAACCCAAAAAAAAAAAAAGAAAAAAAAAAGACTCGTACTTTTCAAACGCGTCGGCAGGAAGTGAGCCGAGGTCGCGAATTTTCTTCATAAGGTCGTCTCTTTGTTGTTGTAAAATGACCCTTCTGTTTAAAAGTTGCTCCATTTCCTTCGACTCATCTTGCAATATCTGGTCATATGCATCTTTGGCTTGCTGAAAAAGACAAAAAAATATATAAAAAAAACAGGCATAGAAATACAAGTCATTATGCATAACTGCAAAAAAAAAAAAAAAAAAAAAAAAAAAAATAAAAAAAAAAAAAAAAAAAAAAAAAAAAAAAAACGTTACAAAAAAAACAGATTCATTTCCTTTGACTCGTCTTGCAATATCCAGTCATGTGCATCTTGCTGAAAAAAACGGAAAATTACGTAAAAAAAAATAAGAAGGGTATGCAAAAAAAAAAAAAAAAAAAACAAACAAACGCTAAAGAAAAATGCAGGTTCAATTCTTCCGATTCGTCTTGCAATATTGGGTTGTATCTTTCGCTTGCTGAAAAAGACGAAAAAATGGGCAGAAAGATACAAGAAAATACCAGAAACTACGAAAAAAAAAGTTAAAAATAAATCGTACGTCCATAAGTGCGGGACATATTAATATTTTATTATAATACATACATCCATAAGTGCAGTTTCGTATTATATTTTAGAATAAATCATACATCCATAGTGCAGTTTAGTATTATTTTTTAGTATAAATCATACGTTCATAAGTGCACTTATATTATTAAGGTTAGTAACATTAAGGTTAGTATTAAGGTTAGTACTATATTAAGGTTATTATTAACATAAAGTTAGTATTATACTTTAATATAAAACGTACATCCATGAGTCTCTTCTGACACTGCAAATGTTCCTCCTTCAGTTGGTCGAGCTCTAAGTTAAGATTGGAAAGCTGTTCACTCTCCTCCTCTGTCAGTTGACCGGTGAGATCGCTTCCCATCTCCTTTCTCTTCACTTGTATTGTATCTTCGGAGTCAAAGATTCGATCGGATATTGACCGAATAGACCTTTCCTGCATTCAGATAAATAAAACGAAGGCGAAAACTAAATATCGGAAGAAATTGCAGTACATAATGGCGCTTTTCCCGTTGTTTATTTAACAAATTATAGAAAAGTTACAGTAATTAATAATGGTCCTTCCTTCCCCATTACCACTTGTCTGTATGTATTGTTCATGCATCGAAAGACACCTACTCTAATTCTCCAAAGAAAGGAAGAAACTTATAATATATTATTCAAAATTAAAAAAAAGACTATTCTCTTCAATTGTAAGGTATATTCGTAGTCAAAAATATGATTGGATATCGACTGAATGGATCTGTTCTTGCATTGAGATAAACGGAGGGATGTTGGATAGAGAAAAAGGGAGGGAAAGGGAGAGGGAAAATTAGGAAGGGGAGATTGGGTAGAGAGAAAGGAGACAGGGGGGTGGAGAAAGTGAGGATGTGAGGCAGAGGAAAAGGGTGATAGAGAGATTGAGGGAGAGAAAGAGGGAGAGGGAGGGGGAGTGGAAACTAGTGGGAGAGGGAGAGGGAGGGGCAGAAAAAGACTTGTACCAAGTCAATAATGGCCCTTCCTTCCCGATTATTGGTTTTCTGTATGAACTATTCCGATTCATGAAAAGGTTCCTACTCTATTTCTCCAAAAAAAGTTAAGCAACAAGTAATTCATTCAAAATAAAGCTGAAGATAATTTCAAAATAATGTCTTTAACTGTTAATAATTAAAACTGAATTTTACCATAGAAACAAGGGAGGTATTCTGAACAATATAATCAAAATTGACTCGAAAGAAAAAAAAAAAAAAAGTTACCTTTGACTCTAATATTCTCTTGGCAAAAATAACAAAACAAGTCAAAGAAAAAAAAAAAATTGAAAAATCGTCTCCAATTTTCTCTTTGCAAAATAACAAAATCAACTCAAAGAAAAACAAACAAAATTGACTAAAAATAAAAAAAATGTTCCTTTGGTTTCAAACAAAATAACAAAACCGACTCAAAAAAAAAAACAAATGAGAGTTAGCTTCATTTCCAATTTTCTCTTGCAAAATTTTCTTTTGGAAAATAAGAAAATCGACTAGAGGAAGAAAAACAAAATTGACTTAAAAAAAAAAAAAAGTTACCTTTGTTTCCAATTTTCTCCTTATTGTCGCGACTTCTGCGTCCACTTCTCTCATATCCATCTTTAACTGCTCCGCGAGATACTTTCCATGTCTCTGTTCCGTTTCCAGTTTCTCCATTTCTCCCATTAAAAGAATAATTTTCTGGTCATACTGTGAAATTTCTCGTTAAGGATCCACACTATTTGGGTATTCACATTAAAAAAAAAAAAAAAAACTGAGAAGAGAGTCATGAAGAAGTCAGACAGAACCAAACACTACCGATGAAAAAAAATAGCCGTAAAAGGAAAATAGCCTTAAAAGAAAAATAATAATGATAGACTTAAAAATAGCGGTAAAAAAAAAGTTTCCTCGTTCTACCAAAAATCGAACGTCTCTTGACGATACAAAACAAGTTAAATCTATGATGGTAATGGGGGAGAAGTAGAGGGCTAAGGCCTGGAAGAGGGAGAGCGAAAGGTAGAGAGGGAGAGAGGGAGAGAGGGGGAGAGGGAGAGGAAGACGGAGAGGAAAAACGAGAGAGAGACAAGAACCACATACCAAAAGCATAGCTTTCGCATTAAGTAAAATTAAGAATTAAAGGAGAATGAATAGTTATGGAGGATATCAATGATTTCGACCCGGACACTACTAAGCTCTTTTAGAACAAAAAAGATGGCTCACCAAAAAGAAATTAAAAACATTAAAAAAAAAAATTAGAACTTAAGGAGGATATCAATGCTTTGGGATCGAACAGTATTAAGATCTCTTTCCAAATGTTCCAATAACGTTTCATTTTCTCGTCTCACAGTCACAAGTTTCAGTTTTTGTCGTTTTTTATCGACAAAACCGCCTCTCATTGCTCCTTTTTTTTCCACTTGATCACCTACACCAAAAAAACACATCTATTCTTAAAATAATGTCTATTTTAAAAATAATGTATGTTTTTGATTACATCTATTTTTAAATTATCACTCTATTTTTGTTTTTTAACATAATCACAAAGGTTTTTGAAATAATTGCTCTATTTTTGAAACAATCACTTTATTTTTGAAACAGATTCTCTTTTAAAAAAAAAAACCTTTTTTTTGTAAACATTACTCTACTTTTGTCATAACCACTTTATTTTTGAAAAACTAGTAAATCAACGCCCGTTACACGGGCATGTACCTGTCCAGTTTATCATGCCCGTACTGGGGACGCACGGCAACGTCACGTTGTGCTAGCGGTACGGCGGTCTGTACCGCTGACGCACGGCAACGTCACGTTGTGCCAGCGGTAACGTTGCGCGAGCGGTACGGCGGTCTGTACCGCTGACGCACGGCAACGTCACGTTGTGCCAGCGGTACGGCGGTCTGTACCGCTGACGCACGGCAACGTCATGTGGTGCTAGCGGTACGGCGGTCTGTACCGCTGACGCACGGCAACGTCACGTTGTGCCAGCGGTACGGCGGTCTGTACCGCTGACGCACGGCAACGTCACGTTGTGCCAGCGGTAACGTTGCGCGAGCGGTACGGCGGTCTGTACCGCTGACGCACGGCAACGTCACGTTGTGCCAGCGGTACGGCGGTCCGTACTGCGGACGATCGCACGGCAACGTTAAACCGCGAATCGTTATTAGTGTCAAAGTTTAAATAGTGTTGAAGGTAATTTACCGTAATTGATGCTAATTAAGAATTTGTTTTTTTTTTTTAAAAGGTGTATTGTAATTTCGGCTTAATGCTTATTTGGGAACAGCAAAAATGAAATATTCTCCGTACGATTGTATACATTAACATATGTATTCGTACAAAATATAAGAAATCTACGCCGTCGCGAATTTAAAATATCCGTACATGTCAGACTAATTTACGTGTCAGACTAATTCCGTTTTTTGAGCGCACGTTCCTATGCGTGCGCATCTGATTTAATTCATTTTTTGTAAAAATTTCAGTTGAAAAGGTACATTTATGTACGGTCTAACATCGACCGTACACCACACTATTTAGATCTTGTTGTAATTTCGTTTTTTACGCTATTCTGTACGGTACCTTAATTAACGTCAAGGAAAAATTAAAATCATGTATCCTATTTGAGGAAAAAATCAAAATTTTATGAACCCAAATAAGAGTTATTGACACTAATAACGATTCGCGGTGTACATTGTGCCAGCGGTCTGGCAGTCTGTACACCGACGGTAGGCAATGTCATATTACGCCAGCCGTAAGGCAGTATGTACAGCGACGGCTGGCAAGCGTAGAATTATGCCACCCGGCGGCAGCGTATAATTATGCCAACCGGCGGCGGAGTATACTTATGGCATCGTAAAGTTATGCCAGCCGGTGGCAACGTAAAAAATTGCCAGCAGGTGGCAGCGTAGGTGATATTGTGCCACGTTGCCGGCAGCGTTATATTCTGCCAGCGTCACCGGCAGCGTAACATTGTGCCACATCGCCGGCAGCGTGACATTGTGCCAGCGTCGCCGGCAGCGTAACATTGTGCCAGCGTCGAGCGTAACATTGTGCCAGCGTCGCCGGCAGCGTAACATTGTGCCACGTCGCCGGCAGCGTAACATTGTGCCAGCGTCGCCGGCAGCGTAACATTGTGCCACGTCGCCGGCAGCGTAATAGTGTGCCAGCGTCGCCGGCAGCGTAATATTCTGCCAGCGTTGCCGGCAGCGTAACATTGTGCCACATCGCCAGCAGCGTGACATTGTGCCAGCGTCGCCGGCAGCGTAACATTGTGCCACGTCGCCGGCAGCGTAATATTGTGCCAGCGTCGCCGGCAGCGCTACATCGTGCCCGCGGTACGGCCGTCTGTTCTGCGTGTGACAGAAAAAAATCGAGACAGACACAGCGCCTATATAAGGGTTTCCCCGAAGGCGAACAACGTTCCCTTATTTATATTATACTGATACCTTTGATTCTAAACTTTTTCTAGAAAAATGTTTTTCCTTACAGAAATAACCGCCCTATTCATGAATCAAAAAGATATAAACACTCCTGCCAGGAAAAAAAAAACATTTCATTTACATGAAATGATGGAAAGAAAACCCATAACACAAGTTTTAAATTTCATGGTGAAAACAAAAAAAAAAGGAAAAAAAAAGCAAATTAGAGAATATGTCGTTCTCGAAAGATCTTGTCCAAAAAGTGACAATTTTTTGGTCCATTCATTAAAAAAAAAAACCAAGAAAAACAAAAAAAACTAAAACATGACAGGTTTTTGGGCCATTAAAAAAAACAAAACCAAAGAAAAAGACAAGAAAAAAAGGAGAAAAATAAACAAACAAATAAAATGAAATATACCGTCCATAGTAACACAGTCAATATCTGCCGTTTTCGCGACACGTGTCGCAACATCCAGATCTCGGCAAATTACCGTCCGTCCAAATACCTGAAAATAACCATTTTCTAGGGTTTAATAGGGTTTTTGAGGCGTTTTTCAGGGTTTTTAGGATTTTTATGGAATTTCAAGATTTTTTGGATTTTTTATTTTTTTTTAATTTAAGATGTCTTTTGAAAAATTTACATGTGCACAAACATCGTAAAAACTGAATTTTTGGAAAACTTAACTATTGAACTTTTTATTTTTTGAAAAAACTTGTTTTCTGGAAAACTTATTTTTTGGAAAAACGTATTTTGTGAAAAAACTTGCTCTTGAAAAAACTTGTTCTTGAAAAAACATGTTTTTTGAAAATTTTATTTTTTGGAAAAACTTATTTTTCGGAAAACTTATTTAAAAAAAAAAACTTATTTTTTGGAAAAATTTGCTTTTTGAAAAAAAAAAAAAATTGGAAAAAATTGTGTTGGGAAGAAAATGTTTTTGGAAAAAATTGTTTTGGGAAGAAAATGTTTTTGGGAAAACGTACATGGGCACAAACATTTTGAAATTTTGAATCGAATCGTATTTTTTTTAAAAGGGGAACAGTATCTTTGTCGTTTGGAAAGTTGACATTTGGAGCTCTCATTCTATTTAATGGATAAAAAGTAATTCTCCCCAGTTTATCTTGAACTAAGTATTTTGTTAATCTCTGGGCCGTATCATCCGTCTCCACCACCACATGAAACAAACTGATAAAAAAAAATAAAAAAAAATTGCTTTAGAAAAGTGAAGAACATGGTAGAAAGTGAAAAGAGTGTCAGAAAATGACAAAAAGTGATAAAAAAATGACAAAAGTGTTAGAAAGTGAAAGAAGTGTTAGAAAGTGAAAAAGGGTTAGGAAGTGAAAAAAGCGATAGAAAATGAAAAAAAGTGAGAAAATGAAAGAGGTGTTAGAAAGTGAAAAATGGTTAGGACGTGAAAAAGGGTTAGGAAGTGAAAAGGGTTAGGAAGTGAAAAAAGTGATAAAAAATGAAAAAAGTGGTAGAAAGTGAAAAAGGTTTAGGAAGTGAAAAAAGTGATAAAAAATGAAAATAGTGTTAGAAAGTGAAAGAAGTGTCGGAAACTCTTCAGAAGAAAAGTCACTAAAAAGTTAAAAGTTCTTTAGAACAATAGAAAAAATGGGAAAAGAGGATATTAAAAAATGAAGGTTTTCCGGGAGAACGATTACAAGATGGTTGAAAGTTTTAAGAAAGATAGAACCAGTGGAAAAAAAAAGAGGGCTGTAAAGTTTACATCTTATTGCAAAACCTAATATAGCAAAACCTAATATACCATACCACAATTGACGGCGTTCAATACTCATGATTTCGATGAAAGGATGTTTTTAAAGTCGTAGTTAAATACGATTTCCATAATAAAATATATCTTGTATAGTCATAGTTAAACACGGCTTCATTAACAAAATGATGTTTCTAAAGTCTTAGTTAAATACGACTTCCATAACAAAATGATGTTTCTAAAGTCATAGTTAAATACGACTTCCTCGACTTAATGATGCATGTAAAATTGTGGAAAATAGAACTTCCATAACTAGCTAATTAACCAACTAACTAACTAACCAACTAACCAACAAACCAAATAAACTGACTAACTAACTAACTAACTAACTAACTAACTAACTAAACTTAACCTGTTTCCTTACCGTTTCTTTGACACCTGTGTTGAAGTTGTCGTCACAGTTGATGAGCTGGAGTAATACCCGTACATGTTCTTGGGGTTCTCTACTCGTAATTTAGATAAAAGAATTTTTGGGATTCTATACTCGTGATTTAGATAAAATGATTTCTGTAAAGTCTCTCTAAGGTATATATAACTTCCATAACTGAATGATTTTTGTAAATTTGTAGTTCCATACCATACATAAATGACATACAACTTCCATACCTAACTAACTAACAAACATAAATAGCATACAACTTTCATAACCAGCCAAGTAAACAGAATAACTAAACAACAAACCAATCAACCAACCAACCAACCAACTAACCAACTTGTTAGAAAAGTAGTCTTTGATAGAAGCTAGTTTTCTGACGATGTTTTTAGATGTCGAAATTCTGAACTCTGTTTTATAGAATTACGATATTCAGAATTCTGTTATCTGTGCAGTCTATCCTAGTATCTAGGATTTCTGTAATTCAGTCTTTCTATGTTCTGCAGTCAATAGATTTCTACGTGATAAGATTCTGGTCAAGATATGATTATAAATCTTGACCGTGGCTCTTGGCCGAAAGGTCAAGTGCCCTTTCAGATTAGTAAAGTACCTTTAGTCCTCGAGAGGTCACTCTCGAGATCTTTTCTCTATTTAGCTTGTTCTTTCCTTTTGTTTTCTACAGTTCTTTAATTTACAAAAAACAGAACTTTTCTGTCCTCTTTCCTTCCACTCTATTTGTCACCATGACTTCATCCGTAATACAACTAACCTGTTTCCTGCAGTTACTTCGACCGCGGTATTGAATTTATCTTCACAGTGGATGAGCTCCAGGAGTATTCCGTACACACCCTCAATATGGTGGTCTCGTACCAGTCTCTTCACCGCAGCCACACCTTGCCTCGCATCCTGTCATATTATAAAAATAAATAAAAAATAAATGCAATAAAAAAGAAAAATGCTTCCAAAATACGAGTGCAAATCGGGATTCCAGCAGCGAGTTTCCGAAAAGGAATAAGGGAAAAAAAGGAAAAAAGTAACTGCCGACATTGCCGATATCGGCGCAAACATTACTAAAGCCCGACGAAATAACTCGTTAAAATAGAGGAGACAAATAGAAGAGACAAAACAGATGAGGCAAAATAAAAGAGACAAAAAAGAAGAGACAAAGTGGAAGAGACAAAAATGTAAGTGTTTAAAACTTACTCTGGGCATTACACCCTCCAAACCTCTCTCCGCTTGCAAAATTTCGTCTCGAGCTTTTCTTTGGGCCTCCTCGAGCTCTGACTCCTGCTTTCGCAAATTCCTGCAAACCAAAAACAAGGTACAAAAAGACAGAAGTAGAGAAGTACTTGCTAGTTAGGAGTAAAGTAAAAAACAGTAAATTAGAGCAGAGAAAATAGACTGGCCACCAGAAGGTTCAAAACTTCAACATTGCAGCTCTGAAAAAAAACTTGCAAGATTTAGAGCACAGAGAGCAAGAGAGAGGGAGGGAGGGAGGGAGGGAGAGGCAGAGGGGGAGAGAGAGAGAGAGAGGGAGAGAGAGAGAGGGGGGGAGAGAGAGAGGGGGAGAGGGAGAGAGAGAGAGGGAGAGAGAGAGAGAGAGAGAGAGAGAGAGAGAGAGAGAGAGAGAGAGCACTCACTTTTGCATCCCATGCAAGTTATCTCTTTCAACCTTCATTATCGCTACTTCATCTCCTGCCTTTCTGATTGCCGCTTCTCTTTCTTCCAGTTGATTCTGTTTTGTATTTTTGGCTTCAACAAGTTCCTTAAGTCGATCGTTGAGCTTATTAACATCTTCTTCAAGACCGGTTATCTGCAACATCAATTCCCCATTAAAAAATAGGAATATATATATATATATATATGTATATATATATATATATGTATATATATATATATATGTATATATATATATATATATATATATATGTATATATATATATATGTATATATATATATATATATATATATATATATATATATATGTATATATATATATGTATATATGTGTATATATGTATATATGTATATATGTATATGTATATATATATGTGTGTGTGTGTGTGTGTGTGTGTGTGTGTATATATGTATATATGTATATGTATATATATGTGTGTGTGTGTGTGTGTGTGTGTGTGTGTGTGTGTGTGTGTGTGTGTGTGTGTGTGTGTGTGTGTGTGTGTGTGTGTATAACATTTAGAATTGATGGAAAAAAAGGCATATTTTTTATACATTTTATCTTTTTTAGAGATATATATATAAGCAATGTAAAAAAAAAACGGAAAAGTTATGTATGCAGAAAGACAGGTCAAATCATTGAAAAAACCTCTGGCTAAACAAAGGGAGGAGGATAAAAGCTTTCCAATACAAAACCACTCACTATGATTAACAAAAACAGAATAGAGAAATAAGCTATAAGTTTAATAATAAAAAAAATGTAGTGTCTTTTATTGCCTTTTACGGCATTTCTATGACCCTATAGTTTTTCTAGAGTTTTTAGGCTTATATAGGTTTTTTTAGGTTTTTCTCTAAGCAGACATCTTGCACTTGAATTGAAACGTACGTAAAACTTTGTCTTAATTGTACTTTTAGGGATTACTACGAGCAAATCGGTGACATTAATATTGTACATTTTATTAAATAATGTACATTTTTCTTTCTTGGGCAAACCTTGAATATACAAAACCAGGAAAAGGTCATGATATTTTTTTCTACTGTTGATGGTTCCTCACCCCACCAAAACCTTAAAAAAAAACTAAATAACCCTAAAAAATAATCTCTAGAATCTCTAAAAACTGTACTTACCAGTGACTGCTCCTTGTGGACGAGTTCTTCGGTTTTAAAAATCTCGTTTTGAATATGTCGGTCCCTTTCCGCTTTGCTTGAAAATTGAGAAGTTCTCGATCGTTTTTGGTACAAAAGACTAATTTGTTTCTCACACTGCTCTTCTCTTTATTTCACAAAATAGTTACAAACAAAAACCAAATCAAAAACGAAAACAAAAAACAAAAAAAGGGTAAAAAAAAGTAAAACAATAAAGAGGGGGGGGCGAAAGAACCTCAATCGTCAGTCCATTGATTCAATTTGCAATTTTTCTTTGTCATATCTCTCCAAATTTAAATCTTTAAAGAATGCATGTAACACGTGTCACACCGGTGATGACAACACCAAATGCTTGAGAAACAAAATTTAGTGGTTGAAAACATGGAGGGACAGAAGAATAGAAAGCGAGGAGAAGGGAAGGGAGGAGGGAAGGAAAAGGAAGGAAGAAAGGAAGAGGAAAAGAGGAAGGAAAAAGGAAAGGAAAAGGAAAAAAAAAAAAAAAAAAAGAAAAAAAATGAAAGAGTCGGCCTCGTCCTCATGGAGTCGAGAAATTTTCGGATCGTCATCCCGATCTATAATATAGCATGTGCGCAGTTACTTTATTTATTTGTTAACTTTGTTTATTACACTAACTCTTGCCGTGTGTCATCCTGGAAGCAAAAAAAAAAAAAATGAAAAAGAAGAATTTTCTGCTTCACTTAATATGCATAATATTATGAGTGCGTGGTTACTATAAGATTATAATTACATGGTATACAAGTATACTAATCATAACTAACATAATATGTCATATAATAGTAACATGAGCTACTATGATACTAACAAAATAAACTATTATACCAATATAACATACAATTACACTGGCAGAAAACACTTTTATACTACAATAAAAAACTCTAACTACTAACATAATAAGCTTTTATACTAACACAAAATGCTATTAAAACATAACATACTATTATTCTAACATAAAATACTATTATACTACAAAAAACACCCTAAGAAATGCACTTTTTTAACAAGTGACTGCATCAATTGATCCCAATCTTTTCAGGATTTCTTAGGATATTTTAGGGACTTTCAGAGTTTTAAAACCCTGAATAACTTTTTCAGCATTGCAAAAATAAATGATGAGTTCATAAAAAGGTATTACACTCTTGCAGAATTTGCTCTTTAGCACATTAATATTAAAACATCTCCAAAAAAGGCTTTAGTAATCTAAAATATCTCTAATAATGTTTTAATTAATTAGTCCACAAAAATCTCCATCCAATCACATTTAGTTACTTTAAACATTCTCCAATAACATTATTAACTCAGAAAAACCTAAATCATTATTAAAAAAATCTCCCATCACATACAATCCATTGACAAAAATCTAAAACCTCCATCCAATCACATTCAATTAATCTATATTACGTTCAACTAATCATCTTCAATAGTAATCATCTTCAATAAAATTAAGACACACACTATTTATCCCTCGCATACCTGCAATTTCCTCTCTGACCCAATCTGGCTTTGCAAATAACGGATATCCACTTCTATGTTTGTTGCTACTTTAACCGTTTCCGTTCTCTGTTTTTCAGCGGTCTCCTTCTCTTTTTCGGCCGTTTGTAAACTTCGAGTAACTGTTTTTAACTCTTTTTCGACTTCCCTTTGTCGATCGTGAGACTCTTGGGCACTATTATGCATTGTACCCGATTTCTCTGAAACTCGATTTCGCGATTCCTCCACCTGTCACACAAGGTAAAAATAATTGGATTACATTGAAAATATTATAGTTAAATATAGAATAGTGGAAAATATATATAGTTGAATATAGAATAGTCGAATAGATATATAGTTAAATATAGAATAGTTAAATAGAAGTAATAGTCAAAAATAGAATAGTTAAATAGATAGAATAGTTGAATAAAGAACAGTTGAACAGATATAACAGTTGAATATAGATTGAATTGAATGAATAAAATGATTGAATAGATTAAGGAATAATTGAAGAAAAAATAATGGAAGAACGAATAATTGAAGAAAGTGTAACTGAATGGTTTTTTCAGAAACTCGATTTCGCGATTCCTACACCTGGCACACGAAATAGAGAGTAGTTGAATAGAAAATAATCATCGAATAACAATAATCGAATAAATAATAATCGAATAAAGAATAATGAAACAAATAATAATTGAATAAAGAAATAACCAAATATAAAATACTTGAATAGATTGAATAATCGAATAAAAAATTATTGAAGAAAGAGTAACGGATGATAGAAAAATAAAATATTCTTCTGAGTTTATTGGATTTGTTAAACTTTTCGAGTTTTTCCAGAAACCCTATTTCAGAATTCCTCCACCTTACATACAAATTAGGGGAAAAAATTGAAATAAATAAATTCAGAAACCACACTATGTTTGGTTCAAAGACTTGGACTATCAAAGCATTTTTCATTTTTCGACCCAAAAAACAAAAAAAGTGTACCTTTTCCAGTTTACTTTTTACGTCGTTTAATTCCTTGTCGAAAATGGTATATTCGAGTGATCGTAGATCTTTGTCCAGCTGTTGATATTTTCGCAACTCCTCTTTTTCTTCATCCAACTCCTTCAGTCTGTCCTCTATATACTTTACCACTTCAAGAATTTGACTTCTTTTCAACTCTGGAAGAAAAAGAGAGAAAGAGAGTAAGAGAGAGAGAGAGAGAGAAAGAGAGAGAGAGAGAAAGAAAGAAAGATAGAGAGAGAGAGAAAGAGAGAGAAAGAGAGAGAGAGAGAGAGAGAGGGAGAGAAAAGAGAGAAGGAAAAAAAAGAAAAGTGGAAAAAGAAGGGGATATTGGCACAGGAAAAACTAAAAACTGTTTCCAAATCAATTAGTTTGACTCAACAGGACTTGCCAGATATTGCCAAGACAAAACAACTAAGAAACAGAGAGGAGAGAGAAAGGGAGAGAGAGTGGGAGGGAGAGAGAGGTAGAAGAGAGAGAGAGGAAAACGGAGAGGGGGAGGAGAGAGGGGAGGGGGACAGAGGGAGAGAGATGAAGAGAGGGAAGAGAGTGAGAGAGAGGGGGAGAGAGCAGAGAGGGAAAAGAGGGAGAGAGGAGAGGGAGAGGGAGAGAGGGGGGAGAGAGAGAGAGGACCTGTATCCTGCATAATTTTCAAACTTTCTTTCCTTCTCTCCTCATAAACACGAGTGCCTCCAATCTCTTTCAACAAATCGAGTCTCTCTGCGTCTTTCATGAGAGTGAGGGAGGCAATCTGATAAAGAAAAACAAAAAATACATATATTTATAAATAAGGAAACACAAAAATTATTCGAAAATAGTGAAACAGGAAGAATATCAGAAAATACTGAAACAAAAAAATAATATGAAAATAATTTAACAAAAAAAATATTTGAAAATAATGAAACACTGTAAGTTATCCAAATATCTGAAACAGGAAAATTATCCGGAAATAATGAAACGAAAAAATTATCCGAAAAATAATGAAACGGAAAAGTTACCTAGAAATTATAAAACAAAAACATTATGAAACGAAAACATTATCTAAAAATAATGAATCAGGAAAGTAACAGAACAGGAAAGTAAAAAACAGTAAGGAAAAAACATGGAGTTAAGGAAAAAAACAAAACAAAGTTATACCTTCCCTTGTTGAACAACATAGTACGGATTTGAACGCGAAAAACCGGCGCTTTCCAATAGATTCATCACTTCTGATTTTCTGAAAAAAAGTTTTAACCCCAGAAATAAATAATAAAAATGCTTTGAAAGGATTATAAATGATGAAAAATGATTAAAAGCAATTGAAAAGGATTAAAAAAGATAAACATATATATATATATGTATATGTTAGAAACAATTAAAATGGATTTAAAAGAATCAAATCATAAAAAACAATTAAAACTGATTAAAAAAATCAAAACAAAATGCATGACTTCTGATTTTCTGAAAAATTTGTTTAACCTCCAGAAATAAACGAAAATTATTAATAACGATTAGAAATTATTAAAAAGGATTAAAAATGATTAAAAATGATCAAAAAGGATTATGATCATGATTTAAAAGAATTGAAGATGATTAATTAGGATTAAAAAGGATGAAAAATGCTTAAAAGATGATCAAAAGATGATTTAGAAAGAGATTAAAAAGATTGACAAAGAAATTAAAAAGATTGACAAAGAAATAATGACCTCTGGATTTCTAAAAATGTCAGATAACAGCGAGCAATGTATGTTCGTAAAAATAAAAATAAAATAAGAAAACATTAGTTCTTCTTTTACTTCCAGATTCCAGCCAGCAATCTATGCCTATGATATTTTCCAGGAAATTTTACAAAAACATTGCAAAAACTCTTCAAAGTTGAAGAATACTCCAAAATCCTTATAAAACCCTTCAAAAACCCTACAAAACACTCCAAATTCTAAATTACTTACAAAATGTGTTTCCTGTCCAAAAAATATTCGTCCTTTTTGAGACCGATCGTTCGTCGGAGGCGAATTTCTTCTCTGTCCACCTGTCAACAAGTCAAACAGGATATAAAAGGGAAGAGAAAACAAAAGAAGAGAGGGAAAAAGAGGAAAGGGGAAAAAAGGAAGAAAAACAAAAGAAAAGAAGAAGAGAAAGAAGAAAAAATAGAAGGAATGGAAAAATCGTCAGGTGGAAGTCATTCAAAATGACGAATCAGGAACAGGACAGTTACAGACATATATGCTTAAATATATAGTTGATTATTGGATAGGTTTAGTTCACAGTGGTTCACGTGCACTGGAATCCGGTTGTCGCTATTGTCAAAAACAATTTCCACAAACGCTGACATCACTTGGTGTCCGGCTCCTTCCTACGAACCCACCCAATATAGTGTGGACAAAAGGACCATCAGAAAAACAAAACCAAAAAAAGAAACAGCAATTAATTAAAAAGGTCAACAAAAAACTATCGGTGCCGGCTCCTTCCTGCCAAACCACCCAATATAATGTGGATAAAAGAGCCATTCAAAAATAAACTAAAAAAAACCAAAAATAAAAATAAAATTGATTAGCGGCTAACAAAAAATTAATATTGTCGGTCCCTCCACCCAATATAGTGTGGATAAAAGTACCATTTATAAAAGAAAACAAAAACAGAAAAAAGGGGCGACAGCACTTGATATAGTTTAAAAAAAAAAAATAGAACAAAATCACTCAATATAGCGTGGGGTACAAGCACCTGAAAAAACAAAAAACAAAATAAAAACACTCAATAAAGAGTGTATAGACACACCTTTATTTATTTTAAAGGGGGATTACTAGAAATATTCAACACAAATCTAATGTGTAGAATCTAAATAAAAATAGACTCTGGAAAAAAGGTACTCGTATGAAAGAACGAAAAAAGTACTTAAAAGAGAAAAAATAAGTATTCATGAAAATGAAAGCACTTGTAAAAGAGGACAAAAAAAATTCTCGGAAAAAAAATAAAATAAAGCACGTTAAACAAAAAAAAAATGTGAAAAAAAAAATTACTAAAGATAAACAAACAAATATGGAGGAGCTTGTCGATCTTCAATGAGGTTTAAGTCTGGACGGCAGATTACTGATAGAAATCTTTAAAGCAGGGATCAGATCTTTCTTTCGAGTCGAAAAAAAAAAAAAAGTTAGAAATATAGTATTTGATAGAAGCTAATTTTCTGACATTGTTTTTAATATCGAAATTCTGAATTCTGTTTTCTAGGATTTCGGTATTTAGAATTCTGTAGTCTGTCCTAGCATCTAGGATTGCTATAATTCAGTCTTTCGGTGTTCTACAGTCAACAGGTTTCTACGTGATAAGATTCTGGTCAAGATTTGTTTATAAATCTTGACCCTGGCTCTTGGCCGAAAGGTCAAGTGCCTCTTCAGAATAGGAAAGTACACCTAGTTCTCGAGAGGTCACTCTCGGGATATTTTCTCTATTTAGCTTTTCCTTTCTTCTTGTTTTGCATCAGTTTTTAATTTTATAAAAGACAAAACTTTTCTGTCCCCTTTCCTTCCACTCTATTTGTCATCATGACTTCATCTGTAATAAGGGAGATGGAAAGGCAGAAGGAGAGGGACGAAGAGGGAGGGAATCGATGGGGGAGAGAGATATCTACCATGAAAAAAGTTTGTTTTTCCAGAACCATTTGCTCCCACTGAATTCAAAAAAAAAAAACAAACAAAAAGAAACAAAAACAATACAAATGTTAAACATAAACTGTTTTATAAAACCGCCATTGAAGGAAAAAAAAGGGCTTAACAAAAAGCAGCTAAAATTGTTACTTACCAAGAAATTTGACATTAACACCATCATTCTAGAGGGAGAGGGAGAGGGAGAGGGAGAGGGAGAGGAGAGAAAGAGGGGAGGGAGCGGGAGAGGGAGGGGGAGAGGGAGACGGAGAGGGGAGGGAAGTTACCAACACAGTTGAGTTTTGGACTGAACTCCTCCGTGGCAATCTGCTCTCGGTAGCTTTTGAACCCCTCAATTATCACCTGGGGGAGAGAAACAAAGGCGGGAGGGAGAGGGAGGGGGAGAGAGAGCGGGGATTCATTAGACGAGCGAGAGGAATAGGAGAGGGGAAAGGAAGGGAAGGAGTGGAGAGAGGGGGAGAGAGGAAGAGGGTCATTAGAAGAGGAAGAGAAGAAGGAGAAGACAGAAGGGAAGGAGAGAGGGAGAGGAGAGAGAGGGAAAGAGAGAAAGAGGGTTATTAAGAGAGGGAGAGAACCTAGAGAGAAAGACAAGATCAAGAGGGGGAGAGAGGGAGAGGGTCAACAAAATAGGGGGGAGAAAGGAGAGGGAGGGAGGGGGAGAGGGGGAAAAAGGAGAGAGGGAGACACAGAGAAAGGAGAGGAGAGGGAGGGAGAGGGGTACAGAGGAAGGGAGAGAAAGTGGAGAGGCGGAGAAGGAGAGGGACACCAAAGAATAAAGGAGGAGAAGAAGGAGAGCGAGAAAGACAGGAGAGGGAGGATGGAAGAGGAAGGAGAGAAAGAGAGGGAGAGGTAAGATAGAGAAAGAGGGCGGAGTGGGAGAGAAAGAGAGGTGTCGAAAGTGAGACAGAGGGTGAGAGCTGACAGAGAAAGAGAGAGGAAAGAGAAACAGAGAGAGATGGGAGAGAAGGGGAGGGAGAGAGAGAGAGTTGAAAGGAGGGGGAGAGAAACAGAGAGAATTGAGAGAGGAGAGGTGAAAGAGAGGGAAGGAGACATGGGGAGAGGGAGGGAGAGGAGAGGAAAGAGACACAGAGGGAGAGAGGAAAAAGGGGGAGAGGGGG
>JBBHKE010000023.1:0-16494 GCA_037447655.1 Zygnema cylindricum | reverse complement strand
AAAGTTTACTAATATGTTTTTTAATAAATATATATTTATATATATATATATATATATATATATATATATATATATATATATATATATATCCTGTCTGTACTGTTACTTGTTAGAGACTGATTACGACGCTTGTACTTGATGTGACAAATGTCACACGTGCAGACAACAGGACGTCTCGACATTGGCTGGGCAGACAAGCCGAAAAATGGCGTCACTTGCTTCCAGCCTGTTGGCCGACCTACAGGAGAGAATCAGATAGGACAAAAGATTTCCAACTTTGTCCAACTAATTAGATCTGGCCCTAGAATGGGATTTGATAGTTAATGTTAGCTAGAGCAGGAATATTCCTGTTGTTGCCATCTACTGCAAAGAGAGGTAAACTCTTTTATTTTTTGACTTAATTTGTGAAAAGATTCTTTAATTTTCGTATCGCTTCAGTCTTATTTTACTGGAAGACCGTCCTTTACCAAAGTTACAGCAGAAGCTCTGAATTAATTGGATAGCTAGATGACGAAACTGAAACTGAACAGTTTTAGTTCACCAAGCAAAACGGGCCGAGGGAAAAAAAATGTTCCTGGCCGGCCCAGGACAGGGAAATTGGTGGTACTAGTCCCGACGGAGAGTTAAGTGGTTGTTGTAAAGCAAATAGAAGTGACGGAAACGGGGGGGAAAATGACTGTTTTAACTAACGGTTTCTGGTTTTCCATGTACATGCTGCTTGGTTAGAAGATAAAACAGGTGAACCTTAATTCTTGATACCTAAAGGATGTTTGTTTTATTGTTGGGAGGAGAGACAGGGAGGATGTAGGAAGAGGAACTGCGAGATGGGATTTTTTTCCTGATCCGCAGTCTTCAAGTAGAAGGTTTTTATTAGGCTTTTTTGAGATTTTATGTTTTACTATTTCGGAAGTTTCTTGTCCACGGTGATGGATAACTTGATGCAATCCACGCTTTTTTTTTCTTGTTTTTATGTGTTCGATGAAAAGTCTGTATGACAAAACGGAAACTGAAACGCAGTTGAGATTTTGCACAAGGACACCGAATAAATACGGTCTACTCTTTCCTGATGCTAGGCCTAGTTTTCACTCATTTTCTTGGCAATGACGTTCTGACAAGTGGACTGGCATAACAACGGAAGGGTAACTTCTGTGACCACTGAAATTTTAAGTGGCAAGTTGTTGGGACATTGAAACCTTACAAAACTTGTAGTTTTGAAAATTGTTCCAGTTTTAGATATCGCATCACCATACCACGTTAAATTTACCGGTTAGTAGTAGCTCAGCGTGCTTGTACATTTAAACCCAAAACAACATTATTTCACGATGACATTTGCCTTGATGTAGATTTTGTCTACAAAAAGCAAATACTCTTTGATGTATTTATGTGGTAACATTATCACTAGCGAGCGCTTCATTGTTTGTAGAATATTTCGCAAGGGCAACTTTGGTTGTAAAAGACAACAATCAGGGCGGATTTCTTTCTCTTGAATTTACACGGGGGACAAGTTTCAATCTGTCTTTACAATATCTTTCTTTCTGTTCGCGTTTCCTTATAAGATTCTTTGAATGCTGTCTGATGTACTCAGTTCCGTGTGAGACTGGGACTGTTACTAGTGTTAATGGTGTTTTAACCATTTACCTTTTCTTCGTGCGCACTTATCGGATTGTTAATCTGATGATTGTGATTGAAAGGTTAAATTCTCACCTTCCAACTGGCAATTTCCAGTAAAAAATCTGACAAGCGTGCATGGAGAAAAGATGTTTTAAGCAGCAAAAGAACATTAACATTAATTGCGATACATGAGATTCCAAATTGTTGCAAACCGCTAGAAAAATATTTCATTTTCTAAATGGATAAACTGAGAAAGAGAGCGGGAAGGGGGAGAGAAAGGACGGGAGGGGGGGGAAGGGAGGGAGGGAGGAAGGAAGGGAGGAAGGGAGGAGGGAGGGGAGAGAGGGAGGGAGGGAGTCTTTTATTGTTGAGGGAGTTTGATGTCTACAAAACATGTAATAGTTTCGAAGGTTAATGTAAAGTTTTTTTTCCTTTTTTTCTTTTTTTCTTTTTTATTTGATGACCATGTTCAATATGCTCAGTGGGCAATTTAATAATAAAAAAATGAACTTCGTTTTTGATCATATCAAAAACACGACATACTGTTTCATTTCCTACTCTGAAAATGTGGTTGTGGTTAAGCGAATTTGTATGTTAATAGAGAGAAGGCAAAGATTTCACATCCAGTTCGCAGATTCCACTTTACAAGAGCCCGGGCTTTGTTGTTTGTCAGGGTTTTTTAGGGTTTTTTTGAGGTTTCTTAGGGTTTTTTGGGTTCTTATTTGCATTAACTCATACCAAGTTTTTGTCGCGTCCAATTGGTGAGTGATGTCACACGTCTTAAATCTGCAAACTTTCGGCCGACTCATGGTGACTAAAATTGTAGAAAAAAATGGTATGTATGTGGTGTTCTTTTATGGTATGATTCAACAACTATAATTAACTAAGAGCCTCTCTCTCTCTCCCCCTCCCCCTCTCTCCCTCTCCCCCTCTGAAGGAGGGAGAGGGAGAGAGAGGAAGAGAGAGGGAGAGGGGGGGAGGGGGGGAGAGAGGGAGGGAAGGAGGGAAGGAGAGAGGAGGGAGGGAAGGGACTATCTACTAAAAGATCCAACAGCGAGAAGTGAAGTATACCCTTACCGCTATTAGTGTTAATGTTATTTTCGCCACTCAAGATATCTTTTATCACCCCCACTGTAAAAGTCACGACTTAAACATCACTTAATTGGTCCCATAAAAAACCCTAAAAACAAGATAGAAGCTATTTTGCAATTCGTACGGCTCGATAACCGCCTTTTCATTATTTTGTCGTGTAGCACTTTTGAAATCCTCCATTCCGTACTGGTTGTCTTTCCGTACTGGCTGTCATTCCTTACCATAGTTCAAAAGTAGGTGAAAGTATACCCATACAATATGCCTATTGTACGCAAAAAATACAATATACCCTTAAGACCCATATTGTATTGGCCGCAAACTGAAATAAAATAGTAACAGGGGTTGAGTTGCACATCGTTCGATAAAGAATTAAACGACATGTCTAAATTTTGAAAAACATTCGGACAAAAAATTAATTTTCTGTGAGTTTTGAGGTATTTATTATTTGAACCGTCAGATTCGGACGATCGGACGGTCGCCGATCAAAGTAGCGACTTAAGCAGGTCACATGGAAAGCCCATAACACAACTTATAATAGGACTATCGTCAGATTTGGACGATCGGACGGTCTCTGATCAAAGTAGCGACTTAAGAAGATCACATGAAAAGCCCATAACACTACTTACGATAAAGGTGCCGACAAAAGGCCTACAATTGAAAACGCCTACTTTTGAACTATGTTCCATACTTGGTATCGGTTTTCCGTACAGCTGACATTCCGTACTGGATGCCACTTTGCACTTTGTACCGATTGACATTTCGTACTGCTGTCATTTCGTACTGGCTGCCATTCTGTACTTGAACAGTTGTACCAGATGGATAGGACAAAAGATTGATTGTTCCCCGCCCCAACAAATCCACAGAATTGTCGTTCTATTTTGGTGACGTCATTTGTTATGTCGTCACCTGATTGGCTGACGGGTTTGGGTGAAAAAAAAACATCTCTTGACTATACCGCTCTTCGTTATTAGTGTTAGAAAACTTTATCCAAAACGACAAATTAGTGCTAATAAGTAATAACGCTGTTTTGTGTATTTGTGTCGAGAAACAAACAAAAAACATTAACATTAATTTTGGGAAATGACCAGCGCATGCGTCATTTTTGTTTGGCCGCAAGCGCTTACGTCATCCTTTACAGAATGGTACAATTTAGGTACACTATAGTACAAATTTCGTATCATTGAGCTGGGATTTGACGGTCAACACATTGACTTGACAAAAAGTTAAAAGTGTCATCAGCCGGTTAATATTTGCCGCGCTTATGAGGGTCGTCGTCCATCAGGCGTTTCCAGTAATCGTACAGACACGTTTACTGGCAGTAATATTTTCATCATGTTTCCAGTAATCGTACGGACAAGTTTACTGGCAGTAATATTTTCATCATTTCTACATCAGGTCGTGCCAGCGAGGCACAAATCGACTACGTGCTTCATTTCAATTGGAGCCACGTAGGTTCATGTTCAGACGGCCAGGAATAGTGAAAGATTTGAAAAGCACAAAATCTAAACTGCGATTTGTACGGACGAGCGAAATTTAAGATTTATAAAAACGTATTAAATTTTAACTATTTTACGTGCGTATTTTATCATTATGCGAATTTTGTCATTATGTTTTAAACGCAAAGTCCTTTACGCGAAGGAAAAGAAGGGTTTTTAGGGTTTTTAAGGGTTTTTAGGGTTTTTTAGGGTTAACGGAGGGAAAGTGTCCTCCTAGGGACAGTTGAGTAGAATCTCCAAACACTCGACAGAAGGAGCGTTTGCTTCGAAATCTCAAAATCGGACGGTCTAAATTATTGCCCAAAAGTTTGGAGAATCTTGCCGAATCTCTGGTGAACACGTTTTATATAGAAAGGGAAAAAAGAACTACGCCATAGTACAAAAAAGTACGTTTTCCAGTAAATTACCTCACTCTTTGCTTGATGGAACACGACTCAGCCCCTTTATTAAATACTATAGAGGTAACCAAACGTACGGATTTTAACTTTTTTGCGAAAATGCGTTTGTTTTTTTCGTTTTTTATTTTTTTGTAAAATTCGTAATAAATAAGGGCAATATTTTATCACATGGCCCGATTCCACAATTGAAGCATTCAACGTCCTGATGACGTCATTCATCCTCACATTCTCCTAAAAATCCCGCAAAATAATTCGGCGACAAAGCCATCTCATTCGTGGAAAAATACAATTTCCCTCGTTGCCGTACTTCTTTTAACTACGCGGTTTCCTTCTGAGATTTACCGAATTTTGTGATAAGAGCGTTGTTCCATTAGGCGGTCTCAGTAAACGTCGAAAATTCGTTCACTGAAGCCATCGTTCCATTGTGTCGGGTCAGTAACCGACATTTTATTTGCGTGGCACACTGTTATTGGTCCACGTAATATATGAATTCGATTATGGTAATATTTAAAGAAACTCTAACAACAAATTGTGACCACATATTTGTACCACCGAAGGTAAAAAATGACTCGTACGACGTATTGAATGATATCTGTACGGGCGGACGAAACTTAAGATATGTAAAAGCGTGCGAATATGTCAAAATAGTTAGTGGATGGCAACAGAAGCGTGAAACAATGTCCTCCATCAAAAAGTTTCTTGCGGCTTCCGGCGGCCTTGCATCCTCCCTGGCAGGGGGCACATGTCATATGCGACGTGTACCCACCTGGTCTCGCGGTCGTCGTGGATATTTGTTCACTTTTCCACGAGGCACGGTGTTATACGTTCAAGCGCTTAGAATTGACCTACTCCGGGTCACTTCTTGCGAAATGAAAGTGTTAGACGATGGCGTATCCGATTATGCATCCGACGGTCCACGTTTACGCCCATAAACGTGGAGAATCAAATCCCTCATTCAGTATGCTTGTTTTGGTGACATTTTATTTTTGCTGGTACAGCACTATACGAACCAGTACGGCTTTTAGTAAAAAACGACATTTTTCCCCCAATGGAACCTTACCCTAATCCGATATTTCGATATAATTGACCGCCTTTCTCTGATTGGTGGGGGGGGTCGCCCGGATGCTGCCTCCACCACTCTAAGGAGGTTTTAAAATTTCATAACATTTATTTTAGATCTTATCGGCATAATTTTCTCGAATACTGATTTTGGTTCCAATACCAAATTATTGAAATTAACAAAAATTGGAAAGTACAGTACAGTACGAACGGTCGTGCTGTAAAATTCTAAAATAGCCGTCTGAGTGATTTTTATTTGTTTTGCGGATTTTTCTAGTGTAAAACCCTAAAAATTCTTCTCACGGGAAAAGAGGCTACAATGTTGAATCATCCAGACTCTTAAAATCATCTTATCGGACAATCGAGATGTAGCCTTTAATAACAACCGTGTATGGTTAGCATTTGCAAAACACAAAACCCTACGAAACCCTAATTAAGTACAACCATGTATCGCTACTACACCGTGAATCGTTATTAGCCTTATGTACGCTATTTCGGCACCCCAAATTTTTGACATTGATACCTTAAATATAATAAATTACACTATTTAAGGACGTGGACTATAATCTGCCACGTCTCTTGGCACTAAACTAGAATGAATGACGCTAATTTTTTCTTTACACTAATTTTTTTTTTACGCTAATAACGATTCATGGTGTAGTGTTAATATTTTTTCCACTTAAAACATCTTTTATCCGTACACATATGTCAGATTGTGAATCTGACGGTTGCGATTGAAAGGTAAGATTCCCAACTTCCGATTGGTAGTCTCAAATTGAAAATCGGACAAGCGTGTACGGAGAAAAGATGTTTTAAGTGGCGGAAAAAACATTAAACCTAATAGCGATTCACGGTGTAATTACCTTCCAAAAATGTAAATCGTGATAGGGCATGGCGATGAAACAGGAAAAAGTGGAAACAGCTACATAGAACTGGTTAAAATAAAAACAATACAGTTTTTCAGTTTTCTCACTTTACTGGATTGTACAGTTTTGTACTTACATGGAAGCTGCACTATACTTTTAGTTTCGTGCGAAATGTTATCAGTATTAATATTAATATGTCGGTCGCACTTTTGTTTTCTAATAAGAATACGGTAAGGTAGTTCAAATTAGACCAGAAGTCCAAACCCTAATTAATTGAAGTTCATAAGGGTGTGGATACTGTACGGTAGCCTTACACGTGTACATATTCTACTATATCCGGAGCATAGTTCAAAAGTAGGTGAAAGTAGGCCCATACAATATGCCAATTGTATGCAAAACATACAATATGACCTTAAGACCCATATTGTATTCTGACCTATTCAGACCAATTAAAACATTCCTACCAAAAATTGGACAAATTAACACATTCAAACCGAAATTTTTTATTCACAGCGTCACATTTGGACAATCGGACAGCTGCTGATCAAAGTAGCGATCTAAGAAGATCACATGAAAACCCCATAACACAACTTACGATAAAGGCGTCGACCAAAGGCCTACCATAAAAACGCCTACTTTTGAACTATGATCCGGAGAGATTGCCGTACAATTACGATGGTTGGGCAGAAAGGTTTGACCGACGAGAAATAGTGTCAGAAGATGCTAGCGTGAGTTCGGAGATATCGCCTGGATGTTTGTGCTGGCGCAAAAAGGACAAAGTGAAGGTATAGTTTTGTTCTGTGCTTTAGCTTTAAAGTACAGCAATCGTAGACTTGAAGTCGTAAAACATTGTGTCATAGCCTCTTCCCACCGGTGCATTTTATTTTCCAAAAACTCATCGGAAAACGTACACGCTTCGACGTCATCAAACATAGGCGCGAAAACAAACCTGCAGTATTCAATGTTCGAAGGACGACGACGATGGTTCAAAGTCACGTAGTTTTTTTGCGAGTATAATGAACTAGTGGTACGGATGTTGTTTTGGCTACGTCAACTTTTTGGCGAAAATACGCGACTTTAACCCCACTTCAACGTCCGACAATATTTTGAGGAAGCTCGTTTGTACAGTTTTTCATAGAAAGCCGTACATTATTACAACGTCCGTCTGTTGCGGAAGTGATTTTTTTTCCGGTGGAATAGGCCACGAATGAAAGGATCGCCGACCGACAAATAGAAAGAAAGTTTCGCACGTACAAAGGATTTTATAAGTTTCGTATTATTATCTAATTCGGAAAATCATCGGAATGGGAAATGCTCCGGTGGGAATAGGCTATCAGGTTAGGTGACCTACACGACAAAAGATATATAATTTTAGGGCCATAAAGTGTACAAATAATGTACAGTTATGACCATTTTGGAGAAGATTTAAAAAAAAATCCACATTTTGGAGATTTTCCACGTGTCTGTGAACAATCACGCAATTCTCCTCATTCGTTGTGACGTTTCCCACGTGGCTTTCGCAAACAGAGTTTGACTGTAATTTTGTCAATATATTACAATATTTAAACTGTAATGAACTATGTTTGAGAGGAAGATGTTAATGAAACGCCATGAGTTATTTGAGTACACAAAAAATTTGATATTCCGTAAAAAGTACAAAAATTAAGTCAAGCTACAGTACACCGCCCATCGTCATTAGAGTTAAAACATTTTTCTGGCATTCATAATGTGACGGACTGCTGGATTTTTTTCTGCAGCAAGCAGTCCAAAGGTACAGTACACTATAATACAAAACAGTACAATATAGTACACCGTGTATCGCTATTAGTGTTAATGTTTTTTTTGCCGCTTAAAACATCTTTTCTTCGTACACGCCTGTCGGATTATGGATCTGACGGTTGCGATTGAAAACCAAGATTCCCACATTCCGATTGGCGGTCTCCATGTGAAAATCGAATAGGTGTGTACGGAGAAAAAATGTTTTAAGCGGCGAAAAAATTATTAACACTAATAGCGATACACGTTGTACTGTAATGTTCTTTACCTTTTAATCGTGACGTCACGATCGAAAATAGGAAAAGTATGTGACGAGAAAAAAGAGCTTTGACTAGGCGAAATAGGTTTACTAAGTGGGCCAAAACTTCACTACATCGCGAATTGCTATTAGCGTTAATCCCGCTAATGCGGCGCCCCAAAATTTTAACCCTAATTCTTAAATAGAGTGATTAGTAAAACTCTAAAACCCAAATTAGAGTGACTCATTTCCTTGAAAATCCCCAAATTCCCAATTAGCGTTAATCACACTAATTGTTGTTTAACACTAAATATTTGTTAACGCTAATAGCGATCCGCGGTGTACAGTGCATCGTGATAAACAAACAGGATTGGCGATATGCAGTCGGTGTACGGAAATTCTGTCATGTCGTACATCTAAAAGAAGTAAGATTAAAAAGCATAATATCGGTTTGTAATCGAAGGACACGGCTAAAATCGGCAAAACTTATATTCGAGCTTGATAAGTAGCGGGTATTGATCTTATTTAGTATTATGATCTACCAAAAATGTAATTGGCGATATTATTGGTGGCCGATACGATACTGTACTATACTGTATTGTACATCACTGTACACCACGAAACTTAGGGTGACGTTCCATCAGGCAAAAAGTGGCGTAGTTTACAGAAATCCGCGACCCTCCATACCAAATCGCACCGCCTATTTTGTTTTTATAAGAAAAAAAACATTACAGAGAATATTGTCGATACTCTCCAAAGGTCTTAGAGGTAATACTAGTCGTCAGATGTTCAACTGCGAGGAGTTCGCTTCATTTTTTTTTGTAACTGTTAACCCACCTCGAGGAGGTGGGTTGGCAGATACAGAAAATAAAATCGTGACACGCTAGACGATTAAGCTACGTGTCATGATGGACAACCAACTAAAAATCTTAAGATTTGCACATGACACGAACTTTCCAAAATACAGCCGAAAACAAAAACAAATTTTCGTAACATTCCCTTGTCGTGCTATTTTCAGTAACTTTTGTTGATCACACTATCTCTCTCAAAGGATTTTCGTTATGTTTGAAAACTAAAACCCTAAAAAATGAGCTGACGTACAGATTGGCGTCTGCAAAAAGTAAAATATTTTTGTCGTATGATTACTTCGTACGCAGTTACATGATACGCAAGTCGAGATTTGAAGTTAAGTTTGTCGGTGCTAAAAATCTTAAAGATATTCAATATCAGATTGTAACTTGCGTGGCGCCAGTCAATTTAGAACACGTGGCTTACAAACTCTATGTGATGGAACATCGACCTAGGGTGGAATCTACGTGATGGAACATCCACTCAAGGTGGACTTCCATTAGGCGTCTCAGTAATTGTACGAGAATTTGTGCTAAAGGGAGTGCCTTCCAGTAGGTCGCGTCAGTAAATCACTTTTTATTTGCGTGGCTCATTTTTGTTGGTAGCACGTAGGTTAATATTAGATGCTTAAAATCTTAAAAGAATCTTAGATTGCAAATTTTTAACGTAACAACTGTTCCAACAGAGGATATATATATGTACCAGCGGAGGAAATATTTGTACCAGCGGAGGTAATTAATGCCTTATACAGAGGGCATTAAATGTACTACCCAAAATTTCAAAACGCTGTTAAAATCACTAGATTTAGGGGAGGTATTTTTTAGGTCTTAATTGGTTAAATTAGCTAAAAGAAAAAGCATTGGCAGCCTGCCTCTACCTTCTCTCTCTAGCCCCCATATTTGTTGTAGTCACTGAAGGAGAGAGAGGGCGATGGAGCCATGGCTGCCTCACCTCCATAGGCAAGACTAAAGAGTGACCTAAGTCACTCTTAACAAAAAGGTTGAGTCCTGCAGGACTCGAACCTCCGACCGACAGAGCGAGGAGTAGCCGTCAGCTCTTACCGGTCTGTCGTAGTAGTCCGTAAGGATACATAGGGTTTGGTTTCTACTTAAACATTAGCAAGATCATTAATCTGATTAACATAAATAACAAATTAAGGACATAGAAACTAGTTGAGTTTTAGTACGCACGAAACAAATGTACCAGACATTTGTTTTTAACGACGAGCATTTAAAGCCGGTTTTGATCCGACGGTCCACATCATTGTCGAGATCTAGGAATGGTCGCCTTGGCAGTTTTTGGACGTGACATGACGTGGCAACACATGGCAAGGTATCATTGAGAAGAGGATATCCCGGAGAACATGAGGACGATTTCGAAGAGGACATACGTCCATTCCATGGCCTTGTCGTACACAGGCTGTACAGAAAGTACACCGGCCCTAGTACCTTTTTGTACTGTACAGTCTTCTGATGTTCGAACATCAGTAGATATAGGTTGTGAGAGGCGTTTAGGACTTAGAGGATTGAGGAGGTAGCCGCCTCTCTCCCAACAAGCTTGTATAAATATTGGCATCTTTGCTTCTTCATAATTTATCGCCTGGTTGGGCGTTTTTCAGTGATTCTTTTTGCTGTGGAATCAGAGGAGTCTAGGTTGCACAAGGGTGTAGTGAGTTTGTCTATTTGTCTGCTTGGGTTGCAGCTGTCCTAGTTGAAAGTAGGTTAGTCAAAAACTACCTAGAGGCTTCCTGAATTTTGCAGTCCAAATGGGGGACACTGAATTGCAAACGCAACGACAAAAAGGCGGCGGCAAACTTTGACAGTGGGAGCGTGACGGGATAATTTATGCAGATTCGCATCCACCCTGGCGGAAGGCACATGGCCCTTGCGACGTGTATGCACATATGCGCGAGCTCCTCGTGGATTTTTTTGACCTTTTCCACGCTGCCTATTTTTACATGTTCAATATTCGAGAACTGTCCTCCCTGTGCATGGTCATAACAAACTGTAGGGTTGGTGACGTGCCATCTCAGATAAAAAGTATAATTGAATCCGATGGTCCTAAATTACGCCTATAACCTTGGACAATTCTTTGTAATGTTGTTTTCATTGAAAAAAAAAATTGTACGAATCTGTACGAAACGGTAGGGCCTTCTGTAAAAAACCCCACTCTTTCGCTAATGGAAGTCCACCCCCAATCAACCCGGTTTCTACACCGCGCATCGTTATTAGTGTTAGTCCCTACTTTGGGTTCTTAAAATTTTGATTTTTCTCCGCAATTAGTACACATGATTTTCAATTATCCGTGACGTTAACTGAAGTAACCGTACAAAATAGCGTGAAGACCGAAAGTACATTAATATATAATTAGTGTGGTGTACGGTCTATGTTAGACTGTACATATACGTACATTTTGACTTGAAATTTTTAAAATGAAATTATAAATTATACGCGCACGCA
Source organism: Zygnema cylindricum (assembly GCA_037447655.1). Taxonomy (NCBI): domain Eukaryota; kingdom Viridiplantae; phylum Streptophyta; class Zygnematophyceae; order Zygnematales; family Zygnemataceae; genus Zygnema; species Zygnema cylindricum. The sequence goes on along the minus strand of JBBHKE010000023.1, from coordinate 4,650 downwards.
TAGGAACGTGTGCTAAATAAATGGGTCCAACCTCGTCGCCAAAAAATAACTTCACACACATTCCCTTACAATCGCCTCTTTTACAATGTGAATAGAAAATATGTTCGCATGTGGGGAGTTGCGAAATACAGTTAAAGAAGTGAACTGTGTGTAGTTTCACGCCCACATACAAAGTCTTGAAAGCGCGAACTCTTACTTCATGTGATGTTTTGCTGTTCAGTTTATATAAACTCTTAACATGTTTTGTGTCCAATTAGTGTCAATGTGTATCCCGTTTCGGTGCAAACGAAAATAATTACCATAAATGTTTATTCTAATATGGTGTTTAAATGTTATTTTATCATGAATTAGAATTAATGTATATGTTAATAAGGGGTCCAATTGATAAATGTACCACAAATTACAATGAATGGGTTAAAATAAATAGAATAATAATATAACATTTGGCGTTGGTGATACTTGTGTCGAAGTAACGCCAAATGTGGACTATCCACAGAAAAAATGGATATTTTTTCGACGAATCACATCTCACCATTTTTTATTTTTTTTTAGGTATTTGACGTTATGCCGTCATTTAGGCAAACAAACAGATTCCATTCGTTTCATGAGGAGGCCGGTAAAAATATCGTCGCCGTGTACATTTCGCTTCTATGGATTCGTGGTCGCATGTGGCGTCTCCTTCTCCCTCGTTAGGTGTGGCGTCCTTTAGGGTCCCTCTACACTGCCTCCGCCCCTTTTTCCCCCTCCCTTTTCTCCCGAGCGTACCTATGTTGAACTCCCCCTTTTTTTTGGTGGGTTTTTTTAAATTTTCTCCCCCTCCTCGTTGCTATCTCCCTCTACCTCTCTCTCTCCCTCTTAATAAACCTCCATCCCCTATCTTTTTCCTTCTCCCTTTCTCTCTCTCTCTCCCTCTCCCTTTCCCACTCTTCTTCCTCGCCCTCTCCCTCTCCCTCTTCCTTTCCCCCTCCCTCTTCTCTTCACCCTCTCGATCTGCCGCACTATCTCTCTCCTCCTAAACCTCTCCCTCTCACACTCTCGATCTGTCGCCCTCTCTCCCTCCCTCTCTCGACAAGCCGCATTCTCTTCCTCTCCCTTTCCCTCCCCCTCTCTAATATTTTCTCTCAGTTTGCAACACTCGCTCTCTCCCCCTCAACCTCTCCCTCTCCCCCCTCCCTCTATCTGTCCCTAACTCTCCCTTTCTCTATCCCTATCCCTTTGTTTCTGTCTCTCCCTCTCTCTCCCTCTCACCCTTCCTCCTCTCTTCATACTCTCGATCTGCCGCACTATCTCTCTCTCCCCCTCTTCCTCTCCCTCTTCTCAATCCCTCGATCTGCCGCTATCTCGCCCTCTCTATTTTTAGTTGTCTAACTATCTTCATTCTACTTTTTTTGTATATCTCATTTAACTCTCTATTTTTTTGTCTCTCTCTCTCGATTATGGTACTCAGCGACGAGATTGTATCGTCGCTGGATGGTATGTTTTTAGGGTTTGCCAATCAACGACGTCAATGTCTCAGTGCTGAATGGCATGTTTCCCTCTCCTCCCCTCTCCCACCTACCCTCTAGATCTGTCGCTCTCTCTCACCCTCCCCTTCTCCCTTTCCCTCTCTTCCCTCTCTTCCCTCTCTTGATTTGTCCCTATCTCTCGCTCTCCTTTTCCCTCTCCCTCTCTTATTTTTTCTCTCAGTATGCCGCACTCGCTCTCTCCCCCTTTCCCTCTTCCTCTCCCCCTCCCTCTATGTGTCGCTATCTCTCCCTCTCTCTTTCCTTTTCCTTTCCCTTTTTTCTTCCTCCCTCTCCCTCTCCCCCTTCTCCTCTCTTAATATTCTCGATCAGCTGCACTATCTCTCTCCCCCTCTTCCTCTCTCTCTTCCTAATCCCTCGATCTGTCGCTATCTCGCCCTCTCCATTTTTAGTTGTCAAACTATCTTCATTTAACTTTTTTTATACCTCTTTTAACTCTCATATTTTTTTGGTTTCTTTCTCTCCCTTATGGTATTTAGCGACGAGATTGTATCGTCGCTGAATGGTATGTTTTTGTATCCTGAAAGTCAACGACATGAATGTCTCGATCCTCAATGGCATGTTTCACTATCCTAACCTCTCTCTTTCTTACCCTCTCGATCTGTCGCGCTTTCCCTCCCCTCTCCCTCTCCTCCCTTTTTTACTTTCTGCTATCGTTCCCTCTCCCTTTCTCTAATTTTTTTTGTCAGTCTGTCGCACTCACTCTCTCCCCGTCTCCCTCTCCCTCTCCCCCCTCCCTCTATCTGCTGTTGTCCCTCCCTCACTCTTTCACTATCCCTTCCCTACTCACTCTCCCTCTCTCTCTCACTCTTTAAATCTGCCGCAGTATCTCCCTCCCTCTCTCCCTCTTCCACTCCCTCTCCTATTGAGATTGTCGTACATTCTAAATCTCCATCTTCCTCTTCCTCTCCCATTTCCTTTTCCTACAGTCATAACTTGTGATTTCTCTTTTCTTTTCTCCCTCTGTCATTTAGTCGCCTACTAAAATTACACGTTAGTGTCAGTAATTTTGTTGACTAACTCCATTGTTGTATTTATTTCTTTGTTGTAGGCACGAGAGTTCATTCAGTGAGATGATTGTGATGGAGGAAAACACGGATGGGTTGTGGGAATGTCATCGAGTTTTGTTTACTCCATTTGATATTATGACTTCGAAACAAATTTTTGCATGAGTTCGAGAAGGATATTACATAACCATTTGTTACAAAGGATAATTTTTTATGGGCGATGTACTTTTCGTTCATGTAGAAGAATAATTTATTTACGTTTTAAAAATAGGTATTTGGTTGTTTGTATCGTAATTATTTTAGGGAGTTTTTTTTTATGATTTTCATGCGAAAGGGAATGAATTTATTTCCAAGTGTATTATTATAATAATTTTATAATTGTAATTCATTTTGATGTTGTTGCAATCAGGGGTGTTCTGGTGTTTTTTTTCCATGTGTTGTAAATGATATGCGCGATGAAGTGTCTGGCCATTGTTAACTATTTTGGTTGCACTTTGTCTTTCTATCTTTGTCTTTGTCACGTTATTTTTATGTTATATTTTTGTTCCTTGCGTCATTCTCCCTTTTTTTTGTCTCTCTCTCTATGGTTCTCAGTGACGACAATGTATCGTCGCTGAATGGTATGAATGGTATGTTTTTCTATCTTGTCAGTCAACGACGTCAATGTCTAGGTGCTGAATGGCATTTTTCATTTTTCACCATTCAACACCGACACCGTGTCAACACAAGGTGGTCGAACCCATTTCTCCATCCCATGATTTTTTCTTTTTCATTTTCCATCTCTATTTAATATCGATATTAATAACACTATTCTGTCCCTCTAGTCCTCATATTCCCCGACTTCTGGTTTTTTGCTTCACGCTTTTTTTTTGCATCCTTAAAAATGGAGATTTCCAGTTCTGTCGTTTCCTATCTGTCGCTATCCCATTTTCTTTAATCTCTGTCCTTTCCTCTCACATGGTCTCTTTACTTTATATATCTGTCTCTCTTACTATTATTATCTTTATGGCATACTATGACTTATGCCATCCAGCGACGATGCAATGTCGTCGTTGAATAGTATATTTCATATTCAACCAATCGGCGACGACAATGTGTTGTCGCTGAATGGCAGCATGATACTTTATTTTGGAATACGTATTTTCAACATCACTACAATTACATTTCATCCATTACTTTGGCCATTCAACTTGCGTACCCAAAATATGAAAACAAAAAAACAAAGCGGGATATATAATATTAAATGTGAAAGAAAAAAATACAATGTATACTGGATATTGCAATCAAAGAAAAGTACAAATATCAGCATATCAATATAAAACTACAAAACAAAAGCGAAACAAATCCACGCTATTATTAAAAATTTCGGTATCGCACATTATCCATTTTATCACCTTTTCTAATCAATCCACCTGTCTAAAAAGTGCCTCAAAATCAGTGTAGTCCTCTAACTTTGCGTCATGACTAGCTTCATCCTCTTGAATTTCCGCCTCTCAAAGGAGTTGGAGTAAATCCAGTGCGGGAGCCGAAGGAGGTGGCACCTCGTCGCCCTTTAAATGGTTTCGCCATTTCATGATTATCACTTGCAAATCTTGCGTAAGCATACTCTCTTCCCATTTCCCATCCTTTAATGTCAATCCACATTAGATCATCGCCTTCCGTGCATATCCCATTCCATTATTGTCCTTCATTTCATTCACCTCGCGAATTGAATCGCATGCCAACTTTAAGAAAAATTGTTTCCCGGGTCCAATTAGCTTACCCGACCATTTTTCGGGTTGCACTAGATGTGTTGCACACGGTGGGAAAAAATGGAGGGTTGTTCTCTTTGCGAGTAAAGCGGCGTTCAACTCCTCGGACATATTGTGACCGCCACAATTGTCCACAAAAATAACCTTTTCTCGCCCATCTCGATCACCTTGGTATGACCTCGGCTCTGCGATCCATTGAGGGAAGACCGTCTTGTCGTTCCAACCTTTAGGCCCGGTACGATAACAAACTCCTACAAAAGTGAGAGAGGGAGGGAGTTACATGAAGGGGAGAGGGATATGGCATAGGGAGAATATAAGAGTGGGACGGTGAGGGAAAGGGAGAGGGAAGGAGGCGAGAAGTATAGAAGT
>JBBHKE010000022.1:55507-117581 GCA_037447655.1 Zygnema cylindricum | reverse complement strand
GAGGTGGATTGGCGGAAGCCATGAAATTGTACACAAGAGAAAGATCAATGCATTGGAGAGAGGAATTGATTTGTATTTTGGGATGATTTCATTAAGTGAGAAGAGTCACTTATATACAAAACATACATTGCTAATTATTGTGGAGTCTAAACGTTCTACGTTACGTTGTAACGAAGGAATCCTAGTCTAGATTTTAACAAATGAATGTAGGACAAAAGGCTGGACTGTCGCCCAAAAGACTGGACCGACGGTCAAAAGACTTGTACGTAAAATGACTAGACGGACGTATGTGATAAAAAGTAAAAATGACTGGACCGACGTATAGAAGTACGGACAGGACCAAAAGTGAGACGTCAACTTGACGCACGTAAGAAAAGTACGGAATAACCTAACGCTAAATGTCCCTTAACACCTCCCTCTCCCACCTCCGCTCTCTCTCTCAATTTTTGATTGAGTAAGATGAGAAAAGACCTAAAGATTTTTTTTTTTTTAGTATCTTTGGCATATTTTAGTGAAATGTAGAAACAACGTGGAAAAAATAAAATAAGGCCGCTATGGGTGAAATTTACAAGATATTCGACGTTGTCATAATGTTATAAATCCTAAACATTTACAATTTCCAAAAGAAAAAAAATGTCTACAACGACAGAAAAAAATGACGTCTCCAATATGATATTGTCCCAAAATTCTGTAACGTTTATAAATGTCACTAATTTAAAAAAAAAACCTCTTTTGTTTTAAAAATTGGAACACTCGCAAAATTAATACGTGGGATCCCCCTAAAGAAAACAAACTTTCCTCGTTTAAGTTATGATTACAAAGGCGCATACTCTTACGCGAGGAGTCATTTATTTTGGGTTCTTTTACGTAGTCAAAAGTGTTTTGGGGTCGATTTATAACTTTGGGTGAACACTTTCCTTCTTGTGACGAATACATACGACTACTTGTCAATAACAAAGAGTTGTCAGATATAATCACTCTGCTCTCATATAGGTTACTAATCCGCCTTACATATTCTTTATATGTTGGGCACGTTGTACGACCTAGTTTTGTCCCTAACGTGATAAACAATGACTTAACTTGTGGGGAGTTTATGTCAAGAACCACTACTTTACATTAGCGCGTTATTCAAAGCACACGCGCAACTACAGTCTAGCGGGCCGATCGGTTTACGACACGTTTACGTGTTTGACCCGTTAAACGCGATCGGGTTTCGCAACTAACGTTGTTTTTGTTTGGTTATTTCGCCCGCAAAAAGCTAGTTTTATGACAACCCCCAAATACTGAAGTGTGTTTAAATACATTTGTAAGCTTTAATTACGACGTAACAACCTTTTTTCTAATATATTTACATATCAAAGGCATTTTGTCACTATCGGGTTTAGCGGCAACCTGGGTTGCAATGAATTAAGGCACTATAAGTTTGGGTGGACGGTCTCACGGATGTGTTTAACAAGATATTCATTTAATTTTGGTATGGGTTACCGAACCGTTTTCGAATAGAATATGTTTTGGTTGTGATAAAAAGCAAAAAATACAAAGGGACCAAATTACACTCTAAAACGCATAAGTTGCGAGAAACGATAATACAAAGAGAGACTCAAATGTGCGTGTATATTGTGAAACTCAATCGCAGCTTATTATGAACTAATACAAAGGACGTAAATGTACAACGAGACGCAGTTGTCGCAAAAAACTGTGTTCGAAAAGAGGGTCTCAAGACATTGTAAGGACGATACAATAAACGACAAACGTCGCACTATAGATGGTATCGCTCGTTTAAAATTGTATTCACAACATTTTTTTCACCATAAATGTTAAAAATCGAAAGCGTTTTTATATGACATCCAAGTATAGATGCAACAACGTAGATCCGATGCTTTCCATAGTTTTTTATTCTACATTTCAACTTTGCCTTGTCACTTCACGCTACCTGCACCCACCTATTGTGGCAAATCAAGTTTCAAGATTTGACAAATTTGTGTAAAGTCCATTCTTTTAGGTTTTACTTTTGAAAAACGGAAACAAAAAAAATCAAGATAGGCAATAATGGCAAAAGTCTTGACAAAGAAAGGCTTAAAGAAACGGATTGTCATATTTCTATGAGAAGCACAGACTACAAAGAATTCAGATTTAGAAACGGATGGTAAAGAACATACTGTAGCTGTGAAAAGAGACTTGAAAAAGGGCGTTATAACAAATCGAAGCATAAACGTTTCGCATTGGTTAAAACTTCGAAAATTGTACGATTATGCGTTAGTTTTTGGGTTTTTTGAACTTCTGTAAATTTCGCATAGTTTTTGTGTACGGACAGAATGTACGAAATGTATTTGTACGGACGTACGGAGAGTACGGGTGTAAATTGTACAGACAAGTTGTTAGTAAAGAATTATTATAAAAAAAAATACACGTTTCACCGCGAATCGTAATTAGAGTTTTGTACGCTAATTTTGTCACCCCAAATTATGACTATATCACTATAAATAGAGAATATTATTCTAAATTATTCTTTACGTTATTTAAGGTACTTTTTGAATGAGCGTTAATACCTAATAATATCTCTAATATAATTCCGTTTTAAATAGTGTGGAGTACGGTCGGTGTCTGACGGTGCATATTTGTATTATATTAAGTAATAAAGTACAAATAATGATTTAGTACAATCAGTTTTCTTGTAGCTGTGTTTTAACAAACATCGTAATGCAAACGTCATAATGACGTGAAACTGTACGTTTTGTCAAATTTCTAAACTTGTACTTAATTTACAGTGGATATATTCAACGCTTAAATTTACGCCCAAATTAGAATATAATTCATTTTTGAAAAAGTTCGATCACACAATTTAGAGTTTATAGCTCTAATTTGTTTTTTTTTCTATTTTTAGTTTTTTACTCTAATTTTTTCTTTACTCTTATTACGAATCGCGGTGTACTTCATTTCCGCGGTATGTACGAATATACTTCAATGCTTTAAGATGTCGTATTGTATTTTATTATGATTAAATATTTTGGTAGTTTTTCGTAATTTTTTTATATAATAATTCAAAGTCTGTCAACGCATTTTAAAAAATGTGAAATTTTGAATAATGCGCATATGCGTTGTTTTTCAAAATACTTTACCATGCGCATAGTACGAATGAAACATCTATGAATCGGAGTGACGTAGCGGAGAGAGTTGTTAGGTTGTATTTAACGTAGATGGACTTCCGGTAAGTACAAACATTGTCGGCTATAGAATCCTTTTGACAGTCCAATCGTAATCGCGCCTTATCAAGATCCAGTCTAGGTGTGTTACGAGGGCTAGAAGTTAAGAAAACCTTGTGTCACTGTGTCCACAGCGTAACGTAATTGTCCCACACGCCCTAATAGAATATCTCAATTGTTTTTCGTTTTTTTATAAAAAACAAAAAATAAGAGAAATAAAAGAACCCTCAACATAGGGTTGCGCGAAGAAAACGAGGTGTGGCCCAATCAGCGTGCTTGCGCGTGCAAAAAAACACAAGTTTTCTGTCATGTTTAAGCACGTGGGACGTCTCCAAACATTAGAAATTGTAGTTCCCCACGTATAGAAGCACCAGAAAGTACACCGTGTATCGCTACTAGTGCTGATAATTTTTTTGCCACTTCAAACTTCATTTCTCAATACACTCTTGTCCGATTTTCAATTTAAGACCGTCAATCAGAAACTCAAAATTTATAATTTCAATCTCGACAGTCCGATCTAAATACCAACATACGTGTACATATAAAAGATGTTTAAAGACAAAAAAAACCATCAAAACTAATAACGATTCACGGTGTACTGTAATATTTCTTCAATGTGCGAAACCGGGCGTAATATGCTGACATGGCCCACTGTTGGCCGCTCACTCCAAGTTGCCGTTGTTAGATTTCCTAGAAATTCGTGATTCAGCATGTCCGACACTTGGAAAATTGAGTTGGCCAGGGTTTGAACTTGAGACCTTTCACTTCAACTGCGAACACAGTACCACTGTGCCACCAGCTCGATATAGAGACTGGTGGGTCCGTATACCTTTATTACAGGCAACTCGCGTATAGATATTCCATATTCTACCCTGTATTTGACCAGCTTGACGTGCCAATCCCACACACCCCCTCACGGGAAGGCCGGTCAAACCATCCGCAATCCCGGTGGCTTTGATACCATGTTAGATTTCGTAGAAATCTGGAATTCAGCATGTCCCACACTTGGAAAATTGAGCCGGCCAGGGTTCGAACCTAGGACCTTTCACTTCAGTTGCGAACACACTACCACTTTGCCACCACCTCGATGTAGAGATTGGTGGGTCTGTACCCTTTATAACATGTGGCTCGAGTATGGATATTCCATATTCTACTCGCATTTGACCGACTTCACGCTAATCCTACAATACCCTCACGGGAAGGCCGGTCAAACCCGCAATCCCGGTGGCTTTGATACCAAGTTAGATTTCGTAGAAATCTGGAATTCAGCATGTCCCACACTTGGAAAATTGAGCCGACCAGGGTTCGAACCTAGGACCTTTCACTTCAGTTGCGAACACACTACCACTTTGCCACCACCTCGATGTAGAGATTGGTGGGTCCGTACCCTTTATAACATGTGGCTCGAGTATGGATATTCCATATTCTACCCCGTATTGGACCGACTTCACGTGCCAATCCAACACCCGCCAATTGTTACAACCAAAGCATGGATTGTAGGCATAATTTCGAGCGGGGCTATGGTCTGACCTATAATATGCGTTTAGACACCGAACAATTGAAACTGTGTCGGTGGCTTTACGCAGATTCTACCCCAAAAAGACAATGCGATAAGATTCGATGAGCTTAAAAGTGGTTGTGGACGCTTACTATTTGTTTTGCCTGGAAAAAAAAACAATGTACTCCTGGAGAGAACCTGAGCCGTTCGACAGACGCGAAACACACTTAACAAATGTACGATACACGAAAAAGGAAAATGTTCGTACTTTTCAAATTATATTTTCTTCACACTTACACGAAAAAGAAAAATATTCGCACTTTTCAAATTATATTTGTCTTCACACTTACACGAAAAAGAAAAATGTTCACACTTTTCAAATTATTTTTGTCTTCGCACTTTTCTGTTTTCTCTCCTCTCTACAAAATGACACTGTAGCTCCCTTCCCCTACGTTCCTCCGATATCTCGATTCTCTCCTCCTCCTTTCCCTTCCTCTCTCCGAAACCAAACCTCTCCACCACACTCTCGCAGAAGGACGACGAAGACAAATTCCTGCCAAGACAAACCTCTGAAAATGGACACGTGGCACTCTTTAAGGGTACCTATTGGCTTTCTTGAACAACTAGAAAAATACATTTGAACATAAAATCTTACCATCTATGTATAACAACTTTACTTGACGACGAATTCATGACGGGGATTCATTAAAAGGGTTCAGTGAAGTAATTCTCTAATCTTTCAAGACAAATTCAGCTTTTGATTCTTAAATTTCACCATTTTTTTATTGTTTGTACCTTTTTTCGCCGGACTTTAAACGCCTTCATTGCTACTTACATTTGGGCATTTCTTGTTTACAACTAGTTTTATTCGCTCCTTCCGTAGGTTGAATAAACTTAAGCGTCATTGTTTTGGTACATCGATTTAGATTGTGTAGACCAAAAATACTTTTATTCGTTATTCTCACAGAAGTTCGCCATGTGAGAATACCGGATAGAGAGCATTTTCGGTCGATGCTAGCTAAATTGATATTCCAAAAGAATGATGCTTAAATTTGCCCAGCGTGCAAAAGGTATATAAAAACACAAAATGTAGACATGAAACGGATTAAGGTAGGTAGCAAGAATGCGTTTAAAGTAGGAGATTAAAGGTATCGAAGATTAAAAATCTGTGAAGAAAAAATAGTCTAGATTTATTTGTCACTCATTCACGTTCTTCGCTTACCCTTATTAATGTAATTTTTTGTGGTGATGACCCGGTAAAAATTAGCAACTGATTTCTATGTTGGTAATAACATCAAGTTGCCGACGGTGTCGTTTTTGTTTTTTTTTTCCAATGACAAGCAAACTTTTATTGTACTACCTTATTCAACGTTTGCTAAAACGATCAGTGTAAAGATTAATATTCATCAAAAAAACCACAACTATGTATATTTTGTTTTCTCATTTCACGATTTTCAGCTATAAATGTGGGAATCAGTGTGCTTCAAAGATTTTTTTTTCGACTATATTAATTTCTTCTTATAAAATTCCTGTGGATACAAGTTTTCTGGTTGTGAAAATTGCTTTTATTTCGTTTGAAATAGGCACTTTTAGTCACGAGAGAAAAAGGCAAAAAAAATTAACAGTAAAACTTTCAAACGATAAACAAATTTTCCTATGTGGGCTTTTTGCATTCTCGATTACTGTCATAATAATAAGCTAATTAAATTTATTACCTATCCACTTGAATTTTCGTATTTGAAGATCGTAAGAATACTGAAACACGTGTTTATTAAAACACGTGTTAAAATTTTGTCTTTTGCTGAAAATTCACGAACTAAGGCAAACACCAACCGACACAATTCATCTTCCTTTAGAAACTTACCAATATGTTCATTAAATTTAAACGAGGAAAGAGAAAAGAGCACAATTCAATTCTGCCTTGTTCTAAATATACAACATTCGGTATCTCTATTTGCTTGAGAATTCACATTTTAGCAAAAATAAAAAAATAAAATTGTTATGTTTCAGGCAACTATTGTGAATGTGTATTTTTGGGACTATGGCGACCTCCTTGAGAGTAACGAATCATAAGCAAACGTGAAACAGATGGCACAGTTTCAAGAAAACAAAAAACAACCGAACAAATAAACACAAAGAAAAAATAACCGACTTTCCCAATTTCCACAAAAAGCGTCCAAAATTTAAATCCCAGAAAAGGTTTGGTATTATTGGTTCGATGTAGCTACTATAAAGTGGAAATAAACCACCGATCTCAATGAACCAAGAAAAGCACCAAGATGACAAAAGTAAAAATCCAACAAGAAAACCACCAGAAACACGCAAAGAAGTTACTTATATTTGTCAGAAAACACCCATGCTAACATCCACTATAATTTTTAAAACCCCAAAATTTTCCTCGAAAAGTGAGAAACCCGTTCCTACCAGCTACAGGATCCCGAATCCTCAACTTCTTGCTAAACGGGAAACAAGGAAACACATTCGCAATACTTGCAACCCTCATTCGCCATTTCCAGAATAGATAATTAACAGTTTATTTTTTCAAAATAAATTGACATTCTGCCGGCTAGTACTGCAGTACGTCTGCCGCGTGTCAAGAGATCAACGGCAAACACTAACCGAAAGGAAAATGCCAAATTCAGTTGCAGAAACAGTAAAACCTTGGACTGCCATGCTCCACTCGCTCAATCCTTTAGTTGCACGTGGTCAATCGTTGACCCCTGACTGCCGCGTGTCGCCAAATTAGCAGCAGAGATAGACTTGGGATGAGATCCGAGATGCGGAATAAGTGACATAACTGGCCGCGAGATAGCAATTATAATTGGATCGGTCGACATACCACCAAATTCCAGAAGCCGAATAGTAACTGTTTTGACGGATAAGGACCTGGAAGTAATGGACGTAAGAATTGGGTAAAAATCGATTGTTCAGAATTCCCTGGTAGGTATATCCGCCGGGGAAATATAATGTTTGGGTGGTGGTCCACCCGCAATATCCCTTAGGACTGACTCCCTTAGGAGAGGTGGAATTCAGCGCTACGGGTTTAAGTCCAGTCAGAGGGACATAATTTTTTTCGAAAAGCGTCGGAGGATCGCTTACGGAGTAGGCTGCTTTGGATATGTTTTTCGGAAGGGAATCGGCTGCCACGTGGCAAACCATAGCCGCTGCAACGACCAAGAGAAGTGCGGAAGCGAGAGAATTCGCCATCTGAGAGCGAGAGAGAAAGGAAATAGAGAGAATAGGGGAAGGAGAAAACGAGTCGATAACGGGAAAGAGTGCGAGAGCGGAAGTGGAAGGAAGAGGGGCAGCCTGGTTTGATGTCGAAGATGGAAACTGTTCATATATAGTGTCGTCGTCGGAGTGGTCTCCGGTTTTTGGGAGCAGACTTTTAGGAGAAGCGTGGCTCTGGTCTGGGAAAAAGATCTGAATTGACGCGGCATGGGAATTTGCCAAAAGTGTACGGCCGCCGCCAATCGCCGCTACAAGAATCTGGTGGAGTTTGTACGGCACCGAAGGACTTCTCCCCGTTGGGCCGCAAGTGGGTCATTTGAAACTAGTGTTTATGTAGCGTAATTTGGCCTATTTCCCACGAAGGAGGTCGTGCCAGTGTACTAACTTCGCGTATGTCAGACGTTGAAAAAAATCAAAGATTTTTCTAAGCGTACTATCTGAATGTAAGATTTGTACGCGCGCTAGTCAAAGATATTCAAACGTACGATCTAAACGTACGACCGGTACGACCGGCAGTCAAAGCTTTTCAACCTTAAAATCTGAATGTAACCTTTGTTTCATCCGTCGTCAAAGATTTTAAAGCGTAGAATCTCGATCGTCGAATGTTTTCAAGATTACAATCTGAATGTAATGCTTGTCAAGCCGCTCGTCAAAGTTTTTTACGCGTACGGTTTGAATGTCACATTAGGATTTTAAAACCTTCCTAAGAACAAGACAAAAAGCGATGCCAAGGAAGGGAACATCCGTTTACTTTATCCAAAAAACGGTCCTTCGGATTGACTCCCGAATCCATTTGCTGTGTACGGCAGTCCGTCCTGGGTTCCTGTATTGTAATTTCGTGGTACAATGTACACGTCGGACTGTACTTAACGACACTGCTACAAGTGCATACTGTACAGTACGTACTTAATTACTTTCTTCATCTTACCCCGTGCTTACCTGATCATTATTCTACCTCAAGTTTTGCAATACCGTATCAATCCCTGTCTCCTGTACAGTATTTTATTCACATTTAAATATCTCGCCGGTAACATTTTCTTGTCGCCACACAACATTTCGAGTAACTTACCTTTACGATATCCAACAAAATCGGTAACCAAAAATATCGGGACAAAACTCGCATCTGAGGTCGCAAAAGTCAAAATTTTAGATACCCAAAACCGACATTTTTTTTTTTTAAATCTGAACACCCGATACCCGACCGGGTTATGTCACGCTACTAAATTGTTATCCGTTACCCGATACGCGTTTACGATGATAAAAGATAACCGAAACTCGATTTTTGCGACTACTCGTTCCCCCCTGGTACCTACCTGAATAAGTACAAAATTAGTCGTACATCTCCCTTATACCTTCCACGATACCAAGAGTACAAATCACAGTAATGTTGGATAGTATGGACAGTACAAAACCTTCAAAAAAAATTGTTTTTGGATTACCCGACAGTACCCTATTTTTATTTTTTTTGTGAATCACCGGCCCGAATCCGGCCGGCTCCCAAAATTTGGCACCCGAATCGGTTCCGGATCCGACGTGGTCGGTCGGGTACGGATTCGGGTACCCGATTGTGACTTCTGACTCGCATTATTTTTCCTCGTTTACTTTCTTTGGTTTTTTGGTTTGGCCGATTCCCACTTTGTAGTCGCTCCCTTGAACGACCCTTTTTCAAACTGTTGATGGAATTTATGCTTCAAAAGCTTTTCGTGGAAATTCGGAAATTCATTTCTTTTTGTTTGTTTGAAAGTTCTGCCATGTGTTGATCATATTTGCCACTCTCAACGAGGTCCCCGCCTTCCCCAAAAAAATACACGCACAACATTTGCCTGAACTACAACGTTTTTTCTCTTTTCGTTTACAACTCAATTCTCTAGCAAGTGCGGATGTGCAATGCAATAATTCAAATGTAAACAGAAAAGAATGCCCTCTTGCCTTTTCCCTCGTTTTAATATAGTGCGCAGCGAGCTAAATTTCCAAAGAAAGATTATTTGCGTCATGCAATATCTTCCTTTTCTTAAAAAAGAGAAATCACTTGCTCATGAATTCGGAGCAAAAAACCACATTTTCAACCTCTACGTCAAACATGTTGATAAAAAGAAATTGAGCACGACAAATAAGAACCTGAGATGTTTCACACCATCACATAGAGGATACGAGGATGCGAACAGGCATTCCAATAAAGCACAAATGTCCTCCAATCAAAGTCATATATTTAACTGAAGCCTTTTACAATAATGTTCCTTCCTCCTCTTTTTTCCATGTTCAACAATGATTTAAACACCTGCTAAAATACATTTTAACGAACGACGACTAACAACCACTGCACAGCAAATGGAAAACTAACATAAGGGCGTCGGAGTCCGCAAGCGGACGTGCGCCTAACAAGACATTCAAGCCCCGAAGCAGAATGGCGCGCAAAACCTAAAGGACAATCTCAATCGTACAAGACTAAGCGGAGCGGAATTAACATTAATTGACGTACTAACATCATTTTAGGTTCGATTTCTTGTGGCCCTAAAAAACACCGAATGAAATCAGTCGATTACACGCTGATCAACCATAATAACAATTACAAAAAAGGTAAAATAAACAGAGGAAAAGAAAAGGAGAAAACATGTAAAAAAGATATTACCGCACTCTTCAAATTATATTTGTCTTCACACTTACACGAAAAAGAAAAATGTTCGCACTTTTCAAATTAATTTTGTCTTCGCACTTTTCTGTTTTCTCTCCTCTCTATAGAACAACACTGTAGCTCCCTTCCCCTACGCTCCTCCGATTTCTCGATTCTCTCCTCCTTTCCCTTCCTCTCTCCGAAACCAAACCTCTCCACCACACTCTCGCAGAAAGACGAAGACAAATTCCTGCCAAGACAAACCTCTGAAAATGGACACGTGGCACTCTTTAAGGGTACCTATTGGCTTTCTTGAACAACTAGAAAAATACATTTGAACATAAAATCTTACCATCTATGTATAACAACTTTACTTGACGACGAATTCATGAGGGGGATTCATTAAAAGGGTTCAGTGAAGTAATTCTCTAATCTTTCTAGACAAATTCAGCTTTTGATTCTTAAATTTCACCATTTTTTTATTGTTTGTACCTTTTTTCGCCGGACTTTAAACGCCTTCATCGCTACTTACATTTGGGCATTTCTTGTTTAAAACTAGTTTTATTCGCTCCTTCCGTAGGTTGAATAAACTTAAGCGTCATTGTTTTGGTACATCGATTTAGATTGTGTAGACCAAAAATACTTTTATTCGTTATTCTCACAGAAGTTCGCCATGTGAGAATACCGGATAGAGAGCATTTTCGGTCGATGCTAGCTAAATTGATATTCCAAAAGAATGATGCTTAAATTTGCCCAGCGTGCAAAAGGTATATAAAAACACAAAATGTAGACATGAAACGGATTAAGGTAGGTAGCAAGAATGCGTTTAAAGTAGGAGATTAAAGGTATCGAAGATTAAAAATCTGTGAAGAAAAAATAGTCTAGATTTATTTGTCACTCATTCACGTTCTTCGCTTACCCTTATTAATGTAATTTTTTGTGGTGATGACCCGGTAAAAATTAGCAACTGATTTCTATGTTGGTAATAACATCAAGTTGCCGACGGTGTCGTTTTTGTTTTTTTTTTCCAATGACAAGCAAACTTTTATTGTACTACCTTATTCAACGTTTGCTAAAACGATCAGTGTAAAGATTAATATTCATCAAAAAAACCACAACTATGTATATTTTGTTTTCTCATTTCACGATTTTCAGCTATAAATGTGGGAATCAGTGTGCTTCAAAGATTTTTTTTTCGACTATATTAATTTCTTCTTATAAAATTCCTGTGGATACAAGTTTTCTGGTTGTGAAAATTGCTTTTATTTCGTTTGAAATAGGCACTTTTAGTCACGAGAGAAAAAGGCAAAAAAAATTAACAGTAAAACTTTCAAACGATAAACAAATTTTCCTATGTGGGCTTTTTGCATTCTCGATTACTGTCATAATAATAAGCTAATTAAATTTATTACCTATCCACTTGAATTTTCGTATTTGAAGATCGTAAGAATACTGAAACACGTGTTTATTAAAACACGTGTTAAAATTTTGTCTTTTGCTGAAAATTCACGAACTAAGGCAAACACCAACCGACACAATTCATCTTCCTTTAGAAACTTACCAATATGTTCATTAAATTTAAACGAGGAAAGAGAAAAGAGCACAATTCAATTCTGCCTTGTTCTAAATATACAACATTCGGTATCTCTATTTGCTTGAGAATTCACATTTTAGCAAAAATAAAAAAATAAAATTGTTATGTTTCAGGCAACTATTGTGAATGTGTATTTTTGGGACTATGGCGACCTCCTTGAGAGTAACGAATCATAAGCAAACGTGAAACAGATGGCACAGTTTCAAGAAAACAAAAAACAACCGAACAAATAAACACAAAGAAAAAATAACCGACTTTCCCAATTTCCACAAAAAGCGTCCAAAATTTAAATCCCAGAAAAGGTTTGGTATTATTGGTTCGATGTAGCTACTACAAAGTGGAAATAAACCACCGATCTCAATGAACCAAGAAAAGCACCAAGATGACAAAAGTAAAAATCCAACAAGAAAACCACCAGAAACACGCAAAGAAGTTACTTATATTTGTCAGAAAACACCCATGCTAACATCCACTATAATTTTTAAAACCCCAAAATTTTCCTCGAAAAGTGAGAAACCCGTTCCTACCAGCTACAGGATCCCGAATCCTCAACTTCTTGCTAAACGCGAAACAAGGAAACACATTCGCAATACTTGCAACCCTCATTCGCCATTTCCAGAATAGATAATTAACTGTTTATTTTTTCAAAATAAATTGACATTCTGCCGGCTAGTACTGCAGTACGTCTGCCGCGTGTCAAGCGATCAACGGCAAACACTAACCGAAAGGAAAATGCCAAATTCAATTGCAGAAACAGTAAAACCTTGGACTGCCATGCTCCACTCGCTCAATCCTTTAGTTGCACGTGGTCAATCGTTGACCCCTGACTGCCGCGTGTCGCCAAATTAGCAGCAGAGATAGACTTGGGATGAGATTCGAGATGCGGAATAAGTGACATAACTGGCCGCGAGATAGCAATTATAATTGGATCGGTCGACATACCACCAAATTCCAGAAGCCGAATAGTAACTGTTTTGACGGATAAGGACCTGGAAGTAATGGACGTAAGAATTGGGTAAAAATCGATTGTTCAGAATTCCCTGGTAGGTATATCCGCCGGGGAAATATAATGTTTGGGTGGCGGTCCACGCGCAATATCCCTTAGGACTGACTCCCTTAGGAGAGGTGGAATTCAGCGCTACGGGTTTAAGTCCAGTCAGAGGGACATAATTTTTTTCGAAAAGCGTCGGAGGATCGCTTACTGAGTAGGCCGCTTTGGATATGTTTTTCGGAAGGGAATCGGCTGCCACGTGGCAAACCATGGCCGCTGCAACGACCAAGAGAAGTGCGGAAGCGAGAGAATTCGCCATCTGAGAGCGAGAGAGAAAGGAAATAGAGAGAATAGGGGAAGGAGAAAACGAGTTGATAATGGGAAAGAGAGCGAGAGCGGAAGTGGAAGGAAGAGGGGCAGCCTGGTTTGATGTCGAAGATGGAAACTGTTCATATATAGTGTCGTCGTCGGAGTGGTCTCCGGTTTTTGGGAGCAGACTTTTAGGAGAAGCGTGGCTCTGGTCTGGGAAAAAGATCTGAATTGACGCGGCATGGGAATTTGCCAGAAGTGTACGGCCGCCGCCAATCAGGTGTACAGTCTGAATGTTAATATTTGTACTACTGTACTGTCCGTCGAAGATTTTGAGATGTACAAAAGATTTGTACGACCATTCGTCAAAGATTTTCAAGCGTAGAATCTGAATGTACATTCGATATGTCAAAGTTTTTTATTTGTACGGTTTGAATGTCACGTTTGTACAAACGGACAATCTAGCTGTACCAATGAAGATTTTCAAACAACCTAATAAGAGACAAAAAAGGGAGGCAAACGACGAACAGGATACACTCCGCCAAAGATTTTTTGGCGGTTTTTTTTGCATCCCCCCGTCCGAAGTGACGTGGCCACTTTGAACAAATCTGAGGACTATCCGGTTGTCTCATCCGAAAGACGGTCCTTCGGATTGACTCCTGAAATCCTTTTGGAATACCGTACTTTTGTGCTGCGTACGGCAGTCCGGCCTGGGTTACTCTACTGTAATTTCGTGCTACAATGTACACGTCGGACTGCGCTTAAAAGACACTGCGAAAAGTTCATATAAAATAGCGTACTAAAAGTTTTTTGTCATTCTTACCCCGTTCGTACCTTGATGATTCTTCTATCGCAAGTTTTGCAATACCTACCGTCTCTATCACTATTTTGTTAGGCTCATTGTGAAACGGCGTCTCAGTTTTGTTGAGCGCCGTAACGTCATTTATTTAGTTAGCGTGTGGTTTTGTTTGGCGCGGTGTGTTTAGTTTAGTTTAAATATAGTTTGGTGTGGTTTCGCGCGCGTAGTACTTTAGTACTTTATATATGTACGGCGGTCTTATGTTTTCGTGTATGTAGTTTCGCTGGTACTCTGTTTTTATTAGTTCGCGCGCGTACCTTTGTACGACGTGCGATAGAGTGGTAGTTTAATTGGTTGGAGTTGGAGTATTTAGGACTTAGTCGTTTTCGGACAAGTTTATGTTATGTAAGAGGGGAAAAATTCCGGTGAAATATATTTGTCTTTTGCTGGAGTGTTCTCTTCTTGCAATCTTTGCTTCCGCGTGCTATCTTGTCTTTTCTTTTACTATTAAGTGAATATATCATATCATATTTCACTACGGTGCACAGCGTCATAAATTTCCAAAGAAAATATATTCCGACCTGCAATGTACAATTAAAAAAAAAAAAAGCAAAATCACTTGCTCACGAATTTGGAGCAAAAAACAACATTTTTAACCTTTACAGTAAAAATGTTGATAGAAAGAGAGCACGGCATAGAAGATTCTGAGATGTTTCACACCATCACATAGAGAATACGAGGAAGCCAGCATGCATTATAATAAAGCACAGATGTTCTCCAGTCAAAGTCATATATTTAATTGGAGCCTTTTACGACAATGTTCCTTCCTCCTCTTTTCCCCACGTTCAACACTGATCTAGACACCTGCTAAAATACCTTCTAACGATCGACAACTAACCACCACTCCACAGCAGAAAACTGACATAAGGGCGTCGGAGTCCACAGGCGGGGTGAGCCTAACAAGATTCAAGCCCCGAAGCAGAATGGCGCGCGAAACTGAAAGGACATTCAACGCACTAAAATCAATAAAACTGCACAAAAAACAATAACAACCGTACAGGAATACGCGAATCGGACGCAACATAAATTCACATGCCAACATAACCGAAACTGAAACAACTTTGAAAATAGACCTGTACCTGAGACGAAGCAAAAGAATTGTAATTTTCACATCGAACCTAACACATGTTATTCAGCATTCTTAAGGTCTTTACAAACATAGCAAACAAGCGTATAAATTTAGAATATATTTAGTCCGATTCAGATGATAACAAATCGAGAAAAAATTAGAAAGCCCACACGGGAACATTTGCTATTTCTAAATTTCTATTCTTATGTTTACAACACTGTTGCTTTTTTTGCTCCCGTAAAAACGACAGCCTGTTTCAAACGAAATATCAGCAAATTTTATTACAGGAAAATGTGTTTCCAAAGTACATAAATTTCCAGAGAAAATGATTGTACTTGAAAAAAAATTCTTTCGTCACACAGACTCCCATTTCTATACCTAAAAATCTCGAGATTGGAAAAACAAACTACAGGTAGTTGTGATATTTTTATGAACATTGATTTTTACGTTGATTTTTTTTTAAATACAATAAATAGGGAACTCTATGAAATTTTGCTGGTCATAATTCTTGATACACGTAAAGCTTGGCAAAATACACACAAAATAGAATAAAAACCAACAACACGGGCAACTTGACATTGTTACGGATACAAAAATAGGTTGCTACAAATTATTGGGCGATCTAAATAAAAACAATAGAAAAAAGGACATCGGTGAACGCAAATGAATGAAATATGGAGTTGGGCACCTTATTTTTCACCAATTCTAATATTTGATATCTTGGTCGCGTTTATTGCTATTTACCTTTAACATTAAATGTCTACATTGTGCCCTATAGGCTGATTAAACAACGTTATGTTGGTACATCAGTGCAGATAGCGTACTCCAACATCAATTTTTTCAAGTATCCTCATACGAGTGAACCTGTTGGCTTTCTTGAAAAACTAGAAATAAATATTTTTTAACATAAATTCTTACCATCTATTTATATCAACTTTACTTGACGACAAATCCATGACGGGGATTCGTGACATGGGTTGAGCAATATAATTCTCTAACCTTTCTAGAGAAATTCAGTTTTCGAATCTAAAATCTAACCATTTTTTTATTGTTTGTACCTTTGTCGTTGTACTGTACCGTTTTCTGTATGCAGCGATGTGTGTATTCTGTACGGCTCCAAATACACGTCCGCGTCGCAATAACTCTCACAGCGACTCACAGTGTGCTCTACTACGTACACACACCGTAAAACTGCGTAAAGAAACTGCAAACACTTCAACTTTGCTTCTGGTTTTACTTTATCTTTCGTACAATTTCCAAACCCCTCGTGTAAAGTCCGTATCTCGGCGAACGCTGTCAGGGCCGTACACATTCCCTTGAAAAGTTGAAATAGTACGGCAGGCGCCAGCTCGGCGTAGACGCTACATATTAGACGCACAAATCGGCGTTAAGTGTCGAAATTAGTGTTAATGTTTTATTTTCTTCGACACAATTACACAAAACAGCGATACCCTACACTAAAATAACCTTATCTACACTAAAACAGTGTTATGACAATAAAGTAGCGTTCCTAACACTAACAAAATAGAGTTTACCGCTAATTCTATTTCCTACTAATAACGATTAGCGGTGAGTGCAGCGTAGAATTTAATATAGCCAGATCATACTACTTTGGGCGAAGAAACTTCACGAATAGACGAAGCGTTCTCATGTGGAGGGACCGCAAGAGCGCGTACGAAACGTCCGCGTGTTAGCCTTGGTGGCTAAAAGTAATTCGGGTGCGCACGTGTGCAACGGTTCAAAGCGCGAAAGCACGAAATGACGTTCGCTCATTCGCACGAGCGAGAATCAAATTAGTAATGATCGATGCCAACGGGATGTCTATTTATTAGTTCTTTTTCAAAGTTAAATTATATTTTCCGTTCCGGTCGTTTTCCATTTTCCCATTTCGGTTTCAAATTAGAATTCCTTTTCTTATTTTTTGGTGAAACAAATAGCCAAAAAGAGGTTTGTACTTTCGTGTTTGATCATTAGTTTGGTTTGAAACTTGAAATTCGACTTACCCCGTTTCAATTCAGTTTTTTCTATTTCCGTAAGCGTGTTTTTTAGGCAATAAATGTGACCTACAAGTATAATCCCTAAATAGGTGAAGTATAAGCTACTTATTACACTGTTGTATTTTAAACGATTGTGGACAATTGTTTTTACAAAAGAAAACGAAAAAAATTACATGAATACGTTGGCTTTTCTTAAACCATTTAACAAGCGTAAATCCAAATTGTCTTTCAGCCTCAAACAAGCGTTCAACAAAATAGGTTCAAAACAACCGGACAAAGTACTTATTTGCACGTTCACCTAGTGTGCAAACACGTCGTACAATCCACAACAACAGGTAGCTCATGTATTTTACAGGACAACGGTGCGTGCCATCCTTTTACAGCGCGTGCCATCCTTTTATAGTTCTCGAAAGTGCCACTCTATTTCCTCTTCCACTTCCTTTGCCTTGCCTCTTCCTTCCTCCTCTTCTAAAGTATATTATTGTGCTACCTACGGTGCAAAATAATAAGCTCTAGATACGCCAATGGATAGTACGACGAACAATAAATAGAATGGAGTACATATAGGGTGGTTGAACGACTACCCCTATTAACAGAGCTAGCAATACTAGCAATCGTTCACAAAAATGTACAAATCATATGGTTTTTTCGTACGACTACGACGATTAACGGTGAATCACGCCAAACAATTTGTAAATGAGAAAGTGTGAAGTGAGAGTGAGAGTGAGAGTGAGAGTGCGATTGAGAGTGAGAGTGCGATTGAGAGTGAGATTTAGAGTGAGAGTTCGGCTCAAGGTGAGAGTGAACGAGATAGTGAAAAAAAAGAGTGCTGATGAGAAAGAGAGAGAGCGGTTTAGGAGAGAGTGGGTGAGGGTCCGAAAGAGAGTGAGAGTAAGAGTGAGAGCGGTTTGCGCGAAAGTGAGTGAGGGAGATTGGGAGATCAAAAGTGAAAATGAGAGTTTGGGTTGAAAGGAGAGCCGTTTGGGAGATAGTTTGGGGGAGAGTGAGGGTGAGTGTGAGAGTAAAAGATGGTGAGAGTTAGATTGAGAGTGAGAGTGAAATTTAGATTTTAGTTTAGGGTTAGACGGAGAGTGAGAGTGAAATTTCGAGTTTAGTTCAAGGGAATGAGCGAGATAGTGAAAGAGAACGTGACACTGAGAGTGAGAGCGGTTAAAGAGAGAGTGAGTGTGGGTGAGAGGGAGAGTGAGAGTGGTTTACGAGAGAGTGAGTGAGGGAGACAATGATATTAAGAGAGAGCATGAGATTTTAAGTAAGAGTGAGAGCCGTTTGAGAGGGATTGAGAGTGAGAGTGAGGGTGCGAGCGAGGATGAGAGGGAGAGGGAGTGAGAGTGCGAATGAGAGTGAAAGTGAGAGTGAGTGAGAGTGCGCGTCACTCGTGTTTGAGAGAGAGTGAGAGTGAGCGTAGTTTGAGAGAGAATGAGAGTGAGAGAGGGAGTGAGTGAGAGCGGTTTGGGATAGAGTGTGAGTGAGGGTGAGAGTGAGAGTTTGAGTTAGAGTGAGATTTCTTTGAGAGAGAGTGAGTGAGTGAGAGGAGGAGAAAAAGAGTGACAGTTTGTGTCGTGAGAGTGGTTTGAGAGAGATTGGGAGTGACATTGATAGTGAGAGTGAAAGCAATTTTTGAGAGGGTAGAGTGAGAGTGTGAGTGAGACGAAGAGCGGTTTGAGAGAGAGTGAAAATGAGAGCGAGAGGGAATAAGAGTGGGAGAGCGGTTTGAGAAAGACAGTGAGAGCGAATTCAGAAGGGTGAGAGTGACTGTGCGAGGTTGAGTGAGCGTGAGAGCGGCTTGAGAGAGAGTGAGACTAAGAGTGAGAGTGAAAGTTAGGGTGAGAGTGGGACAAGTGAGAGCAAAAGTGAGGGCGATTAAGGAGAAGGTGAGAGTGAGTGTGTGAGCGAGAGGGAGAGCGGATAAGAGAGAGAGTGAGAGTGAGACTAGAGTGAGTGTGAGAGTATAATTTCGAGAGAGAGTGGGAGTAGCATGAGTGTGAGAGCATACGTTACATAGAGAGAGTGAGAGAGAGACTGAAAGTGGGAGTGAGAGAGAAAAAGAGTGCGAGTGAGAGTGAGAGTTTAGAGAAAGGGTGAGATACAACGTAAGAGTGAGAGTGGGACTAGCGTGAGTGTGAGAGTGGGAATAAAGTGAGTGTGAGAGTGGAACTAGAGTGAGTGTGAGAGCATAAGTTTGAGAGACTGAGGGTGAGAGTGAGTGAGAGAGTGAGTGAGAGAGAGATTGAGAGTGCGAGTGAGAGCAGAGTGGGAAAGATATTCTAAGTTAGAGAGAGTGAGAGGGAGAGAGTGAGATTGAAAGTGGGAGTTAGTTTGGAGTGTGAGGGTTAACGTTGGACAGAGAATGAAAGTGAGAGTGTGCGGGAGTGGGAGTGAGAGTGAGAGAGAGAAAGTGTGTGAGAGAGTGAAAAAAATGAGAGAAGGGGAAAGCAAGAGAGTGTGAGAGAGCGAGAGTAGCGTGCCTGTGAGACCATAAATTAGAGAGAGAGAGAGAGAGAGAGACACTGAGTGAGACTATAAGATTGAGAGAGTGAGAAATAGAGCTATAGAGACGGTGAGAGTAAGAATGAGAGTGTGAAAGAGAGTACTAAGAGTGAGGGTGAGAATGAGTGTGAGAGTACAAGTTCGAGAGAGATTGAGAGAGAGTGAGAGCGGTAGAGAGAGTGAGAGTGAGATTGAGAGTGTGACTGAGTGTGAGAGTAGAGTGAGCGTGATATTATAAGTTAGAGAGAGAGTGAGAAACAAAAATAATGCGATTGAAAGTGAGAGTGCGAGTGAGACTACAGTGTGAGATTAAAATTTGAAGAAAAAGTGAGAGAGAGAGTGGGAGTGAGGGTGAGAGAGAGAGCGAGAATGAGAGTGAGACTAGAGTGTGTGAGATTTTACGTAAGAGAGAGAATAAGAGTGTGTTGAAGTGAGTGTGAGAGTGAGAGAGAGAGAGAGAAAGGGAGAGTGAGAAAGAGATAGGGTGAGAGAGAGAATGTGAGGTAGTGAGAGTAGAGTAAGTGTTAGAGCAAATATTCAGAGAGCGAGAGAGTGAGTGTGAGAGTATACCTTAGAGAGAGTGTGTGAGGGTGTGGGAGTGAGAGGTTTGAGCGTGTGTGTGTGAGTGAGAGAGAGAGAAGAAAGAAAGAAAGAGAGAGGGAGAGAGAGAGAGCGTTTTGATGGAGAGTGAGTGAGCGAGAGTGCGGTTTGAAGAGAGTGAGAGTGGGAATGAGAGAGAATGAGAGTGAGAGTGAGAGTGAGAGGGAGAGGGAGAGTGAGAGTGATAAAAAGTGAGAGCGATCTAAGAGAGGGGGAGAGCGAGAGTGGGGGTGATTTCAGTGAGGGTGAGGGTGAGAGTGAGCGACGGTGACAGTGTTAGTGAGCGTGAGAGGGGTTAAGAGAGAGTGAGTGAGCGTGAGAGCAGTTTGAGAGAGAGTGGGAGAGAGTGCGAGTGAGTGTGTGATTGAAAGTGAGAGCGGTTTGAGATAGAGTTAAAGTGAGAGTGGGAGTTTATTAAGAAAAACTGCGAGTGGTGTGAGATAGAGTGATGGTGAGAGTGAGATTAAAAGGGAGTGACAGTGAGATTTAAAGAGAGAGTGAGCATGAAAGTGAGAGTGAGAGTGAAATCGAGATCAAGGGTTGTTTGAGAGAGAGAGAGAGAGTGAGAGTGAGAGTGATAAAGAGTGAGAGCAATTTAAGAGAGGGGGAGAGTGAGAGTGAGAGTGGGGGTGATTTCAGTGAGGGTGAGGGTGAGAGTGAGCGACGGTGACAGTGTTAGTGAGCGTGAGAGGGGTTAAAAGAGAGTGAGTGAGCGTGAGAGCAGTTTGAGAGAGAGTGGGAGAGAGTGCGAGTGAGTGTGTGATTGAGCGTGAGAGCGGTTTGAGATAGAGTTAAAGTGAGAGTGGGAGTTTTTCAAGAAAGACTGCGAGTGGTGTGAGATAGAGTTAAAGTGAGAGTGGGAGTTTTTTAAGAAAGACTGCGAGTGGTGTGAGATAGAGTGAGGGTGAGAGTGAGATTAAAAGGGAATGACAGTAAGATTTAAAGAGAGAGTGAGAATGAAAGTGAGAGTGAGAGTGAAATCGAGATCAAGGGTTGTTTGGGAGAGAGAGAGAGTGTTAAGATTCCTAGAATCGGGGGATAGAATGGACGATCCCAATAAAGGGATTGATGAGCCGGCCAGGATTTGAACCTGTGACCTTTCACTTAAGCTGCGAACGCACTACCACTGTGCCACCAGCTTAGATATTACGCTGGTGGGTCCAATTTTATATAGGTTTTAGTGTGGATATTTACCACAATTCCGGATATCGAGCGCACGTTTCACGTACGTCAACACCCCCCCTCGCGATGTAGCCGGTCATAATAGTCCATGTAAACCTGGTCCCCCTGGCTCCGATACCATGTTAAGATTCCTAGAATTGGGGGATAGAAATGGACGATCCCAATAAAGGGATTGATGAGCTGGCCAGGTTTTGAACCTGGGACTTTCACTTAATCTGAGAGAGAGAGAGAGAGAGAGAGAGAGAGAGAGAGAGAGAGAGAGAGAGAGAGAGAGAGAGAGAGAGAGAGAGAGAGAGAGAGAGAGAGAGAGAGAGAGAGAGAGAGAGAGAGAGAGAGAGAGGGGGGGGGAGGTGAGATAGGGAGAGAGAGTGAGAGTGGCAGTTAGATTGAAAGCGATTGGAGAGAGGGAGAGAGAGTGAGAGTGGTAGTTAGATTGAAAGCGATTGGAGAGAGGGTGAGAGTATGATTGAGCACGAGAGGCGTTTGAGAGAGAGTAGAGTGAGAGTGAAAAAGAGTGAGAGTGAGTTTGAGTAAAAGTGTGTGTAAGTGAGAGTGAGAGCGGTTTAAAAGACAGTGGGAGTGATATTGATAGTGAAAGTGAGAGAGTGAGGGTGAGAGCAGTTGGAGAAAGGGATAGTGATATTTGAAGTGAGAGAGTGAGTGAGAGTAAGTGCGGTTTGAGAGATAGTGAAAGAGAGTGAGGGTGAGAGTGAGAGTGAGAATGAGAGTGAGGAAGAGAGAGAGTGAGATAGAGAGAGAGTGGGGGTGAGAGTGAGAGTAAGAATGAGAGTGAGGAAAAGAGACAGTGAGACAGAGAGAGTGTGAGATCGAGAGTAAGGATGAGTGGGGGTGAGAGTGTGAGGGTGAGAGCGGTTTGAGAGAGAGTGATAATGGGTGAATGAGAGTGAGAGCGAGAGCGAGAGTGGTAGTGAGAGTGAGAGTGTGAGCGATTTGAGAGTGTGAGAGTGAGATTGATAGTGTTAGTCAGGGTGAGAGCTATGTGAGAGATAGTGAAAGTGGGATTAGAATGAGAGTGTGAGTAAGAATGAGAGTTGTTTAAGAGAGGGTGAGAGTGAGGGTGTGAGTGAGTATGAGAGTGTTCTGAGAGATAGTGGAAGTGATATTAGAGTGAGGTTAGAGTGAGAGAGAGTGAGAGTGAGAGTGAACGTGACCGGATTGAGAGAGAGTGAGTGTGAGTTGTCAATGACTCAGTGCAGCTGATAACTAACCACTATTGTTATCCATATTACTAATTACCT
The DNA here is from genome assembly GCA_037447655.1 of Zygnema cylindricum. NCBI lineage: Eukaryota > Viridiplantae > Streptophyta > Zygnematophyceae > Zygnematales > Zygnemataceae > Zygnema > Zygnema cylindricum. The sequence continues at coordinate 94,670 of JBBHKE010000022.1, read as the reverse complement.
AATAACTAATTAGTATCCACTACAAACTATCTAGCGTTACACTACCATAACGAGTACTATCAGGAATATAAATGCTATTACTATTGCGTATTGGTACTATTATTGCCACTACCATTACTATTACTACTATTTATTCTATTTCAAGTACGATTACTTTTTTTGATACTTTTACTATTGATATTACTATTGCTGTAACTGTTGAAACATATTTTACTGTGCCTATTATTGTAATTATTGTAACTATTATTGCCACTACCATTACTATTACTACTATTTATTCTATTTCAAGTACTATTACTATTATTGCCACTACCATTACCATTACTACTATTTATTCTATTTCAAGTAGTATTACTAATAGTGATACTTTGACTATTGAAATTACTATTGCGGTAGCTGTTGAAACATATTTTACTATAGCTAATATTAAAACTATTGCAACTTTTGCTGTAGCCATTCTTCTAACTATTACCCCTACTGTTACGGTAACTATTCTCGTTGCAAACTCTTAGTAGTGTATTTAATTCTGTAAATAACATGATACTGTTGCCATCACGATGCGACGATTACGGTAATATTTTTACAATTCCAGTAACTACTTTCGTGTTCCTATTACCGCAACTACCAATGTTACTTTTTTTGCTACTATTTCTTCACTATCACTACCGCTTATTATTATGTGCAACAATTTCAATAAATACTATTGCACCTATTACTATCACTATTATTGTTACTATTCTTGTAATATCCATGTTACTATGTTACTATTATTGTTACTATTGCTATAATGTTCCTGAGAGTGAGGGTGAGAGAGAGAGTGAGAGTGAGACTAGAGTGAGAGTGGACTAGTGTGTGAGAGTTTACGTAAGAGAGAGAATAAGAGTGTATAAAAGTGAGTGTGAGAGTGAGAGAGAGAGTGAAAAGAAGAGAGAGAGAGAGAAAAGGAGAGAGAGAGAGAGAGAGAATGTGAGGTAGTGAGAGTACAAAAAGTGTGAGAGCACATATTTAGAGAGCGATAGAGTGAGTGTGAGAGTATACGCTAGAGAGATTGTGTGAGAGAATGGCAGTGAGAGGGTTGAGAGTATATGTGTGTGTGTGTGTGTGAGAGAGAGAGAGAGAGAGAGAGAGCGAGAGAGATAGTGAGAGTGAGTGTGAATGAGCGTGAGAGCGGTTTGAGAGAGAGTGAGAGTGAGATTGATAGTGTTAATCAGGGTGAGAGTGGTGTGAGAGATAGCGAAAGTGGGATTAGATTGAGAGTGTGAGTGAGAATAAGAGCGGTTTAAGAGAGTGTGAGACATAGAGTGTGAGTGATTATGAGAGTGTTGTGAAAGAGGAAGTGATATTACAATGAGGGTAGAGTGAGAGAGAGTGAGAACGAGAGTGAACGTGAGACCGGTTTGAGAGAGAGTGAGAGTGTGAGTTGCCAATGACTCAATACAGCTGATTACTAATCACTATTGCTATCCATATTACTAATTTCCTAATAATTAATTAGTATCCACTACAAACTATCTACTGTTACTCTACTATTACAAGTACTATCACGAATATAAATGCTATTACTATTACTAACTGGTACTATTACTGCCACTACCATTGCTATTACTACTATTAATTCTATTTCAAGTACTACTACTATTAGTGTTAGTGCTATTACTGTTAGTGTAAAAATTCCCGTTACTAAAACTACTTACTAATCTCTACTTACTTCTAACTAATTCATATTAGCTTCATGGTTCCACTAATTCATCATCAACTGCTGCTTGACAGCTACTAATTGCAATCTACTAATTAGTAAATACTAACAACTAATTAGCGTTGCAATCTACTAATTAGTAAATACAAATAACTGAAAGGATCTCACACAAAAATGCAAAGTGTAAGATTACAGCGGAAGCAAAAATAAAACATTCAGACAAGAGAAAACTGTCCACAAAAGCCAATATATTTCACGGACATTTTCTCCCACAAAAAGATTTTATTTTTCCTTCTCACTAAGCTGGAGTGTATAGTACTGCAAGTGTAACGTCACATAATCAAACTAAAGAAAAACCAAACTATAAAGTGCGCACTGAGCGCCTACAAATCAAATCGCATCAATACGCGAAACGACATAATACAAGGTACAAGACACACATACAAACAAGAACAAATAAAGACAAAACGAAACCACTAACCGTACACACCAATGGAAACAAAATACTTGGTCGTCGTCAAACTAAATCTTCGCGATACCAAAGTACTACATAACCGTACAACTTGACTTAATGACTCCAAACCAATCTGGACCACTATCTTCACGTAACGCCAACCTAGCTGGTCGCGCGACAAACCGCGACGGCCGATTACAACCTTGATTCTAACAATCCCCCTCTCAAAGTTGTAATCATTATACCAACCCTAATTTAGGTCTTCCCCTCAAAGGTACATCATGACTCGCGGCTTTCGTCAACATATCCGCGGCTTCCTCCAACGTTGAAATATACAAATAATCAACTTCCTTTGCGATGACCAAATCGCGTACAAAGTGCCACTGAATCCTAATATGTTTTGTCCTTTTGTGAAAGATAGGCTTCTTCACCAATGCCATCGACCTCATACTGTCAGAAAATATTTTCATGCATCCAATCGTTATCCCCAATTCTCCAAGTATCTCTATAATCCAAATCGAGGACTTAGACGTATGACACACAACAATATACTCTGCTTCGGTTGAACTTAATGCGATAGTTGGCTAGAGTCGCGAACTCTAAGAAATTGTCGTGCCACCAAAAACAAAAGCATATCGAGACGTTGACTTTCATGTATCAAAATCTCCACCCCAATCTGCGTCACACTATCCCACGCACTCCAAAGATGTCCCTCCATATCGAAATAATAAACCAATCTCGACCGTACCTACAAGGTAACGAAATATCCTCTTCACGGCCTCCCAATGAATCTTTTTAGGAGCCTGACAAAATCGACTCACGACAGAAACTACGGCTGAAATATCTGGTCGCGTGGCCACACTTAAATACATCAAACTTCCAACGGCCTCACGAAAGGGCACGTGGACACAATCCTCCTCTTGAAATTTGCGATATTGAAGTTTGGAATCTAGTGGTGTCAAAACCGGCTTAGAATCCAACATAGCAAATTTTGTTAGTACTTCTTTACAATATTGCGCTTGCGACAATTTAATATCCCCATTATCGTACCTCAAAACTTCCACTCCAAGAATTTATCGTACTTCCCCCAAATCTGTGACTTTAAAATGTAGACGTAGGTACTCCTTCAATTCCGCAATTCGCGTCAACTTGTCACATATCATCAAGAAATCATCCACGTAGACAGAAAATGTAATTTGATAATCCCCCTCACCTTTTACGTAAACTCCAAAGTCTGAAACTGTTCGGACGAATCCAAATTTGGTAAGGACCTTGTGTAATCGTAAATACCAAGTCCGCGGTGCCTGTTTTAGTCCGTACAAGGACTTTCGCAGCCGCCATACCTTCCCCTCCTTCGACACTACTCCTTCCGGAACTTTCATATAAACCTCCTCCTCTAAGTCACCATTTAAGAACGCCGTCTCTACGTCCATTTGGCGAATGTGCTTTTTGCCGGCGGCAGCAATAGCAATAATCATCATCAATGAATCATACTTAACAACCGGTGCATATGTCTCCGTATAATGTATCCCCTCCCTTTGTTGAAAGCCCTTGCAAACTAGCCGAGCCTTATGTTTTACTACTTCCCCCGATGCACCAGTTTTGGTTTTAAAAATCCACTTCGCATCAATAGCCTTTTTACCCTCTGGTAGGCTTACCTCCTCAAATGTACGGTTGTCGATAATAGATTGAAGTTCTCGCTCCCATACCGGTTTCCGATGCTTCTCCCAATCGCATGATTTTCGTGCTTCCACATACGATTGCGGATCGCCCGGCTTATTTTCACATAATGATTGCTATAAAAGAAAATCATCCTCCCTCTCCGCCGAAATAAAATAATATGAATTTTCCGCATTCCCCTTACCATCAAAAGAAAGACGAGCCGGTTTTTTACCCCTATTTTCCCGCATACTCCTCCTCGGCTCAAATTCTTTCTCCTCCTTTGCCGGTTCCTTCAATAATATTCGGTTCACTTGATTTAGAGGACGAAGATTTCCTCGTGTCCGAAGAAATTCGGGAATTTTCGCTTCACGAATCCCCACCAATAATACCAAAATTTACATTCTCCTCAATTTTACCTTTCCCCCTCTTATCATTGGAGGTGGATTCCGGCTCAATTTCCGAATCCGAACCCTCAATGTCATTAAGATCACCGATTTCAAATTCTTCATGAAAGTCAAGATTAGAATTTCGCTTAGTCGATCGAGAGATTGTGGATATTAAGTCCTCGTGAAAATCCACATTTCTTGATTCCTCAATGATGTGTCGAATGGGATCATAAACACGATAAAGACTCCCTTTCTCACTATATCCAACATAATAACCACTCACACTCTTTGATGCAAATTTAACTTTTCTCTTTTGTGATTGAATATATATTGACGCACGGCATCCCCAAATCCGAATGTGGTGTAGAGTAGGCTTTCGCCCATACCACAACTTGTACAGATTTTTGTCACCCGAAACCGACGTAATTCGCCGATTGCAAATATAATTCGTCGTTAACATTGCATCGCCCCATAAATGAATACTCCTCCCAGATCCGTGTACCGTGGACCGTACCATTTCTTGAAGTGTACGGTTCTTTCTTTCCGCCACTCCATTCGTTTCCGGTGAGTAAGATGCGGTATATTGGTGAGAAATTCCCCACTCTTTGCAATAAGGATCAAAAGCAAGAAATTCCCCTCCGTTGTCCGATCTAATAGCTTTAAACTTTCTCTCACATTGCCTTTCGGCCATTACATGCCACTCTTGAGAGCGTAAATATGCTTCAGATTTGTGTTTAAGTAATATTACCCATGTGAAGCGAGAGAAGTCCTCCACCACCACCATAATATATTTGTTTCCTCTAATCGTCTTCGGTGTTACGTCCCCACATAAATCAATATGCACAAGATCAAGCGGATGCTTGGATCTATGCGATGGATCCTTAGCCGGATGCAGCTTTCGGATTTGTCTCCCCGTACTACATCCCTCGCACCCGTTAATTTTCTCTCCCGACGCCAAGTCCAATCCCCTTATAGTTCCATTTTTAATCATGCGTCGTAAACTCCCCTCGGATGTGTGGCTCATACGGTGGTGCCACAAGGTTAAATCGCCTTTCAACTCGGAGATTTGCGAAATAATTCCACCAGAATTTGGGTGCGCTTTCGGCCGACGCCATATTAAGCGACTATGCATAAAATCCGTGACTTCTCCTTCGCCTATTTGTACCTCATCTGATCGTACAATTTTTATTGTGGGGTCGCCATACGCAAATACGCTAACGCCTGCACCCTAGATCTACGGTACGCTGAGAAGGTTCACTGGATCTACGGTACGCTGAGAAGGTTCACTGAACCTTCAGGTAAGTACAAAACATTTGTTAGTTGGGTTTGCGTCACTTTTTCTACGCCACTTGCGTCCAAAATAGGTAAGTCCAAACGTACAGTACCCACTATAATTATTGAAATCACTTGTCCACTTGCGACAGTGATTCGTTTTGGTACCGTGAGTTCACGAAAATCATCAAATAGCGACGCGTCAATACATACGTGGTGTGACGCGCCAGAATCATAATCCACTCCTTTTTTGGTTGCGTAGTACCTGCCAAAACATCAAGCGAAAAGTTAAGGGCGGAAAATATTTGCGCGCCTTTGCCTCCTCCTTCAAATTGATCGTCGCCCATAAAATGTCCTCCTCCTCTTCCATGGCGACCTCCGCGGCCATCGCGGCCGCCAAAACGACCGCCGCCGCGCCCACCGTATCGGCCGCCGTTGTCTCCTCTACCGCCGCGATATCCTCTTCCACAGCCGCCTCCATTGTCGGCCTTCGAGTAACATTGGCGGCTTATATGACCCCATTTCCTGCAAAAGTGACATTAGCGCTCCTTATCCGGGCAAGAAGCCGCCATATGACCAAGTTTGCCACATTGAAAACAAGCAATATTGGTCAGATCTGAATACCCAGGCTGGGAAGGAGATTTCCCGGCCCTTTCGTGTCCTCTTCCCCCTCTTCCTCTCGGATTTCCCCCTCTTCTTCCTCCTCTTCCCCGAAAATAATTTAGATCGGGCGTTTCCGGTGTTGCCGTATTGAGGGAACCGGTCGGTTGGGTTCCCCTTGATGAGCTCGGGCCATTCGCCTCAGTCCATTTAGGGAATGTAATGATCGAATCCAAGGTGTTCGAATCCCTCGATAAGAGAATGTCCCGTAAATGTATCATTTTCTCCGGTAAAGCATGGGTGAAGACCGATGCCTTATCATTCTCTTCAATGAATTTCCCCATATTTGCGAGTTTCTTGATAATAATGTTAAATCTCTTTGCGGCCTCATCGATGGATTCATTTGGTTTCACTTTGAAAGATGTATAATCGGTATAAATAAACTGCCCCTTGTTTTGAAGAATTTTCTCAAAATGATTTCAAAGGCCACCCAACAATCATGGGCGAATCTTTAGGTAAGAAATAAATCGTGAATAGAAGTGCTACATGATTCGAATAAACCGCCAACGGCGGAAAGATTTTTCTTCGTCCACACCCGATAAGCTCTCCGATCCGAGGTAGGCATCTTGTCGACCCCTTTTACCACCTTCCAAAGGCGTTTTAACTTAAATTGGCCTTTGATATATTTCTTCCACGATTGATAATTCGTCCCATTGAAAATGACAATTTTTCCGGACATAGATTCAACTTCCTCGTCCCCTTCACTCCAATCGTCAAAATCGGAATCGTCATCGATGGGAAGTTTCCCCTCTCGAATCATTTTCCTCATCTCCTCCTTATCTCCTTTCGTATCAACGACGCTTTGTGTCGGAATGGGATCTCCGAAAAATGAAGGTCTCGTGACACGGTTCGTCTCCGAGATCCGTTGATCAACATATCGGAAAAGACCATCCATCATTTTTTGTAGACGATCTCCTATCGCGTCAGCTACCTCCTTCTTTTTCCCCACATTCTCCTTTTTTTGTCCGATCGCATCGATCGGAACGCCTTCCTCAAAAGTTTTGCCGGTGAAGGCAAATGGAGTTTCTACTTCCGGATCCGACGATGATTTGGATTCGGTTGAATCCGGAGGATCCGGATCCGGAAGTCGAGGAATCATCGTAGAAGAAGAAGGTGTTAGAATATCAATGTGTAAATTGCCGTCCAGTTACAGTTATTGTTGAGTGACGTTTTTATGTTCTGATTCAATTTGTTGTCGCATCAGGTCTTAATTCCGTTTCTGTACAGCTGCTTTGTGGTCCTGTACGATAAGTGGTCCTGTACGAATGGTTACTTATTTAGTGCGCTTAGGACCGTGGATTTTTTATGTCCAGGTCATTCAAATATTCGGCGCATTAATGCTTCGCTTACATCTGATTCAGCGTCTAAACTGTCAACTTGTGCCTAATCAGCGTCTAAGTGTCAAATTGTGCCTGAGTGGAATATGAGGGGAATATGTGACGTGAGGAGGAAGAAGTAGTGTAGATTTGTTTTCTGACATTGTGAGAGAGTATTTTAGGAGGGAGTATAATATTGCTATAATTATTAAAAAAAAGAAGTGAAGTGTAAAAAGGAGGCTGTAAAAAGTTCGGTTGAATATATTATCTATTTGATCGACTCTCATTGCAATCTGTGATTATGATGTCTGTGAAAATTCTGAATGCTTCCGCTGGTGTTTAAAATAACACAATCATGTTTTAACAAGTGGTATCGGAGCTGGTATACGCTCCCAGTAGTAGACAGTTGGTGACTGTCAGTGTGGCGAGTGTTGCTGCAATGGGAGGAAGGAAGAAGAAGGTTGCTCCACAGTCTGCTCCCTTCTAATCTGAAACTCCAGAGCCAAGTCAAGGGGGCCAAAGCCGAGTCAAGGGGGCTTTAGTGCTGCCCAGTTTGGAGAAGAAGAAGATACAAATACCTCTGTACATCGGAGGAAGGAGGAGCAGAAGGAGGAGCAGGGGCAGGAGCAGGGGTGTTTCTCACGGAAGAGAGGTTTCAGACACTTCTAACTGGAGTTCTTCAGAGCGTGCTCTCAAGTGCCCCTCAAAAGGGCAAGCTGCAAGTTGTCAATAGAGGAGGCAGTAGATACGTGGAAGGAGAAATTGAAGATGACAGGAGAGAAAGAATATGGAAAGGAAAATTTGAAGCTGAAGATGAATCTGACTCGGAGGAAGACGAGGATGAGGAGGATGATAAACTGATGCAGATGCCCGGCAAAGTCTTTCTCTTCAATGGAACGAACTACTATATTTGGAAAAGATATGTCCTTTAAGGACAGTTTGAGCTTCGAAGTCTTTGGAAAATTGTTACAGGAGAGGAGCCCATACCGATTTCGGGTCGCAAGGCTAGAAATAGATGGAGACGTAGGAATGTTGCCGCCTATACCGGATTAATGCAAACTTGCACGCCCGCGGTTCATGATTATTTCTTGACACATGATTATGCACATGAATTTTGGCGGGCCATAGAAAACGAATTTGAAAAAGGAATTCAAAATCGTGGTCAACATGCATATAAGGAATTTCTGAATTTTAAGATGACTTTGAGTGAGTCGATTGGAGACGCTTCAAAACGATACAATCTGATTGTGGAACGACTTGCAGCTATCGGTCGGTTTGTTATTGAGGCGGACAAAATGACCGGCTTTCTTAATGCCTTGCCAGAAACGCTTGTCCATCTCAAAGAAATTTTGGGAGTGAAAAAGAGTATAAGTCCATTGTCGAAAATCGAACATTTGAGGAAGTTGATCTACCGGAAGGGAAAAAGGCTATCGATGCGAAGTGGATTTTCAAGACCAAAACTGGTGCCTCTGGAGAGGTGATTAAATATAAGGCTAGGCTATTTTGTAAAGGATTTCAGCAACGAGAAGGAGTAGATTACACGGAGACATATGCGCCTGTAGTCATATTCGACTCATTGCGAATGATTGTGGCGATTGCGGCAGCCGGTAAAAAGCACATCCATCAAATGGATGTGGAGACGACTTTCTTAAATGGCAAACTTGAAGAAGAAGTGTACATGAAGGTTCCGGAAGGAGTTATATCAAAGAAAGGGAAGGTGTGGCGGCTGCGAAAGTCTCTTTACGGCTTGAAGCAGGCGCCTCGTACTTGGTACTTACGCCTACATTCCGTACTTACCGAATTTGGATTTGTCCGCACTACCTCAGATTCGGGAGTTTATATTAAGGGGGAAGGAGAAGATCAAATTATCTTCTCAGTTTATATTGATGATTTTCTGATGACTTCTGACAGTTTGCACAAAATCAATGAATTGAAAGCTTATTTGCGCCTTCACTTCAAGGTGACGGATTTGAGAGACGTTCGTCACATATTGGGGATTGAGGTGATTCGTCACCCTAATGGTGACATTAAATTGAGCCAGGCACAATACTGCAAGGAAGTTTTGACGCGGTTTGGCATGCTGAATGCAAAACCGATTTCTACTTCCTTGGATCCGAAAATGCAAATTCGGAAATTTGAGGAGGAAACAGATGTTGAAGTTCCGTATCGGGAAGCGATCGGAAGTTTGATGTTCCTGAGTGTAGGTACAAGGCCTGACATTTCGGCGGCAGTCTCAATTGTTAGCCGATATTGTCATGCGCCGAAGAAGGTTCACTAGGAAGCCGTAATACGTATTTTTCGATATCTGGCCGGTACCCTCGACATCGGCTTATTATATAAATCGAATGGAAGCTTGGAGTGTTTCGGCTACTACGATGCAGATTGGGGAGGAAATTTTGACTACGGAAAGTCAACCTCCGGATACGCTTTTATTTTTAGTGGAGCGGCAGTTTCGTGGAGTTCGCGACTTCAACCAATCGTCGTGTTAAGTTCTAAGGAAACTGAGTATATGGCGGCTTGCCATGCCACAAAAGCATCAATTTGGTTAAAAGAAATGCTATTTGAATTGAAAGTTCCTATTGGATGTTTAAAGATTTTTATGGATAGCATGAGTTCTATGGCAGTAGTGAAAAATCCTGTTTTTCATAAACGCACAAAGCATATCCGCATCCAATGGCGTTTCATGCGTGACCTTGTCACACAAAAGGAAATTCAATTTCAATATATTTCTACATTGGAAGAAGCCGCAGATATGTTGACGAAGGCGGCAGTTGCAGATGTACTTTTGAGAGGGTGACCAAAATTAGGGTTGATATAATCCTTACTAATTCACACATTGAAGAGGGGGATTGTTAGAATATCAATGTGTAAATTGCCGTCCAGTTACAGTTATCGTTGAGTGACGTTTTTATGTTCAGATTCAATTTGTTGTCGCGTCAGGTCTTAATTCCGTTTCTGTACAGCTGCTTTGTGGTCTTGTACGATAGGTGGTCCTGTACGATTGGTTACTTATTTAGTGCGCTTAGGACCGTGGATGTTTTATGTCCAGGTCATTCAAATATTCGGCGCATTAATGCTTCGCTTACATCTGATTTAGCGTCTAAACTGTCAACTTGTGCCTTATCAGCGTCTAAGTGTCAAATTGTGCCTGAGTGGAATTTGAGGGGAATGTGTGACGTGAGGAGGAAGAAGTAGTGTAGATTTGTTTTCTGGCATTGTGAGAGAGTATTTTAGGAGGGAGTATAATATTGCTATAATTATTAAAAAAATGAAGTGAAGTGTAAAAAAGAGGCTGTAAAAAGTTTGGTTGAATATATTATCTATTTGATCGACTCTCCTTGCAATCTGTGATTATGATGTTTGTGAAAATTCTGAATGCTTCTGCTAGTTTTTAAAATAACACAATCTTTTTTTAACAGAAGGCATCATAGGAGAAGGGGTATTCTCCTTCTTTCTCCCCATGGCGGCCAAACTAGCCACCCTTCTACACCTCAAAGGAGCACACAAGCTCCGATACCACTTGAAAGGATCTCACACAAAAATGCAGAGTGCAAGATTACAGCGGAAGCAAAAATAAAACATTCAGACGAGAGAAAACTATCCACGAAAGCCAATATATTTCACGGACATTTTTTCCCACAATTTTTTTTTTTTTCCTTCTCACTTAGCTGGAGTATATAGTACTGCAAGTGTAACGTCACACAATCAAACTAAAATTAAACCAAACTATAAAGTGCGCACTTAGCGCCTACAAATCAAATCGCGTCTATACGCGAAACGACATAATACAAGGTACAAGACACACGTACGAACAAGAACAAATAAAGACAAAACGAACCCACTAACCGTACACACCCAAACGAAACAAAATACTTGGTCGTCGTCAAACTAAATCTTCGCGAGACCAAAGTACTACATAACCGTACAGCTCAACTTAATGACTCCAAACCAATTTGGACCACTATCTTCACGTAACGCCAACCTAGCTGGCCGCGCGACAGACCGCGACGGCCGATTACAACCTTGATTCTAACAATAAGTAATTGCTAATTACTAATAAATCGTTACTAATCACTGACTACGGACAGACTACTACTCGCTAATCACTAATTATAAATTATAATGAGATTTGATTGAGTGTGAAAGTTAGAGGGAGAGAGAGTGAGAGTGAGAGTGAGAGAGAGAGAGTGAGAGTGAGAGAGAGAGAGTGAGAGTGAGATTGAGAGTGATTTGAGAGAGGGGGAGAATGAGAGTGGGAGTGGGAGTAAAGTGAGATTGAGATAGTAGAAGTGTTGATTGGTCTAAAAAATTTGTGGCGGGGAATTGAGTATAGTACACCGCGAATCGTTATTAGAGTAATGAAAAAAATAGAGTAAAAAAACCAAAAAAAACAATTAGAGTAATTGACGCTAATTTATGTGATAGAGCTTTTTCAACTATGAAGCTTACTCTAATTTATTTAAGCATTCTATATTGGGTTATGTCGCCGATAATTATGTGCGCGATAATTATGAACACTAAATTACGTAGACGTACAAAATGTGTGGGTCCGGTATAGCATTGACTTCATTATGACGCTAATAATATTTGTCGCATTGAATGTCAGTTAATGTTCACACTGACGATGATGCTGTCGACGGACGAGAGTTATGCGAACGGCTTTTTTTCGATGTGATTGATTTCGGACGAGAGTTATGCGAACGGCTTTTTTTCGATGTGATTGATTTTTTTATTTAGTGCGATTTCACGTGCGAGCGCGACTATATTAAATCATTATATGTACCTTTTTACTTATAAAAGTACAATTTTGTACGGTCAGACGTCGTCCGTACTCCACACTATTTAAAAGGAACCTATATTAGAATTTTTTACGCTAAATAAAGCTCACCTAAATTAGAATAATGAAAAAATTATAATCGATTACTCTATTTGATGTGATAGAGTCGAAATTTCGAGCGACCGAATTAGAGTAATTTACTCTAATTACGATTCACGGTGTAGTGTACTTAAAAAAAAAAATAAGCGTAGTTTTATTCCGACCGTCGAATGTTTTAGTTTTTATCGCGTAAGTAGACGCGTCGTCGATGAACACGATCATATGACGAAGGAAATCATGTTTTATCCACGTGTGACATGGAGAATGGGCTTTGCAGCCGCACGGATGCTGACCACTCGAAACTGACAGGAAAGCGATGCTTTTACGGATGCACTTCTACTCCCCGCGATTCAGGCACGACGCATAGTCCTTTGATTTACGGATAATGAAACGAACCAATATGGAACACAGAAGGCACTGTATCTTGTTGTCCGTGAAAACTGTTGACTTAGTGTACCCTCACCTGACTAAGCAGGTACACCCTAGCCAAATCAACGGTGACGGATGTCATACGCATAATTGATGAACTAATGTGATACGGACGACTGATTCGGTGAACTCATTTTGCATTTTTGTTCGATTGGAGACCGTCAATCGCAGAGGTGTGAACCTTGTCGCTCACGATTGACCGTCCGAGTAGCAGTACCACAAGTGTGCATTTTTAGAAAAGATGTTTAGGTTGCGTATAAAACGTTAAAGCTACAATAGTACAGTACGATAGCGTTAACTTACGTAAGGACTTCGTGTACGGACGAACAAACCGGAAAATTCAGTCGAATGAGGTGTGTGCTTCGCGCGTGCAGATTGTTCAATACAAACAAAGTAAGTGCGACGACTGTGCGCGCACTTACTCGCCGCAATTTCTTTACGACAAATTTACTACGTGCGCTGCACCTCGAGCGTTTGACTGGAGACCGTCAGTCAAAAGGTGCAAAGATTCTTGCGCCCATTTTTGGGCGTCGGATCGACAGCCACGTGTACACGAAAAAGATATTTAAGTGCAGAAAGTATGACTATGTACAGATCCTGTCGATTCTATCAGTTGTGTGCGGCACGTGTGGAAATGTGGGAATGGAGATAAAAATGAGTGTCATGCCGTACATTTTTTTGATTCACGGTTTCCTCGCCGCAATTTTCGGCATTTTAATCTTTTCGACTATCTGCCACGTCACGTCAGCTCACCATCAAGCACAGACCGCAAATCACTCTGACGGTCGTCTAAAGTCTCAAAGGGCTCACCTGACCACAAATAGTAAAACGTCTAAGGACGTTTCGAACGAGTTCACCTGTTTGGGCACGATGGAAAGGACACGTTAATTTCTTTTTCTACTCGTTCCGTGCATGTATTAAAACCCGTCGCGTGGATGTACTAACACCCATTCTGGGCGGTTTCGGACCTTACTTAGTGACATTCTTAACTCCGCCAAAGTAGGCGTGTTCGTCGCCTCTTTCCCTCCTATTGGAGGTGGATTGGCGGAAGCCATGAAATTGTACACAAGAGAAAGATCAATGCATTGGAGAGAGGAATTGATTTGTATTTTGGGATGATTTCATTAAGTGAGAAGAGTCACTTATATACAAAATATACAGTGCTAATTATTGTGGAGTCTAAACGTTCTACGCTACGCTGTAACAAAGGGTCTTAGTCTAGATTTTAATAAATGTATATAAGACAAAAGAAAGACTGGACCGACGGTCAAAAGACTGGACTGTTGGTCAAAAGACTGGACCGACGGTCAAAGGACTTTGTACATAGAAAAGAGTAGACTGACGTATGTAATGAAAAGTACAAAAGATTGGACCGTCGTAAAGAAGAACGGACAGGACCAAAAGTAAGTTTTCTGGATATGATGGCAAGACTTGACTGACGTAGGAAATGAAAAGTACGGACAAGACCACCGACACATATAATGAAAAGGTACAGATATGACAAAAGTGAACTTGACGCTAAATGACCCTTAACACAGGATGGAGGAGGAGCTGGTGGGAAGGGAAAACGGAAAACGGAAAACGGAAAAATGAACAGGTGCACAGGAATCGTTACAGGGAAAAATAAAAATATAAAAAATATAGAACTAAGTTCAAAATATTTAGAACTAAGTTTTTACAAAAATAAACAGAAATAAAACAGTGAACAGATGGCTTACCTGAACAGTCCTCCATTCTGAGAGGTTTTTGCGATTTGGGAAAAGCCCTTCGCCACCAAGCGAGCTTTGTATTTGTCTACGGATCCATCCGCTTTTTATTTTACACGGAAGACCCATTTTGAACCGATTACCTTTCTTCCAGGGGGAAGGGGAACAAGGTTCCATTTTTTGTTGGAAAGTAAGACATTGAATTCAGCATGAGCGGCAACTTTCAAAAGGGAGGCATCAAGAATTTTGAGGGCAGCTTTGAGAGAGAGAGGGGCTGAAATAAGAGAGGCAGAGTCCCCAGCCGAATAAACATAAGCTAGAAAGGCATGGCCTATGGAAGTAATAAGCCGAGAGGGGGGAATTCTAGAGCGTGTGGGGTTTTGGCGAGGTAAAATAGACGGGTTAGGAAGAGGGGAAGGCTCAGGATCGGGATGTGAAGGCTCAAGAGGAGTAAAAGGCACAGGGAGAGGTGAGTGGGAAAAAATTGTGGGATAAAGATTGTCAAAAAGAGGATCATCTTGGGAAAGAGGGGGAGAGGAGGGATTATCTTCTGAAATTGTGATAGGATGAAGAGGAAAGGCAGCTGAGCAGCTGGCAAGAGTGATGGAGCAGCTAAGAAAACAAGGGGGGTAGGAGAAGATGGAGGGGGAGGGGGACTTGAAGATGATGAGGGGGAATATATGGGAGGATTAAGAGGAGAGGGGTGGGATGGTGTAAGGTAGGTGAATTCAGATGGCTGAAGAGATTGAAGGGCAAGGTTTGGGGGAAGAGGGTCATAGAGGGTGAGGGAAGGAAAGTCGGATAATGGGGGAAGAGGGGAAGGGAAAGGCATACGAGACAAGGTTTGGAGAAGTGGCGTTTTGTTGAAAAATACTTATCTGGTGGTGATGACGCGATGCAGAGAAAGACTCCAGATGCGGTATGCTTTAGAATTTGGAGCGTACCTAACGAAAATGCCACGAAATGCGCGAGCGCCCAATTTGCCGTCTGATTGGAGGAGGTCTTTGTACCACGCTTCACAACCAAATATTTGAAGGTGGCGTATATCTGGTTTCACAAAGGACCATGCTTCCATTGGAGTAGATTTTGGTAAAGCGTCAGTGGGACAAAGATAACGTAAGTAATTTGCGCAAACAACAACCTCTACTCAAAATTCATAAGGCAAATTTGCAAACTACACCATAGAGCGTGACATGTCATGTAATGTTCGATTGTACCTTTCTGCGATGCCGGTTTGTTGTGGCGTCCGAGGCGCCGTTAAATGACGTGAGATTCCATGTTGCATGAGAAATTCAGAAAACTGGTTGGACAAAAATTCCCCACCCTTATCACTACGTAAGACCTTGATTCATTTGTTATGAAAATTTTCTGCCAACACCTTAAATTCATGAAATCGGGCAAAAGCGTCAGATTTATAACAGATTAGATACACGTGTGAAAAGCGAGTGGCGTGGTCAATGAAAGTGACAAAGATCCACTGTAGCTACGAGTGCGCATGGGACCACACACGTCAGTGTGTACAAGTGCAAGTGGTTCAGTGATGACCGTAGCGCTACTAGAAAATGAGTGACGCGGCAGTTTTCCTTGGACGCAACCGTGACAAAAATCCAAAGATTTGTTAGAGAATGAATTTAGTCCAGTTACAAGATTTGGCAAGGAACGCAAACTTTCGCTATTTAAATGACCATATCTTAAATGCCAAAGTGGAAAACTTTCGACGCTAGCATATAAAACAAATATAATCGGCGTACTATAGGATTGTAGGACGTACATAGAATCTCGTGCTACGCCAAAACCTACAGTTCTATTGTCTTTTCTATCAAAAAACGTTACTATACCATTATTAAATTCAACCTTTAAGCTATCAAAAGTGGCAACTTTGACAGAAAAGAAATTCCTAGCTAGACCAGGAACAAAGAGTACGTTCTGAATATGAATAGACACATTAGGGACGTTGACGTCGCCAGAATGGGTAGAAAACAAAATACGGTGGTTACCTTAACGAATCTGCATAGGAGATGATAGAGGTGAAAGGTGAGTGAACGAATCAGATCGTGGTGAAAGATGGTGACTAGCACCACTATCTATTAGCCAATCGTCAAGGGTGTGAGAAAGAAAAGCGTACCCTTTTGGAAATTGAGTATCCGGAGTGACAGAATTTGGGATATGATCGGCAACATTGCCATATCCAAATTATGGTGAGAGAGGGAGAGCAAAAGGGGAAACTACTGGAGTGGGATAGTTAGAGGGAAACTGTGGGGAGAAAGCAGTCGACTAGGGGAGGTTAACGGGGTTTGAAGAGGCATAGTGCGCTGCGACGTTAGAAGATTGTGGAAGGGATGGAGAAGGAGAATAATGGTGAGGATAAGGAAAATTTGGAGGGAAATCAAGTTGTGGAGGGAGTGGGGGGGTGGGAAAACTAGTGGGTTGGCATGGGCAGCGTTGGCATTCCCTCCAGTTTTAGGGGGATTAGAAGCCTCGGCTGCCTTGCGCCTTGCCAATTTTTGACAGTCTTCAACGGAATGTCCTTTTGTTTTATAGTAGGCACAAAACAAATGCTACACCCCCCCAAAGTTAGTCTTCTGATTTTCAGCGATAAAGGCATTTGCATGAGAGAGATTTTGAGCAGAAAAGGAGAGAAGTTTTGTCTCTTCATGCAAGAGTTTGGTACAAAATGAGTGAAAGGGAATGGATTGGTCTAGATTGTCAAACGAGGAAATGAAAGGGGAAAAGGTTTGAGGGAACCCTCCCAAAAGGGTTGAAGAGAGGTCCTCGTCGGAAAGATGCACGCCGATCATGGTGCATTTTCCTACCGACAATTCGACTGTGCTAATCTAATCCTGCATAGATTGCGACGGCTTTATCATGGAGTTAAAATCGCTCGTTTTTGAATTCGGCGAGCGGCCCATCCGGTTTTAATGTAAGCTGCTTGAAGACGACTCCAAGCCTCGGGGGAAAAAGGAGGCGCTGCGAAAAAGACGTGTGCGCTTTGTAGTAAGTGACATCACTAGGCGAGCGTGCGCATCCACATCCTTTTGTTTCCATGTAGCGATTGCCAACTCTTTTGTAGCTTTTTCTGCTGGTGTATCAGTAGAAGAAAGGATAGGAAGTTTTGAAATTCTTATTAAATGGTCCCAAATCTTCTCGTGTTTGAAAAAATGCATGGCTGAAAATGACCAATCATAAAAGTTTTGGCCATCAAACTTCTAGATACTATTAGAAGTAGCATGGCTAGGCCCATAACCTATTGGAGGTGGATTGGCGGAAGCCATGAAATTGTACACAAGAGAAAGATCAATGCATTGGAGAGAGGAATTGATTTGTATTTGGGATGATTTCATTAAGTGAGAAGAGTCACTTATATACAAAATATACAATGCTAATTATTGTGAAGTATAAGCGCTCTGCGGTGCGCTGTAACAAAGTGATCCTATTCTAGATTCTAATAAATGAATGTGGGACAAAATGAAAGACTGGACCGTCTCCCAAAAGACTGGACCGACGGTCAATAGACTTGTACGTAAGAAAAGACTAGACCGGCATATGTAATGAAAAAGTACAAAAGACTGGACCGACGTATGGAAGTACGGACAGGACCAAAAGTAAGTCATCCGGATAAGACGGTTAACAAGACTTGACCGACGTAAGAAAATTACAAGCAAGACAAAAATAAACTGACGCTAAATGTCTCTTAGCAGATACCTCATCATCACATTCATCATGTAGATCCAAATCAATTTTAAGACCTTGTTTCCCCTTGTGAAGGATCTCCCTTAACTCCTCATCATTCTCCACTCCTCCATCCGAAGCCCCCTCAAAAGGATCAAAGATCAAATATTTGACACCTTAAACTTCCCCTTTCGATTTCTATTAGAGGCCCATTGATCTACGTGATTCAAGAAGCCATCGAACAACTCTTGAAGAGTATCTTCGGTTAGGATTTTTCCTTTCTTCTCTTCTCTCTTTGTTGAAATGGATGAGAAGGAGAAGCCGCATCAAAATCCCCACCTCCAAAACCGAAGTGTTTAACACTAAAAACTTGTGACCAATCTGATAGATTTAGCTAATTCGGTGGATCTGGTTGAGGAGCCACGATTCAAGAAGTAGTGGAGGACTTTGTTTTTTTCCCTCATGGCGGAAAATTCTTGCCACCTTCACATAATCTAAGGGAGCTTACAAGCTTCGATACCAATTGTAAGATTGATAGAATAATGCTTAGCACAAAAGATAGAAATGTTTCGGAAGCAAAAGACAGAGTTAAGAGAAAACTCTACAGAAGACAAATATATTTCAATTGACGTTACAAAGATTGATGTTATACCAAAACAAATAAGTCCCTTAATACCCTCTCACACAAACCAACAAGTACAACTACGCGAACTTAGTTAAATAGTACCACGAATGAACCAATCAAAACAAAGTATACACGAAACAACATATAGTACGCGGTACCATACGAGACTAAACCGCCGCGTAAATCCAAACCAAACCAAACTATTACTAAATCAAAACTACAACTAAAGCATAAAACCACTCAAACTAACTAATAATATTAGGGAATTGCTAATCGCAGTGACAATTTTTGTTGCGCGCAGGTACATCGTGAATCTTTATTAGTGTCAAAGTTTAAATAGTGTTGAAGAAAATTTACTGTAATTGATGCTATTTAAGAATTTGAAATTTTTCAAAAAAAATGTATATTCTAATATCGACGTTAATGTTAATTTGGGAACAACAAAAATGGAATATTGGCGTACGATTATATACATTAATATATGTATCTATTTAAAATATTAGAAATCGTACGCCGTCGCGAATTTTTAATATCCGTACATGTCATACTAATATACGTGTCACATTAATCCCGTTTTTTTTAGCGCCCGTTCCTATGCGTGTGCGTCTAAATTAATTCATTTTTTGTAAATTTTATTTTGAAAAGGTACATTTATATACGTTATGACATCGACCGTACACCACACTATTTATATTTTAATATATTTTCGGGCTTTACGCTATTTGTACGGTATATTAATTATTGTCAAGGAAAAATTAAAATTTTGTATCCTATTTGAAAAATAAAATCAAAATTTTAGAACTAAATTGTGACTTGACACACTAAGCGCGATGCAGTTGTTTCATTATCAAAAATTGAACATTTTAAATTACCTTGGTCTGTTCGTCTGTAGTGGTATTAGGGTGTGTCCCCATGTGCACAAGAAAGGGTTTTTTTATGTCGTTTTCCTGTAAAACTTAGCGTCGTACTCCTTAAGTTGCAATTGTACAAAAGAATCGCAAATTTGTAGAGTACAATTTGCATCATCCTCGAATTCAGGATGTACAAAAATTTGTCGTCTTGTGCTTATCGACCCACATCTTTGACAAAAAACGTCATCTTCAAACTTTTTTTTAAAACACATGCGCGATATGTTTTAAAATTTGGTTTTATCGATAAACAAATAGGAACATATTTTAGCACATGTCATAAGATTTCTAATAACAAAGAAATGTACATAGTGCCCTATCTTTCGTCCGTTTGCGCTATATTAAGACAAAAAAAAGTACACAGTTTGTTTGATTTTGTCCGTTTTAGTCCAGTACGGAATTTTGCGGTACGTCTACAATGTCACGATAAGACATACGACGTCACAAGCAATTACAAAAGATAATGTGCGACCACAGATTGTAGACGTTGACATCCGTCACGGGTATTATTGACGTATACAATCGTCATCACCGTAAGTTACGATTTTGTCCTCATAGACATAAGGATACTTGAAAACTGGGTCCGGCGGATCCGCGCTAAAATACAAAGTAGGTTCGCTAAGTTACAAGTACATGGGGATATACCCTTCGACATTGGGGGGAGGGCGCATTTTGGTAGGCGGCGTAGACGTTCGAGGAGGATTTTGCCCAGGCAATGTAAATCCCTCCTAGTTATTGATAAGAACAAAAAAATATCGCGCGAAACGCGGAGATTTTTTTTTAAAAGTCTCCTCGTTAATTAGGTCAAATGGACAAAAAAACAAAAAAAGAACAAATTGTTCATACTCAGAGCGTTTTCATATAGAGCATTCACTACAAATAGCATCACGCGCGTTGCGTGAAAAAATGTAAATCGCATTCGCGACTCAAAATATATAAATAATATAATAAACGTTCACACTTTAAACACTACCATTTAATCCGTTGAACAACTGAGTCGAGCGCGTCACGTGAGAACACTTGACCTTTGCCATTAAAACCATAAACAAAAATTAGCCGCGCGTCACGTGAGACCAATTTACGTATGACTTTACAAACAAAATAAAAAAGTACAGTCATTTTGTCGTCCTTTGGCGCCGCAGGTGATTTTTTTTTTAGTACACTACGTAAAATGAGGATCATACGCGAAGGGTATAAAAACATCCTACGGTCATCATTGAAGTAGTATTTTGAAAGGAGGAGAAGGTTTTTTGAAAACGGAGAAGTTATGTATATTTAAATTTTAAAAAGTACAAGACAAATCCGCGTGTACTATTTACTTACTCCAAAATGTGATGTTATTTATCGATTTCCGTACGGTTGAAAGTGAAATTACATACTTTACAACGTAGATTAACTCTCCTCGCGGATGTCTGTATGTGGTAAAATTGAATTCCGTACTCTCCAATGTAGATTACTTCCCCGCGCGAATTCCGTGCGCTCCGTACTATCCAATGTACAATAAACCTCTGCGCCAATTTCGTACGCTCAAATGTGAACCAAATTTTTTCAGTATGTATCGCAAATGATTACGTTTTAAATTGTATCGTTTTGAAGCGTAAGTAAATATGGACGTACGTTAATCTATTTATTATGTACACTTTAACCATATGTTTTGAATTACGTTTTAACTTATCTAGTGTTAAAACCTTCAGCTAAATCAGCCTAACCCTAAATCCTATAGCCTAACCCTGTATCCTACAGCCTAACCCTAAATCTTACAGCCTTACCCTAGATCTTACAGCCTAACCCTAAATCTTACAGCCTAACCCTAAATTCTACAACCTAACCATAAATCTTACAGCCTAACCCTAAATCCTACAGTTTTGTATTTTTGTTTTTGTTTTTTTTATTTCATGTTTTTTATTTCATCTTTTTTATCCCTTTACTTATTTTTCTTTCAACTCATTTCTTTTAAATTAAACTTTTTAAAGGTTTTTCTTATTATTTTCTTTTTATAATGTTTATTTTTTTTTCTTCTTCATATTTTGTTCTTTTCAATGTTTTCTAGGCGCAAGGGAATTTTCCAGATTTCACATAGTATTGTCTCAGGGCTCACATTTGGAAATTGTCAAAAAAATGTTCATTTAGAAGATGACGATAACAATGTAGGAATAAAAAACCCCCCACAATATAGTGAAACAGATAGAGCACGGATCATCATAGATAAATTAAAAAAACGTAACCCAAACACAAAACAAGCTTATCAAGTTGGTTTAAATCAGTATGAAATCCCCCCAAGACTGAGTCAATGACTTTCTTGAATACTGCCGGTGTATTTTTAAGGCCAAAGGGCATAACTGCCCATTCCCAACGCCCGTCACTTCCCCAAAATGCAGTCTTATGTCGGTCCTTTTCCTCTATTTCGATTTGGTTAAACCATTATCGCAAATCTAGGATGCTGAAATATATAGCTCCTCCAACATGATCAAAAATGTCCTCCGCCAACGGCATTCGATGCCGATCCTGAATTGTATTTGAATTTACTTCTCGATAGTCCCCGCACATGCGACGTTCCGTAAAATTCCTTTCGGAGTCTTTTATACGAGGCATGACGGCGGGCGCCGCAAAGGTGGAATCGGACCTATAAATCAGGCCAGTCTCTTCTAATTGTGCGCATTGTTTGTCTACGGATTCCCATTTAATTTATGATAGACGATGCTTGGGCTTAAATATGGGTCTGTCATCTTCCAGGTCAATCGGTATTTTGTAAGTGGTGTGTCGACCTAAGTCTTTCATAGAGAACGCGAATGCGCCTATATGTCGGTTTATGACTCCATCTAAAAGTTCGTGTTCCGGCTTTGTTAGTCGAGTTCCAAATTTCCATGTCGGTTTTTTAGGCGTGTTGATGGTCATTGCTTCCATGACCTGTGCAAATGCTAGCTGCTCATCCGCTATTAAAGAGTGTCCCAACTCATACTCGACTGGGAGCTGATGCAAACAAATTATTGCGTGATGCCAACTTCTAGATGGAAATGCAGCTGTCCAGTGTGGTGATGCCTCTACCTCTACCTGAGATCTAGCGGCCGTGTATGCTCGGAGAGACCAACTCATATGAACTATGTTCCATAAAATCATAAAGAGTGTGATCGGTGTCAAACTTAGGGGGAAAAGGAAAAAAAGCAAGCTGAAAAGTTGTGCCTCGAAGAGAAGGTGAGGACTTGGAAGGTGTGTGTTTGAATGGTGTATGCCCCCCCCCCAGCTGATTGAGACGGATGGTTTTGTGCCTATCAACCAGCGGCGAACCCCATGCCTAAGACAAATGACAGTGATTGGGGATCCATGACACGACCAAGTAAGGTGCAGCGCAACCTATCGGTGAGTCCCGGAGCAGCAGTGGTGCCTGAGATGAAATGTAAAAGATGTTCTCGTTCTGCGGCAGTAGGTTCTTCTAAGTTGCTTATATGAGTATTCTGAAGCATGCCCGGTCCTTTTGTGAGTATGCATGAGAGTGGGGATAAGCAACTAGTGTAGGCACTGCACGTAGTGGCTGGCCCAGGATGTTAAGACCAAATACCGGGGGATAGTCTGTCTGTATACAGGTCTGGACTTTATGAAATGGAAGAAGTGCATCTTGAATAGAAAGGTTAGGTGGTCGGACAGCGAGGTTAGCCTCTCGGAGCCGACCCATGTCCACCAGGTTAGTCCACTTAGAACTAACTCGATGGGCTAGAGAACTGTGGCGGGCCGCATCAATAATCAGTGGTGGTCCAATTAATGATTCAATGCGTTTATATCCTGCGAGGACCGTAGGTCGGGGGTCATTATATGTTGCGACGTTCTCTAAGATGTATCAAAAAAGACGATCTAGTTTTTGGAAAAAGTGGATAAGACGCACCACCTTGAAAAACAACTTAGTACGTGGATCTGCGAGACCTAAACCTTTCCCGGCCCTAGACATACCCTGACATTCCCATCTGGCAAAGAGGAGATCAATTGGCTCCAATTCCATAAGATGATGGTTTTCTATTAGCCGCATATCTTATGGCAAAGCCGAATGCATGTCGTGAAATGCAGATTGGGGTAAGAGATGAGGATAATGTTCATGCAAGACTTGACAGTGGTGCAACTGAGGGCGTCTTGCCAAAGGGTCAATATCTACGGAATAGTAATGCTTTATTAGGAGACCGTTCCGAAGGCAAGAGAGAAGTGAAGTCCCTATTCCTGCAAAAAGGTCTAAGATAACGAGATCAATTTGGTGAGGTTGTAAATTGACCGGTGTCCATTTAATGGGCAAGAATCCGGAAGGATCTATCGCAATGGAGGGTGGATCTAGAATACTAGATAACGGAATTGGTATAGTTATTTTATATAGTCGGTCAAAATTTGAAGAGCCAATGGTAAATCCGGGTGTACTAAATAATTCTGGTAAACCTGGGGAATCTGGTGAGATTTCATTCGATGTTAACGATTTAAGGAGGTCTGCACCTATGCCAACTGCGGCATAGGCTGGCAAGATCAGCGCCAAATGGGCCGTAGTAGGCATGGGTTCCCGGGCCGAGGTAAAGGGTAAGCAAATTTTATGTTCCGGGAAGTTGTTAGGTCTGTACGAAAATGTCTGATCGTGCATATCAACCACCCCCCCAACTCAAAAAATAACGTCTTGACCCACCAAGCATTCATAGTCACTACACTTGGTGACCAAGCCATGAGCAAAAATTTCTGCGAAATCCGTCGCTGACTGACTCTGAAACTGAAAACAGATTGGTTTTATTGTAATACCGAGGACCGGCTCTGTGGTACCTGCGGAAGTCAATAGACGTGTGGTAGTGGGTTTTAGCTTATTTGCTGTAAGACCTATTTTGATGGCAAAATCAGAACCGAGGATAATTGGCTTTGCGCCTGTATCCATGAGAGGAAGTGCCGGAGTAAACCCATTAACCGTAAAAACGCCCAAATTGTTATCTAGAAAACTGATGTGAGGAGTGAGGCTAGACCGCTCTTCAAGAGTAATAGCTTGAAGGGAGAGAGCATTACGATGGTTTTGTAATGCCTGTAACGCAACCGTAGAAGGAGTTAGATCTACCTTTGTGTCAATGCTATCTAACTGTGGGAGCATGGTGGACAGGATTGACAAACGTTCTTTGACCTTATAGGTGTCTTGTATGCTCCTCTCTAAAATAGTTAATGCTTCAGTGGTAATGCTAGAGGCCATTTCTGGAATAGGTGAGCGGGGTTCTTTAGCAAATGATAGTGGGATACGAGTGTTAATGGATTTTGACTCGCGATTATGATCGGGAGTCCCTTTACACTGAACTGCTCGCTGTTGGACGCTGGACTCCCGAAGAGATCGCCCAGCAAAAGAGGGCATATGGACCACTGTTCGGGCCATTCCGGTTAATTGCGGTTTGACCTGCACCATAAGGGCGGCAAACTGCTCCTTCATCATAGCCGCTACGGTAGCCTGCATCTCGGCTTTCTCTCGGTCCCTCCTGCTGATTTTTGGAGGGTTGTCTTTCTCTACCCCTTTGGGTGGAGTGACCAATTTTGCTGAGCGAGCAAGTATACCGCCGTTTTTCATTTGATTTTGATAGCTGAAATCGGGATTTTTAATGTGACATTGATGTACATAATAACATGTTTGATTGCTATGAGTACACGTGGGAGTCTTATCCAGACAGCCCCGTGCGTCGCGACCACTGTTACCACATCGGAAACATAAAACAACCACAAGGGTCGTTGGTAATGTTCCCATGGCTTGAGCCCTTGGAGGTGTTGGATTAAACCATGGGTTGCGTGGATTAGGATTAGGATTCGGGTTTATTTTAAGAGAAGATGTAGGTCGCTCGTGAGCGTCCCACCAGCTGGCCTGCATTTCATACCGTACGGCATATTCTGCAACCTGCTCGAAAAGAAATTTGAGGCCATATGCCTCAGTCAAATGGCTTTGAATGCAACATCAAGATTGGGTGGGAAATTGCACCACACAAATTTTTGAACTACCTCTGCGTCAGACATGAGATCTAGCACAACATGAGATCTGGTAGTGTTTCACGTAATGTTTCTATATGTGTTTGCAATGCCGAGGCAGTTTCGCCTGGGCGATGTTCAAAATTCATTAGTTCATTGACTTGATCAAGATTCTGCATTTTGTACCCTTCTTGTAACAAACTAAAAACAAACAATACCGAATCTCGTAACGGAACCAAAATAGTTGTTCGAGTAGGAATTGCCGCCCGAGCTACCATCGCGAATTGGTGAGGGACCTCAAGTATTTCAAGTGAAATTTCATTACGTGCAGAGTCATAAACTGCGGGTATCGTGGCATAGAAAAGCATTTGTGGACTGCTTGTTATGGCTAAAGATTTGGAATATGCGGGTGCCATTTCTGTCATAGCACAAATTGCCACATATTTCTGTGTATATAGAGATAGGGCAGATCCCCTAAGGTATCGCCTAAGTGACAAAAAAAGCAACGCGTAAATCATAACGGTCTTGATACCGGAATGCGAGATCGCGCATCTCAGTATCAAAAAATATGAGAAAATGTGACAAAGACACAGTGTCCTTAAGACCTGGAAAACAAAACTGATTTTTACCTCCTTTGGTGTCCATACACGAGGCCATGTCCACGCAAAAGGGACAGGAGTTATTGTATACTGTCCGCCCAATGGAAAGATCGAAGGTGGTAGATTTAGATCTTGAATATCAAAGGAGTCTATAACCGAGTCTTCCCCCCAGCTGTGAGAAAAGGACGAAGAGACAGATGAGACAAATCTATAGATGGTTGTAGTACCAGATACAGCGTCGGGTGAACCCGTAAGCTGAGACTGGATAGTATGATCGGGGACTGGAAAGGAGGGAAGCTGACAGGAATGGAATCCCTAGCCGATTCCTGATAAAGACTCAAGCTTCTAGTTGTGCCGGCCGAAAACTGGAAAAAGTTATAGTCTATTAGCATGTAATCCGACAGTCGTCCTATCCGAATACAACTAGATGCCAAACCCTACTCAAGACCAATGTGCTATTGAAATAAGTAGTTTTTGTATTTTCTAGGTCTAAATTAAATAGCGGAAAACATATAAAGAAAATGTAGGCAGCCTGCCTCCATCTCTTCTCTCTTGCCCCCATACTTGTTGTAGAAACATGTCACCTATGCAAAGCCACTTGTGGCCAGATTTAATAAAACAAGAAACTATTCAAGGCCCACAAGGCCAGATGTAGAAAATAGGGAATTATCTAAGGCCCACAAGGCCAGATGTAATAAAACAGGAAATTATCCTGGCCCAACAAGGCCAGATGTAACAGACAAGAAGTCGCTATCCAAGACTAATCACGGCCAGATCTAAAGAAAATGCAGCCACAATGCCTATGCGGAAAGGAAGACACAACCTTCGGTCGGATCCTAACCCCTCTAGGTTATCGCGCTTAACAACCTATCACGCGCCTACAACCACAAGGACCCGATTACTCACCTGGAGGGATTGGTAAGGTCTCCCAACGATGCTCCAACCTCCCTCCAATTCTGAATCGTCGAAAAGAGATCACAACTTAAAATACCAACGTAGTTAGTAGCCTGTTAGGGCACGCGTATCAGCGTTATGCCACGCTCTGCCCGTCTATAAAGCAATGATAATTTTCGTGATAATTCGTGCAACCTAATATTTAAATATATAACTTTTTTAAATTAGGTTTTTTTTTTTTTTTATGAGTTTTTAAGTTTTCTAGGTTTTCTGAGTGAGTTAATCCGGTAGAAAGAAAGAAGAGAAAACGATACCGGACAGTTCAACAATCTCAAATTCAGCAACTTAAAAACAAAGTAGGCAACAAATAAAATGGAATCAAAGCATAACAAAAATATTATACTTTTTTTTTTTTTTTTAATTTCAACAAATTAAATACAAACTAGACAGAAGACACCAGGAATAAAGAAAATTAGAAATGAAACGAATGAAAATAAACTAGACAGAAAGAAAACAATTGACACAAGGAATAAAGAAAATTAGAAAGAAGCAAATTAAGTACGGGAATATTTGCGACAGTAGCCACTAGGCCCTGAAGTCATCAATATTATTCCCTACAGGAGTCCAATCAACGGACAAGAACCCTTCCCTAACCGGTTGAAGGAGCCGAGATAGCCGGTATTCCCCCAAAGCCGGATAGGACTGGAACTATACCGCAAAGTCGACGCTCTGACAGCAAGAAAACACCAAATCCGCACAACACAATTCGTATACCACAACAAGTAGAACACAGTCTGGAGGGAAACCTTGCAGGTTGGCTTGCGCCGGTAGATTAGGTAAGGTCTTAATACAAAGAGAAGGAGAAGCTCAAAGACAATTACTAGCATGAAACTATGGGTCTGAAAAAGGAAAAACCCTAACTCAAAAACTAGCCTGTCACTAAATTTTAGGTGAAAATTAGTGAAACCCTAGCGATAGAGTTCGACAAATCCCGAGAAAAAGCCTGCCAGAAAACGACAACCTTCCAATGTTGGATTCCCGTACTTAATTTGCAAAAGTTACTATATCGCCAAATGGCATTTATCCTATGCTTTCACTAATCCGTATGGCTACTCTAATTCCTACATGTCTCTGAGCAGGCAGGTTTCTATGTCAAAATGCTACCAGTTTCAAGAGACGACCGCTGCGTGGCCGCCTCGGACTGCCTTAGATCTACACCTCGAGGATGAAAACCCTCCCTAAGCTAAGCAAAAATGATGCATGAACCTCCAATGGTTCATGACTTCAGACACTTGTCAGGTTTGTAGCCGTTTGAATTCCTGACGTCTGATGCTGTACCGCGGTCCAGTTCCACGCTGATTTCACATCGTGTTCCCGTGGCGCCGTACGAGAGTATATTCCAACCTTTGTCCCGCACGAATCTCTAGTTGTACTCTCGGATATGAACCTGTCACGTCACCGAAACATGAATTAGTACACAATTAAATCATAATACTCGCTGACGTCTTACGGCATGACAGTGTTGTGTATCGGCAAGAAATTTATCGCGATAACACCGCTACCGATAGTTATCGGTGATCTAACGGTCAAGGGTCTCGATATATCGCTCCGAGACCATCAAATTCCTTTATCGGCGATAAGTAGAAAAAATATAGTACGCCAAATAATAGTACTTTACAATATACTGTAGTATATTGTCACCGTATATAGCGTGGCATGCCACTTGTAACAATTTGTTCCGTACCCTGTGTAACGTAATAACGGCAGTTCCGTACGGCGGGATAAACCGTACAACTGTACGGTACGAACCGTACAGTTATCGTGGATAGTTATCGGTATCGGTGTTATCGCGATAAAAAACCGATATTATTGATTTCTTATCGGTGGTAGCACCGGTTTCGATATATCGTGCCAATATATCGATTATTGGAAAGCCAAAAAATGGCACAGATCGGTTATTGGCAAAACCTTGCAACACTACTATTCAACATGAAATCCTGAAGGAAAGTTTCGTAAAAATCATAAAAGCACAAAAAAAAAAAAAACAGTTCGTTGTAACAACAGTTAGAAGAGAGGATCAAACACCAAAAAAAGAGCTAAAATCACATTTTACCGTATCCTTGCCGGCGAATCATATCCACACTTATTCATGTTTGTGACAATGGACTGTCGTCATTTTTTCAGCTCTTATTGCAATCACACTACTTTTTCCTTGTATCCACTTATGTGATGGGCCAGTCTTCCCTCTTCCTTCTTCCCCCCCTCTCCTCCTCTTTCCCCCTCTACCCCCCCCCTCTAAAAGTGTTATGACGAGCTAGAAGAACCTCGACAGTCGCAAAATAGTATGGCGAAGCACGAGTGGCCAGGGGGCTCCATTTGGCCCGTTTGGTCTGTTTTCCGTTCCGTTTTTCCGTTTTGTTTTTGGCGTACTCTTTTTTTCTTGTTCCCATGTCGTTGACCACCATGCTTCCTTGATAAAGTCCTCTTCTCTCTCTCAGATACGTCCAATTAAGTGACCCACCAACATGAGGAAGGGACTTAAAAAGGAGCCGAGGCTCGTCAGGGTTTCCAAGAAACATGTAGAAACTTAAAACACTAAAATCCTCATGGTTGTATTCAGTATGAAGGGCTTTCTCGTCACTACTAAAGTATCGCATGGAATCTATTTTCAGTCTCATGATCTCCACAAACAACCTCTTTCTACCAAACATTTTACCGGACTTGGTTACCTATCTTTGTACCCTTCTTTTAACCCTACTTTTTGCCGAACTTCTACCCAAACTTTTACCAAACTTCACCGACTTTACCAAACCTTTACCGAACCTTCACCGAACTTTTACCGAACCTTCACCGAACTTTTACCGAACTTTACCGAGTTTACCGACTTTTACCAATACCGAACTTTCACCGAACTATTACTGAACTGAAATTTCACCGAACTTTCATCTAACTTTTACCAAACTTTTACCAACCTTTTACCAAATTTTTACCGAAATTTTACCGAACATTTACCAAACTTTTGCCGAACTTTTACTGAACTGAACTTGTACCGAAATTCTTTTACCAAACTTTTAACCATACTATGTGCCAAAATCTGTACCTCTATTCTGAATTCTGTACTACCGAATAATGTTAATGAAGGAAATGAAGATATAAAGGCAAAATAAAAGGAAAAAGAAAACCAAAAAAAAAAAAAATCAGAAAAAAAAATGAAGAAAAGGTTTTGATAGCCAAAGACTAAAGACCCTCAAATTACGAAAAATACAATTAAAATGACAAAACGTGGGGGAAAAAAAAAAACACCAAAGAAACGTCAACAAGACTCGATTTTCACAAAATGTTATTTATTCAATAACAATATTTTTTTTGTTTTCTTGTTTATATCATAGAAAAATTCTCAATGATAGAAATTTCGGTGGAGACAACAACGATGGAGACGATTGTCACAAAAAAAATCATTTACATTCACTTCTTATTAATTGATACATGTTTTTTCCCATTTATTTATATTCATTTCAGGTGACTATTGAGGAAAACAAAAACCTCCAAAAAACTTTGAACGTGAAGGGAAATCCAAGAAAAACATGTCCTCAACCTGCCAAAAGAAAAAAAAATGGTTTGTACAAATTAGCTTATTTGATGGTTAATTATCAAATTTGGTAATTTTTTTTTTTTTTTTCATAGTCAAACAAAAAATGCAAAAATCCCTAGTTAAAACTAAAGATTCATCTAACCATAAACTAGTGTTTCCGAGAGTTTTTTTTTTTTCTTTTCCTTAAATTTTTTTTGTTCTATTCAAGTGTTTATTTTTTTTATTCACATTTGTTTCCCTCTTAGATGTTGAAATAAAAGACATATTTCTCTTCTATTTTACAAGAAAAAAAATCAATATTATACAAATTTCCCTCTTTTTTTTTTTAAAAGAAAAAAACTAACCTTTTAAAAGGAGAAGTCGCAAGAAGTAACAACTTATTTTTCGACAATACCTCCAATCGAGTTTTTGGTTTTAAAAAAAAGGATCTCATCAAGGAAAATAGGTACTCTCTCTCTCTCTCTCTCCCTCTCTCTCACGTTCTCTCCCTCTTTTCTCTCTCTATCCTTTCTGACCATCTTTCTCTTCTCTGTCTCTCTCACTCTCTCCCTCTCTCTCTTTCTTTCCTCTCATCTCCCTCTCCTTTTTGTTTTTTATACTTTCCCACCTCCCCGCTCTCTTCTCTCAACCTTCATCATCTTCTCTCCTTGAATCCACTTCCCCTTTTAAGTTTTTTTCCCTAATTTTAATCTGCAAAGTTTATTGAAAGAGAAAAACAAAATCTTCCTACCCTCTTCCTCCTCCTCCACTTCCTCCTCCACTTCTCCTTCTCTTCCTCTTCCTCTCTTCTTCTTCTTCCTTCTATCATCCTTCCCCCTCCCTTCTTACTATATTCTTCCTTTCTTCTTACTACTCTTACTATCGTCCTACATCCCTACCTCCCTCCCCAACTCCCTTCTCCTCTTCCCTCTCCTTCCCAACCTCCCCACCTTCCTCCCCACCTTCCACCCTCCCTCTTTGCTTTCCCCCCTCTCTCCCTCCTTTCCTCCAACCCACCCTCCCTCCCCACATCCCTTTCTCCCTCTTCCTTCCTCCCTCCCTCTTCTCACCCTCCTGTTTAAAAAAGTAAAAAAAAAATATATGCATACTTCTAAAGTAAAAATCTATTGCCAAAGCCTTAGATCTTTATAAATTTACAACTTCAAAACTAAAAAAGTTTACGCTTTAAAAAATTTAAAGCTTTAAAACTTCAAAAAAATTTGAACTTAAACTTTTTAAGACTTTTTTAAGAGAGAGGCCATTATTCTACAAAGGAACGAAAAAAAATATCAACTTAAAAGGAAAAAAACATTTCTTTCTCTCAAATGGAAGGGAAAAAAAATTATTTTTTTCCCTCAAATACAAGGAAAAAATCGACTTTTGAGGTAAAAGTTTTACCAAGGAATTCAATTGCCGAAGTCAAATTGGAAAAAAAGAATCAAACCAAGTCCACAATCGAGTCAAATTTAAGGAAAAAAATCAATTTTTGAGGTCAAATTTCAAGGAAAATCGAAGGAAAAGTAAGAATTTCAAGGAGGAAATTTAAAGTTCGACGGAAAAATTTAAATTTCCAGGAAAAAATTAGATTTCGAGGTCAAATTTATACTTAGAAATAGTTTTTTCCAATTGGGGCATTTGTTGATAGGCTTCGACCGTTCTTTTCAACGCTATAACGGAACCCACCTAAAAAAAGAAAAAAAGAAAAAAAAAAAAAAACAAAAAAAAAAAAAACAAAATATAAAAAAAAAAAAAAAAAAAAAAAAAAAGTACTCCAGATTAAATCAGTCTAATTTTCAAAAAGAAACAAAACGTTACTAAGTTGTAAGGCAGATAATTTTCCAAACATGTGAAGGAAAAGAATAAAGTACTAAAAAAAAAGAAAAAGCTAAAATACAAATCACACACAACTACAAATCACAAAAAAATTGTCAAAATGCCGAAAAAAATAGCAAAAAATGGCAAAATTAAACAATGAAAAGATGGAAAAAAACAAAAAAATAAATAAATCATAAAAATATTAAAAAAGAAAAAGGAAATGGAAGCTCACAATAATAAGCATGGAGGTGAACCCGATGCTGGAGCCCTTCAAATATCGGTGCAAAAAACTGTCCAGATGGTTCGAGCTGAGGGAGAGAATCGCTAAAATGACACCGCCTGAAATGGACAGACACACCCATCCCATGGACATATATGGGGGAGAGGAAGAGAGAGGGAGAGGGAGAGGGAGAGAGAAAGGGAGAGGGAGAGGGAGAGGAAGGAGGGAGGAGGGAGGAGTGAGGAGTGAGGAGGGAGTGAGGAGGGAGGGAGGGAGGGGGAGAGGGGAGGGGGGAGGAGGGGGGAGGGAGAGGGGGAAGGGAGGGGGGAGGAGGGAGGGAGGGAGGGGGGAAAGGGGGAGGGGGAGGAGGGAGGAGGTGAGGGGGGGAAAGGGGAGGGGGGGAGGGGGGAGGAGGGGAGGGAGGGAGGAGGGAAGGGGGGAGGGGGGAGGGAGGGAGGGAGAGGGGGAGAGGGGGGGAGGCGGAGGGGGGAGAGGGAGGGAGGGAGAGAGGGGGAGAGGGAGGGGAGGGAGAGAGGGGGAGAGGGAGGGAGGGAGAGAGGGGGAGAGAGGGGGAGAGAAGGGGAGGAGGGAGGGAGGGGAGGGAGGGAGGGAGAGGGAGAGGAGAGAGAGAGAGAGAGAGAGAGAGAGAGAGAGAGAGAGAGAGAGAGAGAGGAGAGAGAGAGAGAGAGAGAGAGAGAGAGAGAGAGAGAGAGAGAGAGAGAGAGAGAGAGAGAGAGAAAGAGAGAGAGAGAGAGAGAGAGACAGAGGGAGAGCGAGTGAGAGAGAAGGAGAAAATCTCGTTTGTTTTTCTAGGGTTTTTGGGGTTTTAAACCGTAACACGTACCGGCAAATCGTGTACTTCTCACGACTCGTCGCAAGTACTTTTTCGTCTCCTCCCCGGGTTTCGGGGGATCATTTATACTCTCGTGCCATTTGATTCGATTTGCAAATTCGAAAACATTTACTCCAAAAGGTTTTAAAAGTAAATAAAAAAGAAGGCTTAAACCCCAAACAAGGCCCTCCCCTGTCTCCCCAAAGACAATTTTAAAAAGAAGAAAGAAAGAAAAAAAGAAAAAGAAAATATGGAAAAATGAAAAAGAAAATAAGAAAAAAAGATAGAGAATCCAAATTGTTGTTAAGATTTTACCGTAAACTCCGACGTCTATCTCTATTGGAGCTAGTGAATCATTAGTGGTAACACACTTTGTTCCCTCCCCTCCCCTCCATCCCTCCCCTCCTCCCTCACCCCTCCTAATGGTTCCTAATGGGCCTGACTAAATAGTATTTTCAACACTATTTCATGATTTCAAATAAGGCCGAGAATGGGATCAAATTAATATCATCCGCTCTATTAAGAGGTGTAATTTGGCAAAAAAAACAACTCATCCTTAAAAAGTACATACTTAAAAAGTACATTGACAAAATTCACACACGAACAATAATAAAGATACCAAAAATAACGCTACTCAAAAATTAAAGATACCCAAAAAATAAAGTTGCCAAAAAATAAAGATACCCAAAAATAAAGATACCCAAAAAATAAAGACACTCAAAAATAAAGATACCCAAAAAACAAATATACCTAAAGAAAAAAGACACCCAAAAAAATAAGATACACAAAAAAGAAAGATACTCGAAAAAGAAAGACACCCAAAATATAAAGATACCCAAAAAATAAAGATACCCAAAAAATAGAGATACCCAAAAAATACAGATATCCAAAAATAAAGATACCCAAATACAGGCTTTTATTTAACAATTAAAATAACCAAAACAAAAACAACAACAAAATAAATACCAACAAGAACAACAGAAACAACAACTAAAATTAAACAACTAGAATTTGACAAATTTTACAGTAATAATGTTGTCACTAATGTTGGGAAAAGTAAAGGTACATACACCAATTTCGTCGTATTCTCCCGATGGTCGTACTTTTCCTTTTTTTTCTCTCTTGTGGAAAACTTTTACGAACCCGGGCTCCTATTTTTACCATATACTGAGACAACTTTCCTGGTACATCTGACTGCAACCCATTTTTAACCATTTTTTTCCTGTTTTAAACCATTTTATTCGTTTTCAACCATTTTTTCTCGTTTCAAACCATTTTTTTGCATTTTAAACATTCTGATCAATTCCAACTTTGAGGCGTTTTTCCCTTTTAAACGTCTTTTCCATTTTACATGTGTTTTCTCAAAATTTACAGCCCTTTTGCTTTCCATTTTAAATGTGTTTTTGTTCATAAGTCTTTCAATCGTGGATGTGTTTTTTCCATTTTTAACTGTATTTTTACATTTTTTTTTTTTTTTTTTTTTTTTCCATTGTTTTCTTCTTTCTTAGTATTTTCCTTACATAGTTTTTTCTTCCATAGATTTTTTCCTTCAAAGTTCTTTCTTACATATTTTTTTTTCTTCTGTACTTTCTCTCACATATATTCTTCTTTATTCCGTACTTTTTCACTCACATACTTTTTTTCTTACATAGTTTTCCACCATGTTTTTTCTTCCTTCGATTTTATCTTACCTAGTTTTCCTAGATAAGTTCCATAAAAAAGTAATAAGAAAAGTAGTAAAAAAAAACTTTATTTCCACCTACCGAGTCAAGGCTGTTGAAACAAAGGATGAAAAGGACGAAAAGGAAGTTATGAATTATCCCTCCCACCCCCGGTACGTTGGGTCCCAACTCAAACGGAAAACCGATTCCGGAACTGTTAAAATGACAACCAACATTTTTTAAATTAAATCAATAGCTCGGACAACCGTTTAAAAAGACAACGAAAAAAAAAGAATGAAGTTAAACTAATAGTTTGGAAAACCGGCTCCAAAACTGTTTAAAAAGTCAACAAAAAAATAAAAAGTTAAAGCTATAGCTCAGAAAATCGATTCCAAAAACAACAACAAAAAAATAAAAAGTTAAACTAATAGCTCGGAAAACCAATTCTGAAACTGCTTAAAAAGACAACAACGAAAAAAAAAGTTAACCCAATAGCTCGGAAAACAGACTCCGGTACAAAATGAAAACCAAAAAAATAAAATAAACCAACAGCTCGGACAACTGGTTCCAGAATTGTTTAAAAAGACAACACAAAAAGAATAAAGTTAAACCAATACCGCAGAATTACAAAATTTCAAACAAAAAAAATTAAAACTATTGGGCCCCTAAGACCCTAATAAAAAACCCTAAAAAATACAAAACTGTTAAAGACACAGAAAAAGAAAATTTGAAAAAATAATAAAGACTAAAGCAAACACCGAAAAAACGGAATCTCATACACGGAAAATTAGCGATTTTGGATGTTTTTAT
Source organism: Zygnema cylindricum (assembly GCA_037447655.1). Classification (NCBI taxonomy): domain Eukaryota; kingdom Viridiplantae; phylum Streptophyta; class Zygnematophyceae; order Zygnematales; family Zygnemataceae; genus Zygnema; species Zygnema cylindricum. Next base: position 58,660 of record JBBHKE010000022.1, on the reverse strand, counting down.
ATGGATATGGACACTACCGGAATGAAAAATTTGGTACTTAGTTTTTAAGGAAGTTTTAAGAAACTAGTAGATAGTTTTAGAAATTTGACAAACTTAGTCAATATTTTTGTTACAAAGAGAGCTTGACTTCTGCAAAATGCTTTAAATCCTAGTTTTCTCCTATGGCTTGTTTAGTAAAAGATGACAATAGTCAACTATGGTCAATGGTCAATATGTTCAATGGTTAATATGGTCAATATGATTGAACTTTGGTCAACTATGGTCAACTATGGTAAATGGTCAAATGTGGTCAACTATGGTCAATGGTCGTGGTCAACTATGGTCAAATGTGGTAAACTCTGGTCAACTATGGTCGATGATCAAATGTGGTTAAGTGTGGTCAACTATGGTCATTTATGATCAACTAAGGTCAACTAAAATGGTCAATTATGGTCAACTAATATGCTCATCTATGTTCAACTAATATGGTCAATTATGGTCAATAATGGTCAACTATGGTCAACTAATATGGTCAACTAAGGTCAACTAATATGGTCAATTATGGTCAATAATGGTCAACTATGGTCAACTAACATGGTCAATTGTGGTCAATAATGGTCAACTCTGGTCAAGTCATACAGTCAATATGGCAACTACCGTCAACTGCTAAAACAAAGAAAACAAAAAGACGCCCATCTATTTTTTAAACTCGAAAAAAAAAAAAAAAACGCAAATCTACTTTTTAGACTCGAAAAAAAAGAGAAGGGGAGGGGGGGGATGGAGGATACCTTTGCAACAACTGGGGAATGAAAAGCATGTAGTGGGCGTAGAAGACCGGAGTCACTCCCTCTGGGGCCAAAGGGAAGGGCACATAAGGCCTTCCCTCCAACCCCTCTTCCCTGAAAAACCGTTTTTATTTATTTCCAAAAAAAACAAAACCACAAGAAACTTGAATAAGATAATCAAAAAAGAAAAACTCGAATGGAAAACTCTAATAGATAACTCGAATCAGAAAACTCTAATAGAACTAATTAGAAACTATCACTTCGGGACGATTTATGATGCAGCTTTTTTCACTAAAAAAAAAAAAAAAAAAAAAAAAAAAACACAAAAACAAAAGAAAAACACAAACAAAAAGCAAAAGAAAAAGAAAACACAAACAAAAAAGTGTCAGAATTATTTTTCACTCAAGGCAACCATAATTTTTTTTGGTCGCTTGTTGCGAAAACATTCTTTTTCTTTTTTTTTCCGCCTGCCCATGAACGCACAAAGCTACTCAAAAAAAAAAAGCTCGTGGTTTCAGACAGGCGTTCCGTAAAAAGCGTGACGTGTGTCACATTTTTTTGCCACATTTGTCATAATTTTGACATGAAACATCCTTGAACAGTGTGACACTTGTCACACTTATATGACATGTTTAACATACTTAAGAACTGTCGTATTTGTCATCGTTACGGCAAATTTCACGTCTGTAGAAAGTGTGACATTTGTCACATTTTTGGCATAAAACATCCTTAAAAAGTGTGAAACACTTGTCCCACTTACATGACATGTATAACATACTTGTACTAGTTATGGCACATTTAACACCCATAAAAATCGTGACATTTGTCACAATTACAGCAAGTATAACATCCTTAAGAACTGTGCTGTCACGTATGGCATATAGAGCATCTTGAAAAAGCGTGACATTTGCACATTTATGACATGGAACATCCTTTGTATTTGCCCAATGGAGAGGGAGAGGGAGAGGGAGAGGGAGAGGAAAGTCCCGCAAAAAAAATGACCATTTCCTAAAAAAAATAATAAAAGAACTCGATTTCAATAATTCGAAAGGGAAATTTTACTCACGAAGGCCCGTCAATAAAGTCAGTGTCGAAATATTCGAGCTCTATCTCTCTCCTTGCTCCGAGCAAAAAGGAGGCGCCAGCTGTCATCAGGAGAAAGCAGAAAACCCAACCCACTGCGAGACAGAAAACATTTGTAGCTGAAAAACCTGCAAATTATCCACTCCAAAACCCCCATTTCTGCGTCAAATAGGTTTGCTTACAGAGTAATTACACATAACAAGATTACTGTCGTTATCATAGTACACAAAACGGTACAGATCGCATACTTTTATGTACAAATCGTACACTTTCCTGTACAAATAACATGCTTTTCTGTACAAAATCATTCACTTTTTTGTATGAATAGTGACCTTTTCTGTATGAATCGTACAGAAAACTGTTTGGAACCACGACAGGAAAAATATTCACTTTTCTGTACGATTGAAAATATTACTGACAATTAACGCCCCTTATGGAGCTCATATAACTACAGTGTATCATTATTATTGTCAATGATAATAACGACATATCAACGATAATAACAATATACCAATGATAATAACGATCATAAAGATAAAAGCTACAAAAACGATAAAAACGAAAAAACGATAATAACAACAAAAACGACAATAACAACAATAACGATATATCAACGATAATAACGATACATCAACAACAATAACGATAATAACGACAATAACGATTTAAAGATATATCGACGATAATAACAATAATAATAAAATATCAACGATAATAAAGACAATAATGACATTAAAAAAACACCAATTCGAACAAAAAAAACTAATTTGAACAAAAAAAAGGGTAAAAAAAGGTAAAAAAACGAACCAGAGAGGCTTCGAAACATGACGGCGAGAGAGTCGGTGGAGGCGGAAAGAATAGAACATGCGATCAAAACCGAGGATCCGTGCCCTGTAAAAGAATAAATACATTTTTTTTTTATTATGATTATTTTTTTAGGAAATGATAGTGAAAAAAAAACAGTTTCGAGGAAAAACACAAAAAAAAAGGAGAAAAGAACTTACCAAGACCATCTTCGGTGATTCTGTCCCCAATCCAAACATAAATGATGCTCCCCAAAGCCAAAAGAATTGACGTCCAAAAATAATACTTTATCCTGGAAAAAAAAAGTAAAAAGAACAAAAAATAAATAAAAAAGTAAAAAAAAAATATTATATATAGCAGGCAAAATTTTCAAGTTGGGTTAAGAAGTAAAAACCCAGGATTAAACGTAAAAAGAAAAATGGTTGAGAGACAAAAAAAAAAGTGGTTTAAAAGATGAACCCTTTGGTGAAAAAAAAAACAGAGAGTTGGTAAAAAGAAAAAT
>JBBHKE010000022.1:27300-49869 GCA_037447655.1 Zygnema cylindricum | reverse complement strand
TTCGAAACGAAAAAGGTTTAACTCGGAACTATGATCAAAACGAAAACCAAAAACAAAAATAATAAATAAATAAAAACTTACCTTTGTTTTTCGGATTTGCCAAATTTCTTCCAATCAGCTGGCGACCACTGAGAAAATGCCACGTATCCCGTTTTTGACTGCTGCATTTATTACTGGAGGACACTAACCGACAAAAATGTTTTTTGTCCTCAGCAACCAGAAAAGGCGAAGGTTTTCTAAACGTTTTCGCCAATGAAATTTTGTCCTTTGCGACCAGATGAGACAAAGGTGCCGAGGAGGAAGAAAAAGACGAGGACATAGAAGAAAGGGGGAGAAGAGATGAAGCCATGAGAAAAAGGTAATATGGATAAAAGAAGATAACAAAAGAGACGAACAATAAAAAAGGTTTAAAAATACGGTAATGACAAAAGATTAAAAGAAATGTCAAAAGGGGACCTCGAAAGAAGCAAAAAATATATCTGTTTTCATTTCTTTTAGCATCGTAACACAAAAGAGAGAGAGAGAGAGAGAGAGAGAGAGAGAGAGAGAGAGAGAGAGAGAGAGGAAACAAAAATTAGGGTTTATGCTTCGATCAGCATCTGTTCATGATTAGTCGGATGGATACATTTGAAATGTTTCAAATTTTCAAAGCGAGTAAAATAAAGTACGAAGGATATGGATCTATGTGCACGGTCAGAGACACGATCGGACGGTTTTCGTTTTTCCCGTATAATGAGGAGATTATTTCGTATGGATTTTGAATGGTACGGAAGCACGGTCGGACGGGATTGCGTCCGCGAAATAAGGTGCCGATTATGCTTGAACCTTGGTAGGGCTCAAAAGCACGATCGGTGGTCCAGATTCCGTCCAGGAAATGTGAAAGGGATTTAAGCAGAGACTAGAAAATACGAATGGACGGTTTGGATTTATTCCCTAGAGTAAGGAGGTGAACTACTGTAGTATGGATTTTGGATAGAATTAAACTTGATCGGACGGTTAACATTGCGTCTGAAAAATAAGGAGGTGTTAAAAGGATACTATTGGCCTGGTCCGTACATAATTCATGTCAAGGAAGTACAGTACTGTAATTTACTCAAGCCAAAACTGCAATCACATAGAAGGTCATAACCTTTTTGACGTACGGGTACTGTAGTGCCACGGCAGCTCGTTTTTTTTTTGTTTAGGAGATTACGACAGCCAACACGTGCGCCCTATATATCGTACAATCTACAAAGCCAATAGATTGTACTTTTGTACGAATTGTACGAAAGTTTTATCGTTCTTCGGAGTAAGGACTGCACAATGCGAGGCTCGAAGGCAGAGCACCGAGAGTTGTTTCGTAAACCCTGACTGAAAAATTCCATAAGGAATTTCAAGAGCTTTTAGGGTTTTTTTTTGCCTTGTCAATGCAGACTGTGTCTATAACTGGAAGTTTCTGCTAACCCTAAATGCAGAACTTACTTTCTTATGTACTTCTTTCTTTTTCTATTTTCTAGTTCCTTATTCTCCGGTACAGCAGTGAATAGCGTTTAGGTGAAAAAAGTGACTCTACTTTCCATCTCCTGTTTACACTTTTCATAAAAAAAACTGACCAGATTTTCAATGGATCGTTTAATTTGTCAGCAACCACGACATTCCATTTATCTTTCCACCTTCCATTTCTCCTCAACAAATTCATCCCTAACTCAGCACTTTTATTTTCCACATTTACCTCCAAAACCATTTTCCACAGTCTCATTCTCAAACCCTAATCTAACATCCTCAACGAAAGCCATTCATCATCTTCTGAACCCTAAACCTCTAAACGCACAAAGTCAATCCCTCAGCACACGAAATAAACCCCGTAACCTAAGATTGCAAGGAGTTCAAGCCAGCTTCTTAGATGAAGCAATCACAGCCGTCCAATCTCAACCTTCATCATTTTCAACAGCTGTACTCATAAACGCCCTTATTTTTGTCCTGGGAGCTCCCATACTTTTGTCCGGATTAACCGTACCTGCCATTGCAACGGCTTTTGTTCTCGGTACTGCCACGTGGCAAGCATTTGGTGGTGGAGGATTCGCCATAGTGGCTCTCTACTTTGTGCTCGTGAGCTCCAACCATGGCTCCACTCCTCCCTCGAGTTTTGAGACTTTTGGCGATGTACAGGTTTCGGTTTAGAGCCGGCTTATTAGGTGAGAGGAAGTCTTTCTGCGATGTATTGATTTCGGCTTAGAGCTGGCGAGCATAAAGTATTTTTGCAGTGTACTCCATTCGGGTGAGAGCTTTCGAGTATAAAGAATTGTTGTAGTATACTGTTTTCAGTTTAGAGTCAGCGAGTACAATGTTTTTTTGCAACATACTAGTTTCGTTTTAGTGCTTGTGAGAGTACACAGTCTTGTTGCATTGTTTTTATTGCAGTTTAGAGTTACGCTACAATGTCTTTATGCAATGTACTGGTATCATTTTCGAGTCGGCTCTGACTTACTTGGTGAGCTGGCGAGTACGAAGTTTAAATGTGCGAAAACAATTGAAACACTATATATTGTTTACCTGTACTCTTTGCGTATTATACCCGGGAAAAAAACCATGTAAGACGCGTATAGTACGGTTTGACATTGGATGTAATATAATTACCCTGTTGTAATAATTACCCTGACGTCTTCAATATTATTTATAGATGTAAGTTCATTTTTATGTAAAAACTCGGAAAATGTTCAATTTCATGAAACTTGTAGACTGACAAGATGACGACTGTGAGGTTTGTCAACGCAGTAATGGTGTATAACCTGGGCACCTTAACCACTTTAACTACAAGTCTTTATTTGCACACGTTCTTAATCACCGTTATATGCAAATAGAACTTTCTAGATATGTCATAAACTGACAATGTCGTTCACGCATATCACAGTTTTTTTTTTGGAAAAATTCGGTTGACACGAGTTCGATTCTTAAAAAAAATATTGACTGCAAGTTCATTCTACGATTAGTTTGAAATTAACATTTTTGAAATCAATTATAGAACCGATTAATTATTAAACTGGTTCTGAGTCCCCCAGGGTGGTCTTCATTGTGTAGTGTTTTCAATTGCTTTTGCGCATTTGGACTGAGTAATGAACATATATCTCACCAATATTAGTATACACAGTTCACTAGAATTAGTGTGGTTTACGCTCTTTATGGACGATGTCTAAAAGGCCACATTGTGTATCTCTGTTAGTGTTCATGCTTTTTTCGTCCTTTAAACTGATTTTTTTTTTTTTAAACTCAATTTATGAGTATTTAAACTCATTTTTCTCCGTGCGTCACTTGTCGGATTAGTAATCGGAAGGTTGTGATGGAAAGCTAAGATTCTTACCTTCCTATTGGTGGTATCCAAATGAAAACTGGGCACGTGTGCACAGAGAAAAGTTGATTGAAGTGGTGAAAAAAATGTTAACACTTATACCGATACACGGTGTAGGGTTTTTTAGGATTATTTAGGAATTTTTAAGGTTTTTAGGATTAATACCGATACATAGTATACTTTATTATAGGGGCACTATAAGTGTTGCTGACATTGTTTATGAATTATAACTTTATTTATTTAAGTTTTATTTGTTTAGTGGTCAATTATGTTGTGCAGTTAGTGTGGTTCCAATCTGTGAACTGAGTTTGTTTCAATGTGCGTTTCATCATTTGAGTCTATTTTTTTTAATGAGGCATTTTATAAAAACTCGAGTTGGTCTAAAGTTCGTCTGATCTCAACAGAATTGTGTTGACTTGACTGTCGATTAGCATTTTAAAAAACATCTCAAAATCTGTGTAGACGGGCACATTGATGGGTGGTTTTTTAGGGTTTTAAGGGGTTTTTTTACGACTTTTAGGTTTTTTAGGGTTTTGATGGCGGTGAGCTTACTGATTTTTTGTGAGTTTTTGGCTAAGAGGTGCTTTGTTTTGAATGTTGATGTTGATGTTGACCTTGACGTTTGATTATGATGCGGATGTTGATGTCAATTATTGATTATGATGTCGATTATGATTATGATGCTGAATTTTTAAGTTAGAAAATGCTGTTTCGTAATTTTAACCTAGAGCGGGTCATCCTTTTTTTGGGCAAAACGTATGTAGGTTATGAAGATCAATTATTCGAGCTATTTAAGTCACATATTCTTACAGTTTCTAAGTTCACATTTTAGAGGGATATTTGTGGATTATTCCATTACTATATGACGATTTGGAAAGGCTCCATTGATGATCCATCATTAGTCTTTGATTTCTATGTTGCATCAAATACTGAACATAATGGAAAATAAAAATGGAAAGCATGTAAAATGGAAGTGATTGATATTCCTGCATGTTAACGTTACACTGCCCATCGCTAATATTTTTAAATATTTATTGGGCATTCAGAGTACGTTTTCTCATTACGTAGGTTTCCGATTTTTAATTGTGACATTATGGTGACCGTCACCTTTTGATTGGTTGCCTCAAGAAAATAGCAGTGATTTATATCGGATTGTTTTGCCGATAATTTGTTTTCTTAAAGGATCTCGATAATCGATATATCGACGCGATGTATCGAACGGCCCCATATCGATTCTGATATGACCATATCATTGATAAAGACGGAGATTAACATTTGCGTTTTGAAAGACTGAAAACCGGCCAGAGAAAACCTAGACATATTAGCAGAGAAGGACACAAATGCATGATCTTGAAATGTGCACATTTTACTCCTGGTGATTGGAGTGATGAGGTCACGACACTGCCATCGAAGGAACTTCTCCAATGGAATTCAAGCTTGCCAAATCTCGAAATGGAGTCAGAATACCAAAAAAAATGACGGCAATGTTAGAAGCCGGGCAAGTATGGCCACAAAACACCTTCTCGTACAGACGGAAAAAAAAGGCACTTGCACAATACGAGTACTGTACATCTGTCCATGATTCGTTGCGCACGTCCATCTTCATCTGGATAGCTGGCAAAGGCTAATAGCTCGGCTTAAGTCCACATGGAACTTTTCCTTAGTTTATTGTGGTGTTATGGATTTGTTAAATTCCCTGTACAATACGCATAAAAAATGAAGATACTTCAATTTATAGAAAAATGTCGGCCGGTTATCAACAATTATCGCGATGTCAATAGTTATCGGCAAAACTGAATTAAATTTGCAAGATCTCCCATCACGATATATCTTCTTTGATTTCGATCGATGTACATCACTAAAAAAAAGCCATCGATTGAGCAGAAAGTTCAACACCTTTTTAGTGCCCCCTCAAAAAAATACACTAATATTGCAGCAGATTTAAAACCATTATTGTTTTATTACTATTGTACTTGATGTATAATGTTGCAAAATGTAAGCGATTTTCTTTGTTTTTTGAAGAGGAGATTTGCGGTGGTATCTCTTTGTGTGATGATTATGCTGTCGATGTCGATGTTGATGTCGATGTCTATGTGGTTGATGATATTGATGTTCATGCTCACGTTGTTGATATTGATGTTCATGCTCACGTTGTTGATATTGATGTTCATGCTCACGTTGTTGACGTTGAACTTTAAACGTCAAACGTTAAACAGTGATGTTGATGTTGATGTTGCTTATTAATGTTGATGTTGATTATGATGTTGATTATGATGTTGATTATGATGTCGAGTTTCTAAGTTGAAGTATGCATTTTATTGCTATTAGATTAAACAATTTTCATTTTAAATTCGGACCTGCTCTTCGCTTCTGGACTTACTGTTAAGAGCACTGTTTCGTAATAATATACCAAATGACTTTCTATTATCTCCGACAACGATGATATGTTTTGGTTTACTATTTTGGCTTAACATACCGGTTTCCATCCAGAGCAAAAAATCCGGACGATGAAATTGGTTATGTATCTTTTGAACAACATTGAATCAATTTGGCTCGTCAACGAAATTGTTTTCTTTCCTTGCAGGGGACAGCTGTGACAAAAGTACGTATGAAGCAAAAAGAAGCTGAAGGCATAGCTGAAAAAAGGAGTGGGAGACGAGGTCCTGGTAGTGTGATTGGTTCCGGTGCCGCAGGATTCGTTTGTGCCTTTTTCGCCTGTCTTCCTTTTGGAAATTTCCAAACAGAAGCTGTTCAATCTTTACTAAGGCTGGGATTCGTGGCGAGTTTCAGTACTAAGTTAAGCGACACCTCAGCGAGTGAAATTGGAAAAGCTTTTGGTCGAACAACGTACGTCCAGTTTTTCTATTTTCCCTTCCATTTCCCTTTTTATTTTTTTGTTTTTCCACCGAATTTGTCTCTTTCTTTCTCCGGAAACGATTTCGAGCCGACAACTCGCGTCCACTTTTTTTTTCTCCACGATTTTCTTTATTTATTCCTTTCGCTTTATCTTTTGTCATTGTTGCTGCTTTTAAACCTGTTGCTGTTTATTAACTGATGCAATTGAAAAAAAAAAAAAAACATCAATGTTTTTTGACCAATTACCAACGTTTTTTTTCCACTTAGTGATGTTTTGAACCACTTAGCGGTTATTTTAATCCACTCACCGGTTTTTTTTTCCGATTGGCGATAGCTTTTACCCAATAAGCGAAGTTTTTTTAACCATTTTTTATTTTCCTCAAATTTGGGTCTGCGTATTTGAGGTGCAGTGAAAAAACAAAAATAACACAGTACAAAAATAAACAAATTAATTAATAAATAAGAGTATAGCAGAAAAATGGTATAGTGGAAAAAAGTATTGTGGTGACGTGACATATGAAGCCTTGCCCGGTTATTTTTACATCTGCTTGTTTAAGTATGTTCTCAATTATAATATTGGAAAATGAACATCACCTAAGGTAGATCTGTTTAGGTTTCTTCTGCTCCACGGTTGGCCAATACCTCTCTCTCCCTCTCCTTCCACCTCACTCTCTTCTCCTTTTGCCTCCCTATCCCTCTCCCACTCCCTCGTCCTCTTCCTCATCCTTTCCCTCTCCTCTCCGACTCTGTTTCCTTCTCCTTCTCCCTCTCCCTCTCCTTCTCTGTCTCCCTTACGCTCCCCATCTCCCTCTACCTCGTCCTTTACCTCTCCTTCTACCTCTATCTCTCCCGCTCCAGCTCCCTCTCCCTCTGCTCTTCCCCCTCCCTCATCCTTGCCCCCAGTCTCTCCCTCTCCGTCTTTTGGTCTTTTGGGTTTTGGGTACAAATACAGATACTTGGTTACCACTCTCGAGAAAGTGCCACGTGGCACGGAGGGAGCAGTCAGTCTCGAGGGAACAATCGCAGGAATTTTCGCTTCTTTTCTGCTTACCTCCATCGCTGTGGCCCTTGGACAGGTGGCCCTCTCACTCTTCCTTTCCTTTTCTTTTTTCCTCCTCTCTCTCTCTCCTTCTCCCTTTCCTTTTCCCTCTCCTTTTCCATCTCCCTCTCCCACTTCCTCTCTCTTTTTGGGGTAATTTGAAGTGGATGTTTCAACCTGAATCAATGTTTTATGGATTACAGGTTGATTTACCGGGAGCTTTTTTTTGTCTTCTAGCGTCCCAAATTGCAAATTACGGAGAAAGTGTCGTGGGAGCCACATTACAGGACAAGCCGGGATATGAATGGGTGAGATTTATATTTCTTTTCAATTTTTATTGTTATTGTTGTTGTTGCTGTTGTTATTCTTATTATTGCTATCTCTTTGTTGTTATTGGCAGTTATAAGGGGGTAGTATTGATCTTTTTAAAATCAGCCATTGGCAATTGTTATGAGATTTTAGGTGAGGATGTTTATTTTAGAGTTAGTCACCGGTAGTTGTATCGATGATAGTTATATAGTTTCAACGTCTTCACACATACCGCCAAAAGTGCTGAAAATGCAGGTATAATATGCAATAGTAGTGTCGTAATTTGCACGAAAATTTAAATATATAAAGGTACGGAAAAGGTCAAATGCGGATAAAATATATTTAGATTGTATACTACTGCTTTTCACTTAAAACGTATAATACAGCTTTTGAATTAAAACGTATAATCTCACGATTTTTTTTTTCGATCATGTTTTTTTTTTTAACTACTTGTTTACAGATGAGCAACGATACAGTGAATGTGCTTACTATTCAAATATAAATAATGCCGCTATCAGGAATCATGTTTAACCAAATACTTTCGGCACTTACCGAGTATGTTTGCTTTTTGTTTTTTATTTTTTTCTGGTTTGTTTTTTATTTCTGTTTGTGTTTCTTTTTTTTTTTCAGATGAACAACGATATAGTGAATGTGCTCAATATTGGAGTGGGATGCACCCTAGCAGTTCTTTTGAGGGCAGTTTGGCCATGAGGGAAGGAGGGATAGGACGATATGGAAAATGAAAAAAAAAATGAAGAGAAATGAAGAAAATTGGAGGAATATGACAGTATGGAAGATGAAAAAAAAATGAAGAGAAATGAGAAAGAAAATGGAGGGGGAATATGACGATGTGGAAAATGAAAAAAAAGTTCGACTTATTCTACAGAGGGATGGAAGGAGAGAAAGAAGTTTGTTAAGAAGGAAAGTGGGCGTGATTGGAGGAGGGAGTAATACGATATTAAAAATGGAGAAAAAATTACATCTTATTTTACAAAGGGTGAAAGAGGGAGAGAAGTTTGTGAAGAAAAGGTTTGTGAAAGGTTTTGGAAGAAAAAACGTTTGTGAAGAAATAATGTTTGTGAAGAAGAAAATGGTCGTGATTGGAGTAAGACGATATGGATAATGAAGAAAAAAAATTAATGGAGGAGAATTTTTTAACGAAAAGAAAATCCAATGGAGAAAATTTTTGCAACTTGGGTTTAGTTTTTACAATTGGTGGGAAGAGAGAATTGCGAAAGGAAAAGTTTACGAAGAGGAAATGTTTATGGAGAAATGTTTGTGAAGAAAAGTTTGCAAGAACAGAACCTTTTTTTAATGTTTTTAGAATTTTGAATTTAAGTCTTTTGTGTTACTTATCTTGTGTCTTCGTATGAAAGAGATACAAAAATGTTGAAGTTGACATTTTGCTTGTGCGACTGATGGAAGTTTTGTTAAAACATGGGAGAACTATCAAATCGAATGGGTCTTATTTATTTTTCCTGATTTCTTATTCTAAAAGTTAAATCATTTTGTTTTGTTGCCCCTACCAGTTATCCAGTTATCCTTTGAAGATATACTGTACACATGTGCTTGGACTGTGGTCAACGATCCATAACAATAATAACAAATTTATTGAGAAACTACCAGAAAATTGCAAGATGTAATAGTCGAACAAAAAAATCTAAAAATAAGACCTACCAACAAATGTGAAATAAATTTTATTGTGAAATGACCTTAAAGTACGAAGAAAAGGAAAAAACCTTTGTAATTTTTGTAAAGGCTGTATAAAGGTCAAAATCTAACCCTACTTGGATTCAGGAATTTGGTGTCATCCTTACCTCTATATACTTCAAACCCTTAAAATCCTAAAAACCCTAAAACCCTAAAATTCCTACAAACCCTAAACTCTAAAAAAAAACTAAAAGGGGCAGTTATTTTTGTACACATTAAAAACTACTTCGCTGAACAGGAGCTGGTAGGAAACTATCTCTCCCTCTTTCCCTCATATTTCCCTCCAACTTCACTCTTTCCCTCAAATTTCCCGACCTCTCCTTTTTTCCCTCAAATCTCCCTCCCTCCTTTTCCCCTCTCTTTCCCTCATATCTTCGCCTCTCCCCTCCCTCATTCCCTAAAATCTCCCTCTCTCCCTCCCTCTCTTTCTCTCAATTGGCCCCAATACTGTACATTATCCTAAGCCCTTTGACGACGAGAGAAAATATATCTTGTTTTTCCTAACTATCCAACTGACTCAGCGTTTATATTTGAACTTCACTGTTTAAACTCGACAATTTAAACTCGACCTGTTTGAACTTTTAACTTGATTGTTTCAACACAATCTTGACAATATTCTCGAGACTTTTGTAATCTAATGAGAAAAACATAACGGACTTGAAGACTTCCTTGTAATTGGCCGTAATAACTCTTCCAATTTTCCGAAAGATTTAAAAAAAAAAAAAAACTCCGGTGTAAAAAAGAAACGTTGGTGCAAAAAAGAAACGTTGGTGCAAAAAAAAACTTCCGTGCAAAAAAAAAACTTTGATGCTCTAAAAAAAAAAAAAACTAACAAAGATCTTGTTGAGCCTTCAATCTTTTAGCCGCCTCCTCGAATTTTTCCAGCTGTTCCTCTACCTCCCTCGACCTTTTTAAAGTGCCCATGTTAAATTGACTGACTAATTCCGCCGCGACACCCGCAACATTTTGCCACCATCCTGTCGATCCTACCGCAATACCTCCCTCTCCCTCTCCCTCTCCACTCAAATTTTCCATCTCCTTCTCCATCTCCACCTCCTCACCTGTCGCATGATTTATCTCCCCTGTATTACTATTACCATTATTGATATTATTATTTCGACCTCCCCCGCTCCTTGGATATCCCGCCATTTCCGCCGCTAAAAACGCTAGAGGACGGTCTTCGAGGCTTTCCTCCAACTCGTTTCCCTCTCCCTCTCTTCCCTCTCCCACTCTTCCATTAACAGAATTGATAATAGGGACATCCGGTCTCCCAGGAAATACGTCTCTCTCACTCTCTTCTCTCTCGCGTCGAAGATTCTGTCCTCCGACTGAAATTGCCAGTTCCTCATTCTCACCAACCCGTACTTCCGAACTTCTTTCCATACTTCTTGCCATACTTCTTTCCGTACTTCTGTCCTCCACGCAGATCCCACGAAGAGTATTATTGCCTGTCATAGTAATGGAAGTATTAATCGAAGAAATATTAGTCGGACAGACAGGGTCTGTGGGAGTCTGTGGGGATCCTCCTCCTTCCGGCAATACGAGACTCCTTAACCGTCGAAATTCTTCCTCGACTTTTTTCCTTTGCGAAATTATGACTTCTCTTGCGACTTCGAATTCTTCGGAAGCGGTTTTTTTCGCTGCCATGAGTTCCTGCTGAGCTACTTTCGCATTTTGTTGAGCGGTTTTTAACGATTGCTTTAAAACTTCCATCTTTTTTTCAACGGCAGCGACTTCTGCGTTAAGTTTGTCAGCAATTTTCTGAAGATTTTTCACCTTCTCCTCTCCCATTTTTTTCTTCTTTTCCAAAGCTTCTTGAATGGACATATCCGACCAACCGAGAGCTTCCGGAGACTTGAATACGGTCGGAAAAAAAGTTGAAGATCCGTTACTTCCCGTCCCATTACCACCCGTTCCAAAAGGTCCTGTTCCAAAAGGTGTGGAAAAAGAATCTGCGGGAATATGAGAGCCTGTGATAGGGAGATGTTGTTGAGGACTCGAGAAATCGGCCGAGTTCCGTAACGCCTGACCATAACCAGCTCCTTCTCTAAGCAATTCGGGAGGTACTGATTTGAGATAACCGATAATTTTAGAGACATGAACCTCGGCTTCGATGATGAGGGTATCATGTTGAAGATAGCCTTTCTCGGGGTTCATAAGAGTTTTGAAGGATATATAAGACTTAAAACCCCAGTCAGTGACGCGTTTATGGTACTTGAATGATGCATCTGCGTGGCAAGGGCGAAAAAACTTAACAGTAATGTTTGACAAGGCATAAAATTACAGAAAGGTTTGAGAAAACATCAAATTAGAGTAAGGTTTCATGAAGAATAAGATTACACTGAGGTTTAATAAAACATAAAATTACAGGTTTGATATAGCATAGGTTTACAGGAAGATTTGATGCAGAAGAAATAACAGTAAGGTTTGATGAAGCATAAGATTACAGTAAGGACAGAGCATATAATTAGAATAAGGTTTGAACACAAGAGCTTCTCAACAGACTCATTAATGGAACTCTAATGTTACATGGAGTACGAGAGCGGGAGAGCGCGAGAGGGAGAGGGGGGGAGAGAGAGAGAGGGGATGTGTGAAAGAGAGAAAGGGTGATTGAGAGAGGGAGAGAGATAAATCAATCCACGGGGGAGAACGATGGAAGGAGAAAAGGGGAGAGAGGGAGAGAGATTACATTTTATAAGTTAAAAGGCACACAAACCTTTTTTATGGCTAAGTTCAGGACGAAGTTGACTAATTATTCGAAGGGAGAATCTTGCATGTCGACTCCAACCAAAGTCAAGATTTTCGGCATTCCTAAGGTACATCGAAAGATCTCCTATGTCCGTCCGTCCGAGAAGCAACACTTGCCTGCACGTTTCAGGGTTGTTTTTATAGTTTTTTTAGGATTTCTAGGGTTTTCTAGGGGCTGATTAAAGATTTCTAGGGTTTCCGAGGGTTGCGAGGGGTTTTGGTTTTCTTTGGAGTTGTTTAGGGTAAGTTCCAATCAGTCCCAAAAAAACAGCAATTTTGAGTCTTGTTTAATGTCAAAGAGTTCCAGTTGCAAAATCAGAAAAGGAAAAAAACATGGATGGAAAAGGGAAAAAAATCAAAAGTAACCTCTTGACCGTAATTTAAAGAATTTACATCCAATAACCTTAAAAAACCTTACTTCTCCGCAACAAATTAACTGAATCAATAACGAATCAGCGTATCCACGAACTAACAAAAAATAAAAAATAACGAACGAACGAATGAATTAACGATTCAACTTAACGAACCGAATAAACGAATTAACAAATTGACATTTTAATGAATTAACGAATAATGAATAAAAAATAAATCTGAATTCTTGCACTATATTGATATCTCAAGCGAACCTTCTGGATAATTGTTTAAATGCAGATAAAAGTTGATGGTAGGGGCATTTGATTTGTTATCGCATGTAAACATAACTTCTAGATTGTTTATCAGATAAAACCTCCAAATTTCCATTAGAAAAGCTACAACTGGTGTATTCTTGTGATTCTTCAGTATGCAACAAATGGTTGAAAAAAGAAGACAGAGGGAGAGGGAGAAGAAGAAGAGAGAGAGAGAGGGAGAGTAATACGGAAGCAAAACTTCAGCGTTGTTTATCAGATAAGCTTTCCAATAGAGAGAGGGAAGGGTAGAGGGAGGGAGATGAAGCATGAGTTTTATATTTATCAGATTAACTTTTCCGTATTTCTGGTGGAAAAGTTATAGTTGTTATATTCCTGTACACTTCAGTATGCTTAAAACGCCGATTTTAGAAAAAATAATCCAAATTTTGAGGGTTTTAAAGGGTTTAAAAAGAATGACTAACAAAAACCCTGAAAAACTCTAAAAAAACCCTTAAAAGTCCTAGGAACACCATAAAAGAGCAGCTAAAAAGTTTATCTAATTCTCCAAAAAGACAATGCATTTGAAGGGTTTACAATGAAAATGTAATGCGAAACTAAACAGAGCTGATTTCAAATTAGGGTTTAGAAATTAAGGCCTCAAAGCTTAAGGATTTCAAACTTAAGGTTTAAAAACCTACGACAGACTATTTCGTTTGCCCAATGTGAAACACATATCTGCTGTTTGTGATGAAGTTAACGGTTTACAGCATAGTGCAAATGTTATACCAGTGTCTCACATAATTTAGTTTGATTTAATTTAGTTTAGTTAGGTTTAATTTAACTGAATAGTGAAAACAGTATAGGTGGAAACACTATATGTAGCATCCCATACTGACATGCATTTAGCGTGCAATTAGTAAGGGGTTACCGCATATAGTGTTTCAAACTATATTGTTTTTGCACTTTTAAACTAAAGTTTACAGACATACTGTAGTGCAAAAAAAACAAAAAAAGTTTCCTTGAAAACGAAGGATTTGAGAATACTAGACTTTAAATTACATGTATAAAAGTACACCTTATATTATATTATATTATATTACATATGAATTTTGAGAGTTTGAGGATAACTATATTCCATACTATATACCTATATATATAGAGAGAGAGGGAAAGGGAGAGGGAGAGGCAGAGGGAGAGGGAGAGGGAGAGGGAGAAGGAAAGGGAGAGGGAGAGGGAAAGGGAGAGGGAAGGGGAGAGGGAGAGGGAGAGGGAGAGGGGAAGGGAGAGAGAAAGAGAGGGAGGGGGAGAGATAGAGAGAGAGGGAGAGAGAAAGAGAGAATATATAATACATATATATATCATTAATATTACATAGAACATATATTAGGTCATGTTATAGAACTGACCATTTGGTTCGTCCAATGTGAAACACATCAGAGTAGTGTCGTTTTCCGGCCTCCATTCGAGAGAAGTTGATAATAGTCCAACGGAACGTACCGTTGACGACGGTTTCCTCCGGAAGTACATTATCAGCAGTAGGCTTTGGCGGTTCCGCCATTAAGAATTTAAACAGCAGCAAAGAAAAAAAAAAAAAAAAAAACAGCTTTTATTTAATATTTAATATGTAACTTATGTATATGCTAACAAGGCAGTCATATTTTTAATGAGTTTCATAGAGAAAGTAAGATTTGAAGGATGTGGATTCTGCATTGGAAAATAAGTATGTTTAAATATATTCTTTTTAACCTAGTAACTTAAACAACCAAACACCACAAACCTAAAACAGATCGTAATACGCTTGAATTATTAGGGTTAATAATTTTTTCGCCACTCAAAACATCCTCTCTGCGTGCACACTTGTCCGATTTTCAATTTGAGACCGCCAATCGGAAGCTGAGAATCGTACATTTCAATCGCAACCGTCAGATCGGCAATCGGACATGTGTGTATGGAAAAAATATTTAAGAGACGAAAAAAACATTAACACTAATAGCGATACACGGTGTATACACCGTGAATCGTTATTAGCCTTATGTACTCTATATCGGCACCCCAAAATTTTGACATTGATACCTTAAATAACATAAGTTACACTATTTAAGAAAATATACCATAATCTGCCACGTCTCCTGGCACTAAATTAGAATGAATGACGCTAATTTTTTCTTTACACTAATAATTTCTAAGAAAAAATTAGCGTCATTCATTCTAATTTAGTGCCAAGAGACGTGGCAGATTATGGTCCACTACCTTAAATAGTGTAATGTTTTTTATTTAAGGTATCAATGTCAAAATTTTGGGGTGCCGATATAGCGTACATAAGGCTAATAACGATTCACGGTGTAGTTGTCAAACTAATGCTCTTGAAAATCAACATGTCCTTTTCGATGCACATATGCATGTCGATAATAAGCCAGACTTTCTGTACGGCAAGCAATAGAACATGTACGGCAAGCAATAGGACAAGTCCACAGCAGAAAACAGGAAGCTTCCGAGGTCTGACGCCAATTTGAATTATCAACAAGGTTCTATGTTCACAGTAATGAATAATTACGAGAGCTCCTCCAGTTTCCTGTTCTGTTAGCAATGTACTGTAGCACGAGTATCAAAATTTGCATTTAATATTAGTACTAATTAAATTTGGGAATTGCTAATCACAGAGACGATTTTTGCTGCGCGCAGGTACACCGTGAATCGCTATTAGCGTAATGAAATAGATAGCGTAATGAAACAATTAGCGTACTCATTTGTACAAATCTGGTACCGTTGTGTTGGGATTTGACGGTCAATTCGTTGAAGAGCTTTGACTTGCGAAAAAGTCTAATCAACCGTTTAAAATTGGGAATTGCTAATTGCAGAGACTATTTTTGCTACGCGCAGGTACACCGCGAATCGCTATTAACGTACATGACGCTAATTGGGGTACCTCTTTTTTTTCGGCAAATTCTCAAATAGAATAAAGTACGCTAAATGTTTCTGAACGTTATTTGAGGTAGTGTTGGGTATCGGGTAATTTCATATCGCAATAATCTCGATATTCGATATATCGAATATCGATCGAGGAGAATCCTCGATATATCGTACCGAGACCAACATAAATTATCGCGATATATATCGCGATATATAGTATTTTATAAATTTAATATATAATAAAATATGTTATTTTAGCGATAAAGACAAATTGTCTGATACGCGACGTACGACGTGATTTGCGTTCCGTGGCTTAAAGGTAGACGCCGCAAAATGTAACCGACAAACCGACCATTTTCGTATGGAAATCCGTACTTGCGTATCACGAACATGTACTTCGCAAGTGTACCGCGTCAGTGTACCTCAGAGATCTCCTTCACTCTGCTGACTTTCAGGAAAAAACCGTACTTCTTTTCGGCAAAAAATTTAGGGTCACCTTGTCAGAAGGCACGTGACTTTGGAGACCTGTGGAAATTTTCATTTTTTTTTTTTTAAATGCCTCGGTATATTGACGATATGATATATCGCCGATATATCGGCAATATATCGCGATATTTTGATTTTCGATATATCGAAGGGATATATCGATTATCGGGTACCTGAAATTCGATATATATCGAATATCGACAAACGTTCCTCGATACCCGACACTAATTTGAGGTACCCCGCTCAATACGGTTCATAACTGTAATTTCCTACTATTTCCTCAATAGGAGACCTCAGTAGGAGTCTTAACGATCATAGGAAGAGAGATCGGGAATCAACCAAGAAAGTCATGAAATATCTGGTAGGAACCAATGAGTTATGGTTGCATTTGGGAGGGGAGCACACTGATATCACTAGTTAGAGTGATGCTAGTTATGAGGATGCACCTATGAGAAGATGTACTTCTGGGTATGTATTGTATGTGGGGGAAGGTGCGTGTTGTTAGAGCAGCAACCAACAAAAAGTGGTTGCTCAGTCTACTATGGAGGCTAAGTACATGGCCTCTTTTTCGGTTGTGAAAGAGTTAATGTGGGTTAAATCCTTGCTGTAAGAATTTGGGTATATGAAGGAGGGAGTGCATAAAATTTTCTGTGGTAATCAGGCTGCCATTGCTATATCAGCCAATCCAAAACATCATTTCAAGGCTAAGCATATGGACATAAGATTGAGCTTCGTGAGGGAAATGGTTGAAAATAAAATTGTAAATCTTGTGTATAAATCTGTTGAAGAAATGGTGGCTGACATGATGACCAAACCTGTGCCCTCTCCCAAGTTAAAATATTGTACAGAAAAATGTTGATTAAAGGAAAAGTTAAAATTAGACTAGAAAATAACGGGAGTGTTGAAATAACTGGTTTTTGGGTATTTTATAGGTCTAAATATATTAGCGGAAAAATATAAGAAAAATGCAGGCAGCCTGCCTCCATCTCTTCTCTTTTGCCCCCATACTTGTTATAGTCACTGAAGAAGAGAGAGAGTGATAGAGCCATGGCTGCCTCAGCTCCATAGGCAGGACTAAAGAGTGACTTAAGTCACACTCAACAAAAGGTTGAGTCCGGCAGGACTCGAACCTCCGGCCGGCAGGGCGCGGCTTAGCCGTTAGCTCTAACCACTCTGTCGTAGAAGTCCGTTAGAATACATAGGGTTTGATATCTATTTAAACTTGTGTATGGTACTGAAACCGATTAACTAAAATATGAACAAAGGAACTTAGAACTAGTTAACGTTTAGTGCGGACGTCGTTTCACACGAAACAAATGAATCGGACATTTGTTTCGACGGCTAAAAATCAATGTCAGATTTTATCCTACGGCATACATCGTTGCCGAGATCCCGGAATGGTCACTTTGGCGTTTATGGACGTGGCATGACCTGGCGCCAAGTGGAGGGATAACATTTGGTTGTAGAAATTCCGGGGAGCGTACGGACGAGTGAAAGATTGACACGCGTCTACTCAGCGGCCTTTCGTACACAGGCCGTACAGAAAGGACATCGGTCGAAGTACCTTTTTGTACTATACAGTTATGTGATAGGGTCGTACAGTAGTAGATAGGGGTTGTGAGAGGGAAGTAAGACTTAGCATATTTTGTAGATAGTCACCTCTCCCTTTGGGAGGCTTGTATAAGTTGGCATCTTTGCCACCTCATAACTTATCGGTTGGTTGGCCGTTTTCAGTAATTCTTTTTGCTACAGACTCAAGGGAGTCCAGCTCCACGGTGGTACTGTCAAATTGACAGTTTGCCTTCTTGGGCAGCAGTGGTTGTGGTTTGAAGTGGGTTAGTTAGAAACTATCTAGAGGCTTCCCGAATTCTGTAGTCCAATGGAGGACACAAAATTGCACGTACTACTATGGATTACACACTTCATAACATGAAACATTACAAGATTCAATGCAACAACACGAACACATCACAAATGTTGAAATTTAAGTATTTTTTAGGTCCACAGATTATAAAATAAAAGCCGAAAGAGGAGACACTAACAGCTTGCCTCTAACTCTTCACTCAATCCCCACACTTGTCGCAGTCACTGAAGACTTGAGGAGGAGTTAGATCCATGGCAGCCTATGCTGTCCAAAGAGGACAGGAATGCAAATCTTGATAGAGTTACCTAAAATGATTGACGGACCCGAGATTTGATCTGGGTACCTGCAGTCCGCCAAATTAGCCGGTAGCTTTAACCTATAAGTCTAGGATTAGTGGTAGGATAAAAAAGATTTGATAAATATTTATTTTGTAACACGTAGACTAGTTTATTAAACAGGATATAGATACGTAATGCATAGATACCGCGCGTTTATTTTCAACGGCTATAGTTGAATCCGGTTTTGATCGGATGGCCACGACAGGCGCCGCAATCACGGAATATGTACTTTTGGCGTTTTACTGTCATTGCCACGTTATATGACACGTGGCGCGACAACGTTGGATTGCGGCAACTCCGGAGATTACGGGAACAAATCCGCATATGAGATGTGTCGACATTTTGGCCATGTCGTACGATGGTCGTACAAAAAGTACACCGGCACATGTACTTTTCTGTACGACACACTAATTTGATTGGTGCTGTACGTCAGTAGATAGAGTTTTAGAGAGAGATAAGACTTAGAAAATTTAGGAGATAGCAGCCTCTCTCCGAGAGAGCTCATGTACAAAAAGTCATCTTTGACCATTCATAACTATTAATTTACTTGACCATTTTCAGTGATTCTTTTTGCTGCGGATCAGGGGGGTTTATGCTACAAGGGGGTGTAGTCGGTCACAGTTTTATCCTGCCACGGTGGCTGTATTTCTAAGGGAAAGTCAAAGTGGGTGAATGTGTCCAAAACTCATATTCTAACTTTGCATTCTGTGGTGGAACTGAGCACACATAAAGTCTTATTTCACAGGGGTGAAGCTATAATGGGTTTTTGATTGTCAAGGGGTCAGTCATTTGGGCTTATATCAACTTGGAGTCGGCACTATCTAGATTAGCTTCTTTTGGATCTGCGATTTCTGTGGGCAATGGAGCACACAGAGTTTCAACGAAGTATTTCAAACGACAAAAGTGATTTATTGTACGTCGAGTGGATTAAAGTACGCTACTCATATCTACACATTTTGCACCATTTTCATGAACAAACCCCACTTGGAAACAGGAAATTCATCTTTTAAGAACCTCACACCAACAATTCATGAACTGCCTCCCCTTTCAAATGGAAAAAGCCGTTTTTTTGTAGTTACAGCTCTACAACATACATCAGAATATAAATAAACTTACCTTGGTAATATTGTTTTTGAACACCTGTAAGCTGAGGCGTTAGTCGAGCCGAGATGGCACGACCGTTCCAAAGTTCAACCAGACCAAAGTGGTACTGTTCAGGTAATTACTTTTCAGGTCAAATAAGCGTACTAATTTTATGTTGTTTCTGAATTCTACAGATGTGCAAAATGAAGTGTTTTTTCTTACACTACTGCAGGTAGTCGTTCGTATATTGTTCGTATTTTCTTTTACGGTACTGCCGGTAGTCGTTCGTAGATTGTTCGTAGGCAATTTTTTTACGGTACTACTGGTGGTGGTTCGTAGATACTTGCGGGCGGCAACGTTGCATTACACCGCCGATACGGCGGTCCGTATTGCGGACGGTCGCAGGGCAACGTTACATTTGTGCTGGGTACGGCGGTATGTCCTGTTGACGGGCGGCAGCATAGAATTACGCCAGCGGGCGGCAACGTATTATTACGGCAACTGTCGGCGGCGTAGAATTATGACACTGAGCGGCAGCGTAGAATCACGCCAGCCAGCGGCAGCATAAAATTACGCCACCAAGCGGCAGCGTATAATCACGCCACCGGGCGGCAACGTACAATTATGGCGGCCGGCGACAGCGTAGAATTATGCCAGCGGGTGGGCGGCAGCGTAGAATTACGCCAGCCGGCGGGCGGCAGAGTAGAATTACGTCAGCGAGCGGAGGCAACGTAGAATTACGCCAGTGGGCATGCGGCAGTGTAGAATAGTGCCACGGTACAGCGGTCAGTACCGCGACGGGCGGCAGCGCTAGATCGTGTCCGCGGTACAGCCGTGTGACAAAAAAAACATGAGACAGACACTGCGCCTATATAAGGGTTTCCCCGAAGGCGAACATAGTTCTCTTACTTAAATATTGCTTGATATTTATACGCGGGTACGCTTTTATATTTTGTACAAAATTTATTTTGTTTCATGCGAGCTTACACATGTCGTACGTCATCCTTTAATTTTAGTCCAAGTTCAGCGTAACGGCTCGAAATTACATTCAATTTTTGCGGCTAAGTCAAATGTTTGTGTGTGCTTGCACACTAGAGCTCACGTGAAGTGAGAAACTACTTGCACGCAACCATTTTATGTTGTAATTTATAAATCTTTATTAAAGTCAATAGGGGTAAAAATAACTTAGGATATTTTTCCTAGTAGTCTATTGTAATACTTGTAATACTTACCTTAATTAGTGTTATAGTAGCGAAAGGAACAGTAGAGTGTATTGTGCTTTTGCAGGGACACGTGTCAGTGAAAGAACGTATGCAGGTTTTTCAGAGTAGCGCCGACAGTCAGCCATACGTGTCAAAAAGTTGACAATAAAATTCACATGATCGGACGAACGGGATCTGTCCCGAGTATTCCGGAAACATATGGTACAGCTCGACGGCACCATCGTCGATCGAATTTGTTCCAATGGACGCGATTCACCTGGGACCACAAGCAAGATTCACGAAAGACCACAAGCGTGATTCGCGTGGGACCACAAGTGACGAAGCACTCAGGTGCTTCGTACTACACGACCACATTCGGCTGGACTTTAGCGGTCACCGCTGACTAAGCATTTGGAACGTTTTGTGTACGGTTAGAACGTTGTGTGTACGGTTCAATTTTTGTAAATATCTGAATAACATTAGTTTGTAGTTTAGTGTGATATAAAATAGTGTTCCATTAATCAGGTTTTTAGAAAATAGAAATTAGGGTTTTTGAGGTAAGTGACGTACGGGTAAGATGCTTTGTCCCTAGTCAGGATAATAACCGTAGTAACGGTTACCCGAATTAGTGTAGATAAGTAGATACACACTGTGAGTATATAACTTAGGACTTAGCCAATTTTGTAGTATCCAGTTTTGGGAATATGATTTTCTAAGGGCAATTTTTGGAAAACTTCCAGACATCATATCTTATGGTTTACTGGGTCATTTGGACTGCAATTTTGGGAATTGTCATTTTACTAAATTTTGTATCACTGTGGCAAATTTGAAGCATATTGGCTACCTGAGTCATATTTTGTGTCAGTTCTAAGTTGGCTGTTGAGTAGGTACTTTGATAGTTTCTGTTGTTTTTCATGTCTACTTCCACTACTACTGTTGGTTCCCCGCCTGTAACGGTGGTTGTAGAACAACAGGATATGGGCCTTTCGTCAAGAATTCTTATCTTCAATGGCCAAAAGTATGCGTACTGGGCGGCGATGGTTGAATCTTCGTTTGAAACTGCTGACTTATTAGGGGTCTTGGATGGCTCCCTTGATGAAACAAATCCAACTTGGGTGAAGAAGAATTCAATGGCAAGGAACAATCTAATTCTTTGTTTTTCAAAAAATTTGGTCATGTCTCGACTAAAAATGAAGAAGGCGAGGGAGATTTGGACATCCCTCAAATCCTCTTTTGAGAAAGCGAATGTTCGAAGGAGCTTTTGGTGGCTGGAAAAATTTGGGGATACAAATACATGGGGGGAACTATGGTTGAGTATTGTGACAATTTTTGCGCGCTCATTGATGCTCACTCTGCTGCTGGGGGGTCATTTACTGAGTTTCAACAGGCAGCTTTGCTTATTAGAGGTCTCCCTAGTAGCATAAAGGGTGTGTTTGTTTAATTAAAGAGTCATGATAAAGCTAGCTGGTCATTTCAGTTAGCGTATAATCTTATATTGGAGGAAGAAACAAATACTAAACTCCTTGAGGGAGCAGGAAAGTTTGAAGCATTTGCAACTGACTTTGACAAAAGAAATCAATTTAATTAGAATAGGAATCAGTTTAACCAGAATCAGAATCTGTTTAACCACAATTAGAATCAGTTTAATCAAAGGCAGAATAGGCCATCTACTACAACTTGTTTCTATTGTTTTGAGAAGAGTCATGGATACAGGTACTGTCCTAAATTGAAGAAGGCTAATGAGACAGGTTTATACAGGCCAGTTTGACAACAGAGCCAGTATCACAAAGGTTTTTCTGGAAATCCTTCCCGTGGAAATGCTTTTTTTTCAGCTTCTGCAACTGATGCAGATGAGTCTCTCAGCTTCAATGAGCATCTACCGGATAAGACGGAAACTAATTTGACTAAGATTAACACCAATTTGTCTAAGACTAAGACCAATTTGACTAAGGATAAGATTAATTTAACTAAAGAAAACAGTTTCAGTCAACGTTTACGAAGTTTGAAAGGACGAGGGAGTTCCTCAAATCATAAACAAAGAAGGAGGTTATATTCTAATATGCGATTGACTTTACTGGTCGATCGAAATAG
>JBBHKE010000022.1:12092-27290 GCA_037447655.1 Zygnema cylindricum | reverse complement strand
GTTCTTCAATCAACACTTTTACATTGGCGCGTGAAGTGACCCGCGACAACGCCACATATAGTTGTCCGTGTCCAAACACCGTTTGGGGCAAATACAGACCCAAGTGGTGTATTGATTGTCCTTGTGCATTGTTGATTGTCATAGCAAATCCTACTTGTACTGCAAATTGTCGCCGTTTGATTTGGAATGGCAAAGTTTTTTCGTTGTTGATCATCGGTATACGCGGAATGAAAATTTCGGTGTTTCGTGCAACACCAGTGAGTATTTTTGCGTGAATGCAGTTTTTGGAAAGACCCACCACTCGTAGTTTGGTTCCATTACAAAGTCTATTTCACCATTGATATTACGCAGTAGAATGATTGGTGTACCTGTTTCAAATCGATAAATGTTAATTAATATGTATTCAATATCTAATTATATGTTTTTTGTTGATATGATTTAAATTATTGAAATTACAAATTGTGGTTTGTATTGATGAGCATATTTATCTCGATGTTTAAACATATAAATAACCATGTGAACTTACATTAATTTGATTTATGTTAAAGAATGTGTATTTAATATAGAATTATGTTATTTAAGTTAATTTTGATTTAATCATCGGCATAATGGATTGTGAATAATTGATTATATACATTTTCATATTGATATTTAGAGACTTAAATAATTGTATGATAAACGAGGTAATGAGAATAATTGATGTACCTGTTTTTAGTTTGAGGTTGTGCGGTGGGATGCCACTGATTGTTATGGAGTTGATTGTTGATCAGGTTCTTCGATCTCCACTGAGTCTATAGAAATGTATTCATGCTTCTGTTGTGGTATTTTCCGCATCACCAAGTCGTTGACGATGTTAACATCCACATTGCGAGGAGATAGTATAGCACGATCTGAGAAGTATGCATCGTGAATGTATTTTGTTGTTACGTTTGGAAAGGTGCATTAAATGAGTTTCTCCAAGTTTGTATTCGTGTCATTGCTTATGTGTAGCACTATATCTTTTGGGAGCATTATGTACTCTGGTGGTAACTGTGGGTGTGGTTTGTGTCGCCCCTCCCCAACTTAAAGCAAAAAGTCGGCGAATTCTTGGAATGTTGAGGCGGCAATGTCACCTTGAGCTGTACAAACACGCATATTAATTTTCAAACGAAGCTGTTTGAATTTTTGCCATAGGGGGCTGTTTTTTACGCATCCTGCGATGATTTGAGCATCTATGGCTTTTTGAATAACTGAGAGGCATTGACGAAAGTCGCCCGCTATGAGAAACACTACATTCCCAAATAGTTTCTAATCTCCTCGTAAATCTTACAATGTTCTATCCACTGCCTCAAGTAAATGTCGATGAGACATATAAACTTCATCCCAAACGATTAGAGAGGTTTGACGCAATAACTTTGCAAGATATGATTGAGAAGAGATATTGCATGTAGATTGAGCATATATATCTAATGGAAGCTTAAATCTTGAGTGCGCTGTATTTCCTCCTGTCAACAACAATGTTGCTATACCACTTGCAGCAACGACTATAGCTATTTTGCCGTTTGTATGTACTTTTGCCAAAATCTTCTCTATGACAAATAACTTTCCTGTTCCTCCTAGTCCATCAAGAAAAAAACAAGTTTCGGCCTTTGAAGTATCTTGTATTCCATTTGTAACTACGTCATATGCTTCTTTCTGTTCCACATTGAGTGTGGTGATTGAAGATAACACTCGTGTCATGTCTTCAAGATTGTAGGATTTTTTGGCATCTATTAATGGATTTCGTTTATGTGTTTGACGAATGAGTTGCTCACGGGATGGGAACGGTTTGGGATATGGCTCCTGTATTGGGGTGAGGAGTGCATGCTGCTCCAAGCCCCATTGTGAGTCAGAAGGATGGATAGGGAGCTAGAGCCATGGCGCCTGGGCTCAGAGCGAAGGGGTGATGGACTTACCAAAGTAAGCTGCCGGACGGGAATTGATCTTGGTACTGCCGTTCGTGTCGGCATTAGCCGTTAGATCTAGCCGTTAAGTCAGGGTATTACGATATATAGGGTTTGATAAATATATAAATCTTTTATGGGTAGATAAATCCAGTTTAGCGAACTATAATCTTTTGCATGGAATCGTTGATTTAATGAAATGCGTATAGACGAGCGGTCGTGGTTTGTTTCCGATAGCGAGCAAATACCATTCGTTGATATGGCTTGAAATGCGTGGAATTCGGACGGTAGGGTTTTGATCGGCGGCACGATAAAGCATGATGATGGAAATGTACTGGCGATTGGCTTCGTCAGATAACCGTGGCGTTAAAGGGATGCAAATTAGAATTAATGCGATTTGACCGTGTCGACATTTGGCAGTAATATGATGGCCGTCTGAAAAAGGCCTGGCGCAAATCGATCGGTAATGATAGTCTATCTTCAAAATTCAAAACTCAAATTTCCATGCTCCGAAACCTTCTGTATAAATGGCGAACTTTGGTATTATGCTCATCGATTACTAAACCATTTTGATGATTAACTGCTGCCGAACTTGAGGGAGTCGGGTACAGGGAGCCAGTGGGTCAGTTTTAATGCGGGGTGGGTATTTCTAAGGAAAGTCAAAGTGGGTGAATATGTCCAAATCTCGTATTCAACTTAGATGCGTGGTGGGCTGGCCGGGGAAGTGTTACTGCAGTGGTAGTCATATTGGGGTTTGGTATGAGGGTCGGTCGTTTGGTTCTCTTCGACTTGAATCGGCATTATCTAGATTAGCTACTTTTGGATCGCATCTGCGAGGGCGATGGAAGTGCCGAGTTTTGATAAGCGATTTCCTTGCGTAGGAATTGTTTGGTGTCCAATAAAGTCTTGTATTCTTCTTCTCGTTGAAGATTCTCATTATTACGCGACTCATAAGCTATGTAATTCGTCCGATTTCCATAGTGGATATCGTTAGACATATTTTTTGAAGTGCTTTGCCTCGAATGATTTTGTTGATTGAAGATTAGCGCAGAGGAGGATTGTGGAAAATAGGTGTTGGAGTTGTTTTGGCATTTGGAATGATACCGCTTCTTCCATGCATTTTTCCCACTTACATCATCATTGCGAAGTCCCATTGCACTTGCAACTCCACCAAATGTGGCATTCTCGACACCTTCGATAGTACACAAAACTTTGAATGACTGTGGTCTTCGTTGATAGCAAAGTAACAACTCAGGAAATAAACGTTCGGGTTCAACTGGTGAGCCGGATACCATTCTCCCTATGACACTTTGATTAACTCTTGCTCGCTTTTGCCAATATTTATTCTTCCAAATGTAACGTTTAAGGATTTCCGGGTACAAAAGGGAGCGTGCGGTCTCAACATTGGCACATAAGTCGAAGTAACTTGTAAGTTTCGTAGACGAAGCATGTTTCAAAACTGCTAACGCATTTTCTATTGCATGAAACGTAACCATTTGTTGATAAGGTAAATGCACAGGAAGCTTTTCTACAGTTTGAGACTTAGCTTGTAAGGGGAACTCGAACAATCTCCAACATGATTTCGATGCGGATACGTATCGGGTATCTAAGTATTGTTGAATTTTGTCCCTGGGCTCGTTGTTTCCTAATAACACTGCGGCGCGATCATGCCCTTTGTACTAATACTTGTATAAATATTTGATTGATTCTATTGTTGAGCACACTTCGACAATAATTTGACAGTTGTATTTGTGCAAAAACCAAGGATTGCATGGAACGACAAATTGATTATCAAGTGTTTTTCCATTTATTGTCGTAACACAACCATTATTTCGTCTCCTGTACATACGATATCATTTACCATCCTCTTGTGCTTTTCACATAATGCTTTAGGAAATCCTTTATTGCATTTAGCCTCACGCAAACAACGCACGTCACATGGACCATGCATCATACATGTTGTCACTGTTTTGTACAATTTTTTGTTCATGGGATCAGGTATCTCTGCTGAAGCCAACATGTCATATTCTGTAGGTGTTCGAGGTTTGTCCTCATCAGCTTACATTTGGATGAAATGTGCATGAGCCAAACAACGTTTTTGAAACTCGATCACGTGAATTATTCCCACTTATACTCCTAATACACCGTTTGAAATGTATTGAAGTATAGCTTTCAGCTTCAATGAAAACACGCGCACTGTTATGTCAGGTCGGTTGTAGGAAGTCTCTCCTGGTTTCAATGATTGTTTAATTTCTTTTCAGTTAGGATTACATGTGGTTATTATAAATAAATATGGCTTGCCGATTGCGCGGAAAATTGCCATTGCATTCTGGTATTGTTCCTACATATACCTATCACCACCTGTGACGCTTGGCGCTAAGATGATACGTCGCCCTGTTCTTGAAAGCTCTTCATTGCGGTGGTTTACCACGTCATTATTTGTTGCCGAAATGTTTGTGTAAATTTGTTGCCTCGCCTGATCGCTTACAACACATTGGTCGCGTGGTATCAAATCCATTTATCCCCCATACAACTCTGTGCGCAAAGTACGTTGATTCTCGCGCTGGATCTTCAGTCGTTGTTGCTCCACTTTTGCAAATTGGTATATACAATACTGTTGGAATAGGCGACTGACTTTGTTTATTAAGTTGTTTTCTCTTGCACACGTAAATAAGCGATAAGCTGCATATGCTCTTGGAGACACACATCTTCCATTTTTCATTGTCAAACCTAAATGCCACCCGAGTTCACCATATGGAAATAGAAGTGGGTATTGGAGTGGGTCATATAATGCATGTGACTCAAAGATGCGCATCATTCGATTGCCTCCTCTTATATTTAAAAATATATCTCTTCCTTCAGTATTGTCTGTTAGGTTAACCAAAATTGCTGCCACTTCTTTTACTTCTTGTCGATTTTAACAACGTTGGTCTAAACTGTGAACATTTTCCTTTAGTATTAAGCGTAATTCAGAGTCTTTGTGGATTCGTTCTTCGGCTAAAATAAATTGTTGCCCCAAAAGGTTATGTTTTTTCATCATATTCTGAATCATTGTCACTACATCGTGGTCTAATCAATCCATAAAACTCATCGCCTGCTTACTTGCGTCTCTATAGAGGTTTCAAATACGTAGACTTGTGCAAATGCAACTTGGTTTTCTTGGGGCAACAATTGACCTATTCGATGACATATTGTTTTTTGAAAACGGAAATTGAAAGGGCAATTACTTGCTCCAATCGATTAGTCATTCAGATGGAGTGTTGCGGATGCACCAAGTGATGTAAACGAAAACACCATGTTTTACGAACAAATTTTATTGAATAAATTAGCATTGTTATACAAAGTTAAAAGCTCCGAGAAGGCATTTAATATGAAGGAAGCTGTACTTTGCTAAGTACACAACAAACTCTTGCACTCTCTCTTGCCCATTTTTGTGCGTTGCAATGACTGCATGTAATTTCTATAAGTGGAGGTCTATGTCGTTTTAGACAGGTGTAATGTTCATAAAGTCCTAAAGCAACTTTCAGCACCCTTGCACGTCGTCGTGTGATACCCTGACGTTGACGGTCACCTTTTGTGCTTCTTAGAGTGTCGCATTTGCAACTCCGAGACCACTATAGGTACTCGGAGTAGGCAGCTTACACTAAGCCTCTTGGGAAACCCTGACCCCTTTGTGTTTTAGCAAGAATAACTTCCACCCTGGCACACAAAAACTCTTACCACCTTGATCCTCTTGAAGGGAAGACTCCCCTGAGTCTATAGCAAAAAGAATCTCTGAATTTGCTCCCTTGAGTAGTAAGTTATGGAAGGTCAAAGTTGACCTTTTGTACAGAAGCTCTCTGGGAGAGAGGGTGCTATCTACCAAATTTTCCTAAGTCCTATCTCTCTCTAAAACTTTATCTATTGAAGTACGACACCAATCAAAAAATTGTGTCGTACAAAAAAGTATAGGTGCCGATGTACTTTATTTACGATTATTGTATGACATAACCAACGAGTCGACACATGTCATATCTGGATTTGTTCTAATAATTCCCCGGGATGGCGTAATCCAATGTGGCCGTGCCACTTGTCAATTGATGTGGCGATGACCAAAAAGCGCCAAAATCGTATTCCGCGATCTCGGCATCTTTCGCGGCCGTCCGATCAAAATCGGATTTAATCGTAGCCGTTATGATTCGTTGCGCAATATTTATTTCGCTGTCGAAATAAAATGCGCGGTATCCGTTTCGCATTCGTACCGTATTTTATACTTTACAAAACTGTATGTATGCGCGACGTCTAAAGTTACAGTTAAATGAATTTGTTCACGCATCACAGTTTAAATATATGTCAAACCCTATATGTCTCACCATCGATCCTAGACTTGTAGCATAAAGCTAACCGCTACCGACTAGTTTGAATGACGGTAGGTACTAAGATCAAATCCTAGGTGTGTCAAGACCCTTTTACTAAATCTACTAAAACATATGCTTGTCTCTCTATGGATAGCACAAGCAACTATGGCTTTATCTCCTTCTTCAACCTTCAGTGACTACGACAAGTGTGGAAACTAAAGAGGGGAGTTAAAGGGAAACTGCCTCGGCTTCTTTTCTGCAATGAATTTTAAACCTAGAAAATACTAAAAAGAACCATTAATATCTACACTCCTCTTATTTTCTAGTCACCTTTTAATTCCAGACCACAAATCTCCCTGCAGAAAATTAGCTTAGCGGAAGGCACAGGTTTGGTCATCATATCTACTACCATTTCACTATCTGATCTATATTCTAAACTGATTATTATGTCTTCTACTTTTTCCCTAACGAAGCTAAGTTTAATGTCCATATGTTTTGCTTTAAAATGGTGTTTAGGATTGGCAAAAATGGCAATAGCTGCATGATTGTCACAGAATACTTTCTGAACACCACTCTTAAGATGACCAAGTTCACCAAGCAACAACTTGACTCACATTAATTCTTTTACAGTAGAGCAAGAGGCCATGTACTCATTCTCCATGGTGGACTGAGCATTGACTTTCTGTTGCTTATTGCTCCAGCAGCAATCCCCATCAGCTACATAAAATACATACCCAGACGTGCATCTCCTCATAGGGGCATCCCCATAGCTGGCATCACTCCAAGTGATGATGTCAGTATTATTCCCACCCAAATGCAACCATAGATCTCTTGTCCCTATGAGATAACTAAGGACTCTTTTAGCTGCCTCCTAATCTTTCTTAGTGGGAGCATTCATACTCTTACTTAGTACTCCTGTAGCTGCGGCTATGTCTGGACGGCTACAATTTATGAAATATATTAGGTTGCCCACTACTTGATTATAAGGGATCGTGTGCAAAAATCTTTTCTCTTCCGAGCCTACCTCATCATCCAAGGTTATAACTCCCTCTTCCACACTCCCCTCACTTCCCTTCTTTAGTTCCATAGAAGTGGTACAACTATTAGCCTTGTCCATTTGGAATCTTTCTAACATGTTTCCAATGGCCTCCTTATGATTTAATCTTATAATCTTTGTATCTCTGTCTCTCTCTACCTGAATTCCCAAAATATACCTTGCTTCTCCCATATCCTTCATCTCAAATCTTCCTTTTAGATCATTTTTCAAATTATTTATTTTATCCATAGATTAATTTAAAACAAACAAATCATCAACATAAATTTCAATAAGAATATTTCCTTCCTCATCTTCAAACAAATAAATTGAGTGATCTAAGTTGATCCGAATATATCCTAAACCTGTAAGAAACTCATCGAGCTTCTTGTTCCATTGCCGCGGCGCCTGTTTCAGCCCATACAAAGATTTGATCATCGGCATACCTTGCTCTCCTCCCTTTGCTCCACAAATCCTTCGAGCAGTCGCATAAAATTTTCCTCTTCCAACTCTCCATGTAGGAAGGTTGTCTTGATGTCCATCTAATGTAATTCCATGTCTTCTGCTGCCGCCATATTGAGAAGCATCGAAACAGAGGGAAACTTGACAACCGGAGCAAAATTCTCCTCGTAGTCAATTCCCTCTTTCAAGGTAAATCCTTTCGCCACTAACCGAGCCTTGTAGCGCTCAATGGTGTTACCCGGGTTGAGTTTCAATTTAAATACCCACTTACACACGATTGGTTTTCTGTTAGGGGGACAATCCACAAAATTGTATGTATTGGCCACCTTATCGAAACCATCTGCTCATTAATGGTTGTCTTCCACCCGTTCCTTTCAGGACAGTTCATTGCCTCATTATAAGTTTGAGGCTCATCGGGGTGAGATAGTTTGGTAATCTTGTTGTTAACATGTCTCACTTAGAGTCTTTTGCTGCTTCTTCTTCCTCCCTCAAACTTTGTTGCTGGAATAGATGGCTCCCGTGGATTCTTTCGAACAGATTCGACTTCTCCCCTATCCCTTGATTCACGGTCTATTTCCACCATGTCTTCCGCCTCGGTTGGAATTGTTACTAGGGGTTCCACAGCTGAGTCCTCTCTAGTCTGATCCGTACCTGTAAGATCATCATCTTCTCGGAAACATGGATAGTTAGGAAGCTCAAAGTCATCAAAATTTTCTGACTCAAATCTAATTTTGACTGTCTTTGTATGCTTAAAGGGATATATAGATTTCCCTTCATCCATGACCACTAGATGCTTCAGTAAGATTATATCTTCTCTCTTGATATCATAGACTCTATATCCTTTTACAGTTTCATCATATTCTAATAGACATCTTGGTTTTCCTTTTTGATCTAACTGCCAATTGACCAATCTATGTCTAGACTAAACACTTGACTACCGAAAACCTTTAAGAGTAAAACATATGGTTTTCGGCGTGTCCATCTCTCATAAGGTGTTTGGCCTTTTACTGTTGAAGTAAAAACTCTATTCTTAAGATAATTTGCATAGTTCATATCGACCCAAAATCTCTTTCCTATCTTTTTATCTGACAACATACTCCTGGCACTATCACTTAGTTTTCTATTTAACCTCTCGGCTACACCATTGTGCTCAAAATTTTAAGGAATTGTCTTTTGGTTTTACACCCCATCTTCTCTCAGAAAATCCTCAAATTGATTGGAGGTATAATCTCCCCCATTATTACTCCTTACTCTCTTAATAAAGTTTTTATGGAGTTTCTCACTCCACGCTTAAAAACCTGTGGAGCCTCTGATTTATTTTTCAAAAAATACAATGTAGAATATCAAGACCAATCCTCAATGATTGTCATCATAAACCTCTTACCACCGGGTGAGGGCACTTTGGTTGGTCCCCAAATATTAGTGTGTACAAATTCTAACATTTTTTCTCCTTTATAAGTGGCTTCATTTGTGAAGGGTAACCTGTGTGCCTTACTTTGAGCATAACCATTACAGTAACCCAGGTTTTCATTTTCTCCAAACTGAATTCCTTCCACTATTCCCATCTTTTTCATTTCTATTAACTTATCTAAATGCACATGTCCAAGCCTCTTATGCCACAACATAATATCATGAACACTACAATAGTAAAGTTTCTTCTTTTCAATTCTTAAAATCGGCTTAAATATTCCTTGACTACCTTTCTCATTAGTGAAATACACTTCCTCCTCATAGCTAGCAGTAAAGGTTCCCTTCCTAGTGCTAGTCTCAAAACCCTTTTCATCTAACACAGACGTTGAGATGAGGTTTTTGTTTAACTCTGGAATAATCAATACATCAGAGAATGTCACTATCGATGTCTTTCCCTCCACTAAGACTTTCAGATCTACCGATACTACCATAGTAGTAGTGACTACCCTCCCACCCCGATACTCAATCTCTATGGTGGGAATCTTTCACATCTTAGTGAACAGATGTTTTTCCTTACACATGTGCATGGAGGTATCCGAATCCACAATTAAACCTCCTTCACCTTTCAAACGGCCGAAAGCATATTTTTGCTTTCGGGGAATTTCGACGTCGTTCTTCGCCTCCAACTCCTCAACCAACAACAGCTGATCCTCTTCGTCCTCAGATTCCTCTTGGTGTACCTTAGTCACAAGAGCCTTTTTATTTCCTCTTGGAGGTCCATCGATCTACCCCTGCTTTAATTGAAGTTCGGTTAGCTTAGTGCACTCCGCCATATAGTGTCTTGATTTCTTACAACAATTACACAAACCCTTGGGAGCCCATGGTCCGAACTCGTCGCTCTGATTTTTCTAACCCCTCCTTCATAATTTCCGATCAATTTCCTGGAATCCCTATTCCTCCAATGTGTCCCCGTTACGAAGGCCTGCCTACTCTTTCCTCCCCTTAGGATCTCAATTGTATTCTCCCGAAGAAGAATCATCCCTACCACTGAATTCCATATCCACCTAGAGTCCGCCAAGTCTTGCATGAATCTTTGAGACCTCTATTGGTCCGCAAAGTATGCAGCTCACAAGAAGCTTATCTAGATAGTGTCGCCTCTAAGTTGATAGAAACCCAAATGATTGACACCGTGACAGTTAGAACCCGAATACAACTTCACATCCGTGAAAGAAAACTTTTTGTGTGCTCAATTCCCCCACGGAATGCAAAGTTAGAATATGAGTATTTGGACACATTCCCCAACTTTGTTTTTTCCTTAGAAATGCCGCCATCCTGGCAAGCAAAAACTCTAACTGACTTCAACCCTGTGTAGCCTAGACTCCCTTAAGTCCGCAGCAAAAAGAATCACTGATAATGGTCCAAAAACCCGCGTGAGTTGATATTTAATGGCAAAGTCTATTGATTTATACAGATGCTCTTTGGGAGAGAGGCGGCTACCTAGCAAAATATTCGAGGTCTTAAATCCCCACTCTGAACCCCCTACTAGTGAAGTACTGCACCAATGAAATTAGTGTAAAGTACAAGAAGGTACATGTGCCGATGTACTTCTTCTACGGCCATAGTACGGCATGGCCATCCTCTTGACGTCTGTCACTTTGTTAACCGCCATTCCCATCTCCGTAAAATGCGCGTTCCCAGCACGCGTCGCCACGTGTCATTCGGTGATGTCACGTCCACAAACCGCCAAATCATTATTCCGTTAACCTAGCTTTACCGTGAGCCGTTTGATTCAAATTTATACTTTGAATGGCGTCCTTTGAATCAAATGTCTTCAACATTTGTTTCGTGCGATGCGTATTAATTCAGTGAGGTACCGTTCCATGTACGTCTGTGTGGTTTCGCGGTCAAATAAAGGATACCGGCGTAAACATTAATAAATACTTTTCAAACCTCTTGTATCCAACTACAACATCATCCTCCAACAGATAAGGTGTACGCCTACATCTCTACGGAGGTGGACAAGAGGGACCACGTTCAAATCGTGGTCCCTCCATCTCTTTTTGCAACACCTTCTATCTCACAGTTCTCCCCTCCTTCCTGTCTCCTTAGCTATCTAGGGAGCCATGGCTCTCTTTGTTCTCCATTGACTACAACAAATATGGAAGAACCTGAACAAACCATCTTACAAACAGTAGAAAAATACAGACCTAGAAAATACACACATTTTAATACTGCACGCGGTTCACTATGTTCTCGAACTCATCAGGTAACTTCATGAGTAAGCAATTAACCTTTTCTGTTTCACTTTCTACTTTTCCAACACTCTATAGCTCCATAAAAAGTGTAGAAAGCTCATTGCAAAAATCCAACATCTTCCCCCCTTTGTAGACATACGCATTAAATTTCTGATTTGCCAACTGCTATTGCTGAACCGTACCACTTTGGTACATCTTTATGAGAGCCACCCAAAGATCGAATGCCCTCAATACATGTAAATGAGGAGATGCAAGCCCTTGAGTAAGATGGCGGAGAATAAGGTGCTTTGTAGCCATATTGTTGAAGTCTTAGGCATTAGTATCATTCTCCTCGTTCCTCGAAATAGGTGACATGTATGCCAAACCAGTCGCTATCGTTGTGATTGTCTCCTTCACCTTTCCTTTCTCAACCACCTCCCATTCGTTTTTCTCCTCTGTTGGAGATGGATCTACATCTTTTGTGAATCTATTTCCTTTAAACCTAGGAGGGATGCCAAGAGTAGATGGACGCCTCACCCGTCCACTAGCTATTCCCCAAAACCTTTTTTCACATAGAACTCCTATCATTATACTTTCCCAGTATATGAAGCCAATTTTATTAAAGATGGGAAGCCTAAAGGGTGGACCCATAACCTGTACTTGTGAGAGCTCCGTAGGTCTTAAGAATGGGCAGCTCACACGAAGCATCTAGGATAACCCTGACACATTTGTGTTTCAGCAAGTATAACACCCTCCGTGGCAGACAAAAACTTTGACCATCTTCACGTCTGTAAAGGCAAGACTCCCCTGAGTCGAGAACAAAAAGAATCTTTTAATTTGCTCCCCTGAGCAGTAAGTTATGGTGGGTCAAAGTTGACCTTTTGTACAAAAGCTCTCTCGGTGAGAGGCGGCTACTTACTAATTTTTTCTTAGTCCTATCTCTCTATAAAACTCTAACTATTAACGTACATCACCAATCGCAATATCGTGTCGTACAAAAATGTACAGGTGTCGGTGTACTTTTTGTACGGCCATTGTACAACAGGACAATTTCGCGGACATGTGTCACATTCGGATTTGTTTTTATATTCTCTAGAGATGTCGCCATTCAGTGATATCATGCCACGTGGCATCCTATATTTTTTCGATCATTAACCGCCAAAGCGCGCATTCCGAAATCTCGGCGCTTACCTCGACCATCGGATTTCAACCGGTTTTCAATCTTAGTCGTCATAAATAATTGCGCGGTATTTGTTTCACATTTGAAACAAATGCGCGATATCCGTTTTAAGACATTCCATAACCCGTACAATACAAACTGTATCTATATCTTACTATTTTGTTGAATGAATTAGTCTAAGTGTTAACATTTATATATTTGTCAAACCTTGTAGCATTTAGCACTGGTCTTAGACTAATAGGATAAAGCTACTGCTTACCGGCAACTTTGACATACGACTGGTACCAGGATCAAATCCTGGGTTCGTCAAGTTTCTTTTTAGTTAACCTACCAAACTATTGCCTTTCTTCCGTTGGATAGCATATGCAACCATGGCTCTAGCTCCATGTCCAACTTTCAGTGACAGCGACAAGTGTGGGAGTTGAATGATGAGGTAGAGGCTGAATGCCTCTACGTCTTTTCTGCATTTTATCTTTTACAAGTTTAAACCTAGAAAATACTAAATGAACCTTTAATTTCTACATGGTGTTCAAAATGTGTTTTGTGATAATCAGGCTGCAATTGCTATTGCAGCCAATCTCAAACATCACTTTAACGCAAAACATATAGATGTAGGACAAAGCTTTATAAGAGAAAAGGTTGAGAATAAAATTATAAGATTGGAATATAGACCATATAGGGAAATAGAAGCAGACAAGATGACAAAACCTAACCATCCCCAAAAATGATATTTTGTAGGGAGACATGTGGACTAAAACAAAAGGTAAAATAGAAATAAAATGAGTGTTAAAAAATGTATCTGCTACATTTCTACTTGTATCAGTTTGTGCAAGGTGTTTCTTGTGTCCTCGCACTTGTCCTGGTCAATGAAGACTGAAGTTAGCCATGGCTTCAATAGGTAGACATAGAAGACAGACCAAGGAAGAAAAAGGTACAGCTCGTTGCAAAAGATATGAGTCAGAATAGGATTTAATCCTTTGTCCATAGAGTGATTGCCCTACAAAATAGTCGTATGTCGTATCCATTATGTCTTTGATGAAGCGTTACACACATAGGTTATGATTTGTGCTTAAAGATGTACCGCAAGAAGTATTCCATTTAACGAATTGCGGACCAAAATACATAGAACCAATTCAAACAAACGAAACAAACAGGCAAGCAAAAAACGAATCAAACGACATTTATTTTGAAAGGGCGGAATTAAATTTCATTTTTAGATCGGATGGCTCACAATGGAGCAGATGCTTAGAAGTGAAAATTTGGCGGTTTATGAAGGCAACGTCATTGAATGACACGTGGCAAAGTGTCACTAGATAGCGGATATTACAAAGATAGGAACCATTGCTCCGGAAGTGACACGAGTCAGCGGGACGGCCATGACTACCATTGAAGTACAAGAAGTAGGGCCGCGTTTGTACCTTCTTATACTCTACAATCATGTGATTGGTTAGGTACATGAGAAGAAGGGGGTTCAAGGGATATTACGGGAAGAGGAACCATTGCTAGGAAACTGAGAAGAGTTAACGAGACGGCCATGTTGTACCATTGTCATACAAGAAGTAGAGCGACGTTTATACCTTGTTATAGTGTACAATCACGTGATTGGTTAGGTACATCAGTAGAATAGGGTCCAGTGAAGTATCTAGGAGTTAAGACTTAGAAAGTTTTGGGGGCGCCTCTCTTTGAGAGTGCTTTGTATAAATAGGCCATCTTTGTCCAGCCATAACTCACTGCTCATGGGAGCAAATTCAGAGTTTCCATTTCCGTCTGACTCATGGGAGTCGGGACCTCACAGGGATGAGGTTGGTCAAAATACTTGTTTGCCCAGGTGGCTTCAATTTTTCTTTGAAAGCCAAAAGGAAAATCTTATTCTAGAGGCTTTACAAAGGCTGCACACTCTTTGGATCAATGGAGACCACAAAGTTACAGCTTCATCCCCTAATGTACTCTATTCACCTTAGAAAAACATGAGATCCACATGAGGGTCGCGTACACCCTTAGATTGAGAACATGGAAGCAGGTATGCGACACCTCACATTTTATTGTATCTTGGTTCACTATTCATTTCTTGACTACATCATGAACCTTATCATGTGTTGTTGTGAGCTCCCCACTGTATGAGAAACTAAGCAAATGGAGGTCTAGCTCGTCAATCTTTGCCACAAAGGAAACGAGGCTTGCCCAAGAAAGAGGAGTGTGGTCCGCGCATTGGAACGCTTTGAAAAATATTAGTGGTAAGTAGTAAAATGTAATTATTTCACTAAAATTCAAAGTAATTACTGAAAGAAGCGATTACATGGGTCAATACCCTTAGGTTATGTCCCCATGTCCCAAACTAATGTTGAAATTAATAGATTTCTAGAGTATTTTTTAGGTTTAAATTTGTTAGGATAAAAGAAAAGAAAAGGACAGGCAGCCTGCCTCCACCTCCTCTCTCTAGCCCCCATACTTGTTGTAGTCACTGAAGGATAAAGAGGGTGGTTGATCCATGGCTGCCTTAGTTCAACAGGCAGTTATTTTTAGTAGGTTACTAAAAATATACCTGACGGACCCGGGATTTGATCCCGGTACCTGCGGTTCGTCAAGTTGGCCGATAGCGGTCAGCTTTATCCTATTAGAC
>JBBHKE010000020.1:92064-148701 GCA_037447655.1 Zygnema cylindricum | reverse complement strand
AGAGAGAGAGAGAGAGAGAGAGAGAGAGAGAGAGAGAGAGAGCGAGAGAGAGATAATTTATTCCCTTAATACACAGAAAAACACAAAAACACTTGAAAAAAGAAAGAGCCTTGAACTACTATCCTTTTCCGATTATATGTCCATCCCCGACAACAAATTGTTGATCCATTTCTTCTAAAAAGAATTTATCTCCCAAAAAACTCTCTTTTTCTCTCTTTCTCTCTCTTCTTCTCTCTTCTTCTCTCTTTTTCCCTAACGTTGACCAACCTCGACAATCTTTTTTAAAGAGAAAATTTATTTTTAGTTAACACGTTTTAAAGGCAAGAAATCTTGTTTAATACCACCCGATAAAAGTAGTTTTTCTCCAAACTTTCTCTCATAACCTGTCGATTTTTTATACGGATACCTCCAGAAATTTTCAGTTCTTAGTGTCACTTATCGGTATCCCTTTTCGTCCTTTTTTTGTTTAACAAAGGAGACAAAAAAGGTCCACTAAAGGGAGATAAAACAAGACTTCTTTTCCTCTACCTTCACCGATCTCTCCCTTCCCCACCACCCTCGACATCAAAAACCATACGTACAAATATTTTTAGGATCAACATATCAACCACACAAGAGAACTGCTCTCCCTCTCCTCTCCCTCTCCACTCCCTCCCTCCTCTCTCCTCCCTCACTGCCCTCTTCACACCCATATTTCAACTCTCTCCCTCTCAAACCGCCTGTTTCGATGCTCCTCTCCCTCTCTTCGGCTTCGCGGTCGCCACAAGTATCTCTCCATTTTCATCTCCTCCCTGTCCCCCGAATCCTCCGGGTGTCAAAAGCCCATCCACTCCCTCTATTTGTCTCTTCTTCCTTCCTCCCGCCCCTCTGAGAAGGACCACCTCCTCTTCTCCTCCTCCTCCTCCGTTTAGAAAAGCCGGAGGAGACGCCAAAAGCCCGGCGTGAATCATATGGACATTCGATTCGTGTCGTAGTTGCGAAGCTTTGAAAGCGAATCGTTGATTACATCCTTCGAAAGAACATTCGAAAGGTCTTTCTCTCAAATGAGCCGAGCGAACATGTTGCTCTCTGTTAAAAGCCTGTTTAAATTGACATCCATATAAAGAAAAAATTGACAAACCGCAGAAAAATAAGTTTCTATTGTCTTGAATTTTGCCTCCGATTGCCTTCAATTTTTCAATTATTATTTGATCTATGAAAGAAAGAAAATACTGAGAAAGTACAGAGGATAAGTGACTTCAAAGTTTGACTTATTCGAGATAATATATGTTGAGATCCTGTTTAAATTGACATCCAAAGAAGGAAAATATTGACAAACAGCAGAAAATTAGCTTGGTTTTTCTCGATATTTTACTTTTCAAGGTTTGATTTGATCTACAATGTGACATATAGCTTGTCAATCTATCAACACCGAAGTCATCCAAACAGTAGTAGATTTTTTCTGTTCGGATCGATGCACAAATTTTTTATTTTGTTTAGTTTCTTGGCTTTTAGTCGTTCAATTCATTGTCAATATAATATTGTATTCATGGTTTACTCCATTAAACCAAAGTTCATTCGTGTTAAAATGAACCTAGCGCCTTCAAAATGTGCTTAATCCAAACTGAAATAGTTAACCGGCAAGAAAAAAATATGAGTCGAATTAACTGTTAATAAAACCAAAACATTTGGTTTTTCATTTTAAGTTTATCCAATTAGTTCAGGTTTCCATGAACAACACCCGCATACGCCATAATAAAGATATAGTTTTGACATAAGTCAAGTAATACGAATAATTATCGAT
Organism: Zygnema cylindricum; assembly: GCA_037447655.1. Taxonomy (NCBI): domain Eukaryota; kingdom Viridiplantae; phylum Streptophyta; class Zygnematophyceae; order Zygnematales; family Zygnemataceae; genus Zygnema; species Zygnema cylindricum. Next base: position 146,918 of record JBBHKE010000020.1, on the reverse strand, counting down.
CCACTTGAAAGAAACTACCATTAACTTATTTCAAGTGTCACAATTGAGGCTAGCTTTGGCCACAACAAAAACCATCAGAAAATGAGAGTGCCTACTTAAAACAATTTATCCTTTATTGACAGTAGTGGTATTCACAGCTGTGGTGGGAAATCTCTACACGTTTCGTTTTTCGACAGGTTATCCGTTTAAATGACCAAATAGCCTCTGACATCAGTAATTCCCTACAAATTTCCACCACTAGGGTGACAGCGGTCACAAACGGTATTGAAAAGACTGCCAGAATACTCATTCTCTGAACGGCATGTCCATTAATGGAATCGACAAGTGAAAAGTGGTAAGACTCTTACAAAAGCTAAGGGCCACATTTCAATAACACATATCGAAAAATACCGCTTGTTCTTATCCGGAGATTGTAACACATTGTTCTTATCCGGAGATTGTAACACACCTACTTCCATACAATTTCACCATATCTCTATACAAATTAAAGCGGCCCAAATCTTTGAACTTTCTGCTCACTCAATCAACGTCTGTAAAACATTCCAAAACTTAGAAGTAAAAATGTCGCCTACAGAGCTCGAGCCAGGAGACAAACGTTTCCAAATGGGCTGGAAGTCTATATCTACAGTTGAGATAAGAGCCTGTCTTATGACATCTGTATGGTAAATTTTAAAAATATTCCGCAAAGCTACCAGAATCTTACGTCCCAAAAAATGATTATTCCGGTGTCACCGTAGGTGTGAATACCACTAGTAACAGATACTTGAACCCAATTTCAAGTCGACATAATAACAATTATAAAAGCACATTCTTAAAACGGCACGTAAGTGACAATATGCACAATACTTCTGTCAGTTGGAAAAAAATAAAAATTTATTGTCCACCATCCCATTTTTACGTTCGTTTTTGACTGATGTTATTCAACAAAACCTATCTACTTTCATTATACTAAACATCAATTTCAAAAAGAATTGATTCGAACCAGATTTATTGACTGATCTTTGATAAATTTACTGGAAGGAAGTCTTTCAGAAGATCCGTCAAAAGGGTATTTGACACCAGTCTCTCCTATTCATCAGTCATGGAAAATAATGGAATTTAGGTTTCGCCAAAATGCATATTGAGAGGAGGAGAAAGAGAGAGGAGAGAGGGAGAGGAGAGAGAGGAGAGAGGGAAAGAGAGAGGGGTGTGTATGTGTGTGTGCGAGAGAGAGAGAAAGAGAGAAAGAGAGAGGAGAAACAGAGAGAGAGAGAGAGAGAGAGAGAGAGGGAGAGAGAGAAAGAGAGAGAGAGAGAGAGAGACAGACACAGACACAGACAAAAAACACACAAAAGACTAAAAAACACAAAAACCCACAAACCCAAAAACTCAGAAACCCAAAAACCCATCTGCGCCCCACCACCACCACCACCGACCCACCCACCCACCGTACTGTACGTCTTATCGCATCCTGCCACCTGGCACGGAAAAATCTCCCTGTCCGGATTATGTATGAGCATGTGCTTCTTGAGCTTGTGGCGCACCAGCATCGTCCCACACTCAGGACAGGCCGCCCTCTGGTGGGCCTCCCCCAGATGGGCTTGCAGGGAAGCCTCGTCTAGGAAGGGAAGACTGCAGAAACCGCAGACGAGTTCCTGGTACTTGAGGACTGAGGGGGCGAGGGAGGAGGGTGGGAGGGAGGGAGGGAGAGGAGGGAGGAAAGAGGAGGGAGGAAGGAAGGAGGGAGGGAGGGAAAAACAGACGGGGAAGAAAGTAAGAAAGGGAGAAAAGTAAGAATAGAGAAAGTAAGAAGAGAGTAAGGAAGGAAGAGAGAAAGAAAGAAAGAGACAAAGAAAGAAAGGAAGCAAGGAATGGGTAATTGTAAATTTCTCCTGGTACTTTTGCACTGGAGGGAGGGAGGGAGGGAGGGAGAGAGGAAGAAAGAATAAAAGAAATTTTATGAAGAAAGAATTAAAGGAAATTTCAAAGGATTGCTGGTTAAACTGGTTGATACTGGATTGGTTAGTCAAAAGTTAAAAAAAAATCTAGAGGAAAAAAAAGGCGGGAGGTTAACGAGGTTAATTGGTATACAGTAGTACTTCAAAATTGCGAAAACAAGAACACGGGAAATAAGTACAAAGGCCTGAAAAAAAAAAAAATCGAGGGATGTTTCAATAGATTTGTTGAAAAATTGGTTAATAAATTGATGTAAATTACGAGAACAAGAACAGGAGAAATAAGTAAGACGGACAGAAGAAGTGGAAGAAAAGAAGGGAAGAAAAGAAAGAGATAAGAAGGGGAAAAAACGAAGGAAAAAGAATTGTCTGCGGGATGATAAAAGGATTAAAAGTCGATCGGTAGGGAGAACCACAAGAATTAAAATGTGATAAAGGTGATTTCCCGGTGGGTTTCATAAACAGATAAGTGAAATTATGATGGGTTAGTGAATTGTTTGGTAGTTTAGAAAGTGAATTGTTTGGTAGTTTAGAAAGTGAATCGTAAAAAAAACCGCAAAAAAAATTGGTCAATCGGTTAACAAATCAGATAATCGATCAGTTCGTGGATAGTTTAGTAGGTCAGTTGACAATTTCCTTGGTTAATAAAAGAAACTTTTTCTTGTCAGAATGTGAGAAGGTATGCTTTCCCTCTTCCTCCTACTCACCATCCCCTCTCCCTCTGCCTCTCCCTGTCCCCCTAAATCTTCCTCACGCTCTCCCTCGCCCTCTCCCTTTGGTGCTCCTCCATATGTCTCTCAAACTGGGCCATGGTCCTAAATCCCTTCTCACCATTCTCCGCATCCCTCTCCTCTCCCCCTCCCTCTCTCCCTTCCCCAAAAGCCTTCCCCTCCCTCCCTCTCCCTCCCTCTCCCACTCACTCTGATGCTCCTCCATATGTCTCTCCAATTGGTCTGTGGTCCTAAACGCCTTCCCACATCCCTCCACCTCACACACATTCCTTATCACCATCTCCTCCTCTCCCTCCTCCCCCTCCCCCTCCTGCTCCTCGTTGTCGTTGTCGTCTTCTTCCAAAAAGACATCCTCCGGATTCCGTACCGACCGTCTTCCGTTGAGTCTAACGGGATTTCCCTCCATTTTCCGCTCCCGGTGTTTCTCGTGAGTTTTTAAATGGCGATGGAGGTTGGAGAGAGTGGTACAGCTCACATTGCAAAGCTCCACCGAGCACTGGGGTGGAGGGAAGGGGAGGGAAGGGGAGGGTTAAGGGAGGGAGGTTGGAGAGAGTGGTACAGCTCACATTGCAAAAGCTCAACCGAGCACTGGAAACGAAAGGGGATAGAGGGAAGTGGAGGGGTTAAGGGGGGGAGGTTGGAGAGGGTGGTAGAAGTCACATTGCAAGGTTCGACCGAGCACTGGAAAGAAAAAGGGGTAGAGGGAAGGGTTTGGTAAAGGGATGGAGGGAAGGTTCAGCGGACAGGTTTTTGGATGTTTTTTTTTTAAATGGGAGGGTGGAATGGTAATGGATTGGTCAAGAGTTGGTAAAAGGTTAATAAATAAAGTTTCTTCTGAAAAAAGTAAAAAAAAGTAAAAAAGGTAATGATTTTCTTTATGTCGAAAGATAAAAAAAATATCCACGCGAAAAAAGAGGTGGCAAGGTACAGAACCCACATTCAATTATGTGTGGAGAGGATGAGGAGAGAAAGACAGAGAAAGAGAGAGAGGGGGAGACAGAGGGAGAGAGGAGGCGAGAGAGAGAGAGAGAGTGGATGGTGCAGGCAATGACGAAGGAGGGGAAGACAGGGAGAGGAAGAATGCAGGGAATAATTAAAAGCCCTCGACTACTATAGATCAAATCTTTGACTGTTAAAAATCTTCGACTATTATTTATTTCCGACTATTATATAAATCTTTGACTATTGCATATCTTCGACTATTAAATCTTCCACAATTATATATTCTTCGACAATTATATAATCTTCGACAATTAATTCTTCGACAAATATAAACGTTCGACAATTATATATCTTCGATAGTTATAAATCTTCCACAGTTATAAATCTTCGACAATTATAAACCTTCGACAATTATATATCTTCCACTATTATAAATCGTTGACATCCAAGTTTGCCACCACTTGATCAAGTTCCGCAACCTTTAACTCAAAACTCGTTTCTCAACCTCTAATTCTCTACGTTTCAAACCTAAAATTAAAAATTGTTTTCGTACGTTTCACGAGTTGAAAAAATCCAAAAGTGAAACTTTTAGCCTCGTTGGCCCATGATCCGAGGAACTGTCACGTCACGTCACGCTTCACAAACATGCCACTCCCGGCTGCTATACTAAAACATTTCCTATAATTAAGAGAGGGAGAGAGAGGAGAGAGAGGAGAGAGATATGGGATTTACTCACGGTACTAAGAGTACTCCTAACAATAGTCCAATGATGTGTGCGACTTGTACACATGTTTGTACCACTACTATGATTATTCACGATGAGATGAGTAAATCCCATTTTAGATATTAAATGTACACATGTATACACACATCCATGCATACACAACATCTATATACATGCACACCCATGCCACTATATCAGTCAATCACTGCAATTTGACGATGTTTAGCGACATTTTTGATACGACACAAAGATACAGATACGATACGATAAAAAAAAGCGATACAATACCAAAGTAAGCAAAAAATATTTACACGTACACATTATATATATATACATATTATGTATATACATAAAAGGGTATTTTGTATATAGTCATCACCCAGTTAAACTCATTAAACGTTTATACGTCTAAACCCTGTTTGAGTGTTTTAACGTTGTCAAAATATCGGCAAAGTGGGACATCAGCTCCGTCAGAATGCCATGCACCGCTGCATCATAATATATCAAAAAAAATGGAAACACGGTACAGAGTGGACCGCAAAACGGACCGGCGCCTCGAATACTGGTCCGATGTAATACAGTAAGCAACACTAATTGTATACATCAATATACATGTCTATAGACAATACATACACGCAACACTGTCATATTGAACAATAAATTGTATATACCCAATGCATGTACACACACAGAAATACACACACACACAATATATAAACGGAAGACAAATACACAAATTGATGCAATGCCTTATCTCCATGACATTGAAGAAATACACATGAATATTTTACCAGCAAAAAAAAAAAAAAAAAAAAAAAAAAATCGCACACTATAGTACAGTATCTTCTCGACACGTCAGCAATCCTCCGTGACGAATGAGAACTTCCGTAAATAGTGTGGCGAATGGCAGGAAACAAAAATAGCGCGACGAAAGCTCGTTACGAGATCACTTTCGTGATTTCCGTTGAATTTTTGAATGTATATATCATGTGCGAAATTTTTCGATTTCCGTTGGTTTGCAGTCGTGACACGTACATTCATTATCCACCGTGTCGCGGCTCAATTTTTTATGTAAATGGTGATGTACTTCCTCGAGGTACATCACCATTTACAGAAACTTTCGAAGCGAATGCTTCGCGAAAAAACATCCAACGGTCATTGTTACCTTCCAGACCTTTGGAGAATATTGGCAAGATTCTCTGTAATGTTGTTCGCTGATAAAAACAAAATAAGAGGTACGGTGCAATACGGATAGGTCCGGATTTCTGTAAACAGCCTCACTTTTCGTCTGATGGAACGCCACCCTCATGCTAATTTGGGAAGAGCAAAAATGGAATATTCGCCGTACGATTATACACACTACTGTAGTACATGTATTCGTACAACATATTCGAAATCGTACGCCGTCGTGAAATATATAATATCCGTACATGTCAGACTAATTTACGTGTTAGAATAATCCCATTTTTTGAGCGCACGTTCCTATGCGTGCGCGTCTGATTTAATTCATTTTTTGTGAAATTTTCACTTGAAAAGGTACATTTATGTACGGTCTGACACCGACCGTATACCAAACTATCTAGATATTATTGTACTTTTGATCTTTACGCTATTTTGTACGGTACTTTAATTAACGTCAAGGAAAAATTAAAATCATGTATCCTATTTGAGGAAAAAAAACAAAATTTTAAGAACCCAAATTAGTGACTTTGACACTAATAACGATTCGCGGTGTACTGTAGCATTTCCAGTTTTGCGTTAAGTCCTAGTTTTCATTTTCCGTACGTCTTCCTGTACGGAAATATCGATGACCCACATATCGAGTGGTGTATGGCGATATTCAATATCTAAGTGACAGAAAGTGACGGTGACGTAGCGTATCGCAAATCACGATTGATTGGAAACCGAAAAAAAGGCGAGGTAAAACAAATATATCAATAAATATCGATTCTAAATTATGTACTATTTTATTACAATACAGTGTCCCGGTGAACACTACACCTTGAATCGTTATTAGCGTATAGAAATTATTAGTGTAAAGAAAAAATTAGCGTCAATCATTCTAATTTAGTGTCAAGAGACGTGGCAGATTATGGTCCACGTCCTTAAATAGTGTAGCTTATTATATTTAAGGCATGAATGTCAGAATTTTGTGGTGCCGATTTAGCGTACATAAGGCTAATAACGATTCACGGTGTACTACACCGCGAATCGTTATTAGACTTATGTACTCTATATCGGCGCCCCAAAATTTTAACATTGATACCCGAAATACAGTGACCGATTCTAATTTATCCGTGACGTTAATTACGGTACTTGTGAATTAGCGTCAATGGTGTCACCGTACATATTTAATGAATAATGTGGTGTACAGAGGGTGGTTGTTTGTACATCATTGTACTTCGTTACCAAAAATTGTACGGACATTGTAATGAACATATGGCAGTCGCATATAGAACCGCGCTTAAAATAAACGTGGAGTCGAGTTTGCAACGTAGGCGTTCACATACATTCAGACGTACGTTTGTGTGTGTGATAATGTGAACGAATAACATGTTCGCATGCTAAAAACTGTGTATGTTACAAAAGCATACTGACGCATGCTTACACATGTTGTATAGTCGTGGAAGGTTAATGTTAGGGAATTGCTAATAGCAGAGACGATTTTTGCTGCGCGCAGGTAGTTGTCATAAATTGTACATTTGAAGTACAATTTGGTACAGACTACGTACCTTTAATTTCATATCTGACGGTCAATCCATCGAACAACTTTGACTGGCGAAATATTGTACCGGCGGTTAAAAAAGTGTCGCGCTTGCAAACGTCGACCGTCATAAAAAAAATAAAATTTCACACGGCCGGCGCAGGTTTACTGTAACCAAACTGCGGCAGCCACATATAAATAAAATGGTTGCGCGCAGGTAGTTTACTGCAAAAATGAAATCAACTCGCGAACCGTTACATTGAACTTGGAAACATATCAAAGGACGACGTACAACATGTGTAAACTCGCACGAAACCAAATAAACTTCGTACAAAATAAGAATGCGTACCCGACTACCCGCGTATAAATATTGATGAAACTAAAATGACACGTCGTCACGTCCACGGTGGACGTGACAACGAGTTGATTTCATTTTTGCGGCTAACGTGAAGTGATAAACTATAGTACTTGCGCGCAGCCATTTGCGCGCATTTTATTTATATGTGGCTGCAGCAGTTGGTTACAGTAAAACTGCGTCGGCCGTGTGATTTTTTTTTTTTTTATGACGGTCGACTTTTGCAAGCGCGACACTTTTTTAACCGCCGGTACAATAATCCGCCAGTCAAAGTTGTTCGACGGATTGACCGTCAGATCTGAAATTAAAGTTACGTATCTTGTACGAAATTGTACTTCAAATGTACAATTTCTGACAACTACCTGCGCGCAGCAAAAATCGTCTCTGCGATTAGCAGTTCCCTAATGTTATTGTTGCCGTTTGAATTGTATTTCAGGTCAGTCTAACTTAATATAGTACATATGTACACTATTACATGGTCAAATGGAAAAATAACGGCAATACCAGATCTCTAAACGAGATAGACCTTGATTAGAGTTAAGTTTCACTCTAAAATGGGGTTGATATACAAAATGTCAACAAATTAGAGTCATAATGTGTACATATTACAATAAAGTTACACAATTTAGGATGGAAAAAACACGACGCCTTAGAAACCTGAAAAGATAACAAAATAACGGCGAGTGCGGACAAAACTCAAAAAAAAAAATCTTGTTCTGACCAATCCCATTCACATCTTGATCGACCAGTGGGTGACGTGCGAATATCGCGGGGCCATTTTCACACAAAAAATCCATTTTTTGAGGAAGATGCGTCGTTCCGCCGCCTCTTGTAATGAAACAACAATCCAATGCACCATGGACTGTTTTAGGGTTTACAAAAGTATTAGGGTTGGCGATTTCTTGGCGTTACAACATAGAAGGGCGCATCCTCTACAATATACGAAAAATATCATGGGTAATTGTACGGCTATATCCGTTTTTTCGTCCCCTCTCTCACTCTCTTTCCCTCTTTATCATTTTTCCCTTTCTCACTCCCTCTCCCTCTTCGCATTGTCAATATTTTTCATTCTTTCTCGTCTCCTTTCTCTACTCTCTCTCTCACTCTCTTCTTCCCAATTACTCCCTTTCTCTCGTCCTCTTCCGTACCATTTACCTATTATTGGGTGTCACTCTCTTCTTTCCACTTTCCCTATCTCATTCATTCTATCCCATATCCTTTCCCGATAGACCTTTCGCGATTATTCTCTATCAGTCTTTTCTTCCCGTTCTCTCCCTCTCCCCCTCACTCTGTTCCGTGCCCTATTTGTAATATACTATGTCCCCTCTTTTTCCCATGCTCTCCCTCTCTCCCTTCTTCTGTTCTATACCCGATCCCCATTAATCCCCCCCCTCTCTTCTTTCCACTCTCTCTCTCTCTCTTTCTCTATTTTTGTCCCGTACCCTTTCCCTACTCTTCTCTCTAATTCTCGTCTTCCCACTCTCTCTCCCCCCTTTAACCCCTATTGTCGAACTCATGTACCCATGTTGTTCTTTTTCCCTTTGTTTATCTTTTGTATCCGGTATTATAATCGCCTTATAAATTCTTCATTCGGTGAAACCCATCCGATAATCGTTGTATTAATCCGCATTCCACGGCAACAAAATGATCTTTGGGAAGAAGTTAGGCTCTTCTTCGAGGTGTTTGAGCGGAAGGCAGCGTTTGGAGCAAACCGTGAAAAACTTTGCAGGGACCTCTTTTCGCCGTGACGGATCGTTACCATTTAGATAGCGTGTATAGTATTACCACAGTTTTTTTTTAGTGGGGGGTTTCCATTGTATAGACGCGATCCTTACGAATACTGTAAAACATATGGCTTTGTATCATATTGTAGATTAAATGGTTTCCATACATTTTTTGTTTAGCATAAGGTTGTAGAGGATATCACCGTGAAACATTAAATTGTATTATTTTAGCTTCGATTGTTGTTATACGTGATTTTATTTCTATCAATTTACGTTATTTCTTTTATTCGACTTGTATGTTTTCATATTTTTTCATATTGTCCTAATGACTTTTTCATGCTGAGTTATATTTAAATTGATCGGCATCTTCTCCTTTGTGTATTAGTTGTACATGCCGACAATATGACTTTGTTTATCATACTACGCATCGCTTATCATGGTCGTACTGTGTTTTTATTGCATAGAACAATGTGGTTTTATATTCATTTCATTTGTTCAGTTTTCTTTTCGGTCAAAGTGCTCAATTGATGCACGGTAAAAACGCTCGTCTTTGTTGATAGTCATAACCTTATACATATACTACGCAAACTCGCTCCTTATGGATAAACGACGATTGGCTTTCACCGTTTTAAGTCCATGGGATGAGACAGGTTCGTTGTTACATGGGCAACAAACCAAATAGGGAGGCTCTGCTTTGTCGAAGATAATGACAAAGCAGTGTCACCCTTCGATTTTGGGTAAGCGACGAGGCAGTTTCGCTGCTGATAAAGAAAATATTCAATATCGTGGAAGTGCTCCTTATAAAACTAACAACGATTCAAACTCGTCGATGGATGACTAACCGCCGACGAAGCGTACTCGTCGTTGGTTAGTTTATCATATATAATGCAGCATGGTCTATAAAGCCAATGAACACAATCAATCCATTTCGGTATACCACTTTAACAACATCTGAAGATAAACACATCACAAAATTTAAGTGCATCCAATTCGACAGTATAAAAAACATGTAAGATTTTTAAAATACATCATTGTATTATCCCATATAAAATTGTACACACATATAAAATCTTATTTTTCCTGCGAAGTCAGCTCGTAACAACAGACCTATGTTGGGACAGTTAAGTTACGAAGATACCAGACACAGTTTAATCAGATTCGAGTCTTTAGTGGAAGGGAAACCATGGAGAGTTATTGTACATTCAGGTGCTACACTTAATTTTATTTCATATAAGTTTGTAGAAGAAAATAAAATTCCTACAGTCATAAGGGGAAAACCTTTGCAAATTCAGGTGGCAAATGGTAATAAGTCCACATTAGATTTACAAACTCACACAATAGAAGTTGATATCCAGGGTCATAAAATAAAAGTTGTGTGTAAAATAATGAATTTGGGTAGTGAGGAGCTAATACTGGGAAAGCCTTCGTTAACGCAATATAACCCTCAAATTAATTGGGAAACTAAGACCTTGAGAATGAAGTCTGAGAATGGCTGGAAGGTTTTGCAAGCATTATGTTTGAAAAAGTTGCATAGGAATCATATAAATTATATAACCAAATTGGGAGAGGAAGGTTTCATTTATGCTAAACAATTTAAAAATCATTTAAAAGATAAAACAAATCATGTTTTCTTGTTATTAGTGACTGAGGCAGTTATTGATGAAGGGGGGGGAGAAAACACTAACATTGATGTTGTTCCTAAATCAGACACGACTAAAAATCTTGAAAAACAAAAATCAGATTTTATAACTGACATAAATACATCTCATGGAGCTGTAATATATTTGATTTTTGAATTTGAAGATAATTTCCCAAGTGATCTACCCTCAAGAAAGCCACCTTCCCGAGATGTGGAACATGTTATTTACCTTCAACCTGGATGTAATCCTCATGTCACATGATTTTATAAGCACATTTTCTTTGAGCAAGAGGACTTAAAGAAACAGATCAATGAGCTTCTCGAGAAAGGACATATTCAACCCAACAAATCACTGTACGGAGCACCAGTTCTCTTCGTTGAAAAGAAAGACGCAACGTTGAGAATGTGTGTCAACTATCGTAGTATGAACAAGATTACGGCGAAGGTTAAGTATCCGTTACGTTTAATTTTTGATTTGATAGATCTTTTGAAAGGTGCTAAATTATGTTATTTAATTGATGTGCGTTGTGGCTTTAATCAGGTGTCAATTAGAACCAAAGATGTTGACAAAACTGCTTTTAAAACTAGAGTTGGTCATTTTGAATGGATAGTGATGCCATTTGGTTTGACGAAAGCACCGCCTACTTATCAAAGATTAATGAACCAAACCTTTTTAGATTATATAGATGAGTTTGTTCAAGTGTTTATTGATGATATTCTAATTTACATTGAATCTAATAAACAACATGTAATTAAGGAAAGTATAGGAAAGGTTAAGGGAAATAAAACTATATAGAAAATTGTCAAAATCCAATTTTCTTAAAAGTGAACAATAATTTTTGGGACATATAGTTAGTGGGGAAGGTGTTAGAACATGTCTATCCAAAATTAATGCAATCCAAGATTGGAAGCTACCCACTAATGTCACAAAAGTTAGATCATTTTTGGGATTGGCCACTTATTGTTGCTCTACAACAACAAGGACACTACCAGAAGCTGCAGAGTCGCCCATTTAATTTAGCAAAAAGGCTACCCAAGGTACCACACAAATGGCCAACTTTGACCAACTTACACTTAGCACTACAACAACCACTTAGGCTGTTGTTCCATCCTTCACGAAAATTTCCTGTCAAAGCGTATTTTTTCAAAACTGGACATTCTCCGCCCAAGTGACCCTTGTTAAAACAGTAAAAACAAGCCCATGTGTTGTTAGTTAATCTATCTGTCTGATACTGATTTATATTCTGAAACTGAGTGTTTAATACTTGTCTTGTTTTGCTTCCTTTCATTGCTAGATTAGTAGATTATTCTTCTAACACTAGCTGAATTACCATTGTTAGATTCCAAGATGACTGATCTATTTTCTTTAGTGAATCAGAGGCGCCTATATATTCCTCAGGCAAACCTCATATAAGGAACATGGCTTGCCGTGCAGCTGAAAAAACACCTCCTAAGCATGCATTTTCTAAAAATAACTTCCTAAGACCATAGCAATAATTTGAGATGCGACCACCATTGTACATATACTCAAAAATACTTGTAGCATTTATCATTTGTCGCTCAACATTCGTCTGTTGATACATATCTCCCAAATATGTCCAAATATCTTTTGCCTTTTCCATCTGAATGTGTGCCATTCCGATTTCCAAGGATAGTGCCTGCATGAGCGCACTGACACACTGTGTATTCTTTTTGCTCTACGTATCATGCACTGACACACTGTGTATTCTTTTTGCTCTACGTAGGATCTGTTTCGGCAAGGGAACCGTCCACCACATTCATGAGCTCTCTTTTGACAAATTAGAGCTTCATGATTCCTCTCCAATATAAGTATTTGTCTCCATCAAACCTAGGTACTCTGGGCTAGTGAGCCCATAACCTGTTGCTCCAGCAACAGGGACACTACCAGAAGCAACAGGGACACTACCAGAAACTACAGAGTCACCTATTTAATTCAGCAAAAAGGCTACCCAAGGTACCACTCAAATGGCCAACTTTGACCAACTTACACTTACCACTACAACAGCCACTTAGGCTTACAACACCGCTCACTTAGAGCTCACACTTAACACAAAATATTGACAGAGTTTAGGCACAAACTCTGATCAATCATAAAGTGACATGCACACAAAGACAGCCTTGAATGTCATTTAACTTAGTGAACTTGTACAAGTTAATTTTCCAAAAAGTCTAAGTCCTAATTTATACCAATATGCATATCTAATTTCCTAACTACTAATAAGATCACTTTGGGCGCACTATCGTATTGTCGGTTCCACTAAAAACTGTACAGTACTAATTTATGCACTACTACGCACTACGACAGAGTATCCTTGGTGGTAAGTTTACCACCAGCTTTCTCCTACGCCAATAAGGTATTCGTTCGTTGACTGGTCCGTAAAATTCGCGTTGACTTTCAACCGTAACTTTAGTGTTTCATTTAGTGCGCATGAAAATCAGTTTCGCGTGAAATTGTGTTACGTCGGTCAAATTCTTTCATCGCTGGTCATCGCTACTCCGGCGACGAGATTATCTCATCGCTGAGAGTCCATAGTTTTCCTTGAAACAATACTTATTCCAATAAATTTATCAGGAATTTTAGTATGATAAGCGCACCATTGACACATTTAATTCGGGAGAAAGAGACGTTTGTGTGGGGAGTTGATCATGAGAGAGCTTTCGAGGAACTATAAGGGAAGTTGACCTCTACCCCTACAGTGGTGTATCCTGGTCCTGGTGGAGGATTTGAAGTTCCGATCATTACGAATGCATCTGATAAAGGTCTACATGCAGTCATAAGTCAAAAAGTCAGCAATCATTTTCATCCTATTTCTTTTGAGTCCAGTAAATTCAATGATGTTGAAAATAACTATCTAGCACAAGAAAAAGAATTACTTCTAATTATGTATGCATTGGTAAAATGGCGTTGTTATTTGCATAATAAAAAATTTACTGTTCAGTGTGATAATAAAGCACTCTTCTATCTACAGAGATTAGATGATGCACAGATTATGACTGGCTAACAGGTTGGGTGGATGCAAAAATTGGCATATTTCAAATTTTATATCAAACAAATTCTTGAATAGACAAATGTAGTTGTAGATCCTTTAATTAGATGTTTTGAAATAAGTTTGATGGTTCGCGATGAATTTTTTTTAGATACTATTAGAAATGGTTTTAATAAAGATCCTTATTTTGTTGTGATTTGCAATAATATCTCGGGAGGGAATTCAAACCTATTGAATGGGAGGCATGTCAAAAACTTTAGAATACAAGATGGTTTAGTGTATTTGCGAACAAGGGATAGATTATGCATTCCAGAAATATGAGACTTAAGAAAACAACTTTTTCAGAAAACCCATGAGCATTTAGGACATCTACGTCGAAATAAAATTCTTAGTCAGTTGCAAAATATATTTTTTTGGACCCGGATGGCAAAAGAGGAGTCAAAACACTTGGAAAGTTGTGTACATTGCCAACAAAGTAATTTTAGTAACTAGAAACCTATATGTCTCTTAAAACCTTTAGATATCGCCGAAAAACCATGGAAATCTATCAGTATGGATTTTTTTGTCAGATTATCTGTTACATCTAGAACAAATGACCGTATCATGGTCGAAGTCGACAAGTTCAAGAAAATGGCAATCTTTATCCCTTGTAAAACTACTCATTCAGTTGTAGATATCGCAAAGTTATATTTTGAGAACATGGTCAGTCATCATAGAGTCCCCTTGTCTGTAGTGAGTGATATGGATTATAAATATACGTCAGCATTTTGGAAAGAATTGCGACAAAATTTAGGCACTGAATTAAAAATGAGTACCTCCTATCCTCCTCAGACAGATGAATAGACAAAAACGATGAACCGTACACTAGAACAAATGTTTGGATTCACAGAAAGAATAAACCGTTCACTAGAAGAAATGCTTAGGACTGTTTGTAGTGGAGTTTAGAACACATAGGAATCAAAACTGTTATTAATGGAAATTGCATACAATTCATGTAAACATGCTAGTACAAGATTCTCACCATTTGAAGTCCCATAAGAATACCAACCGAGAGAAGCATTAGACTCAATAAAATGGGTCACTCAAGAGAATAGGGGTTCTGAAACGGAGTTTTGGGAATACATTCAAACATTTTGGAAAACAGTCCGGGATGCATAAGTGGAGGCACAAAGAAGGCAAGAATTGAATGTTAACCGCAAATGGGGTGATTGGGTGGTCAACACAGTGACAAGGTTTGGCTTTGAACAACCCATTACAGGTGCAAGATCGAGGGACAATCGATACGGGGTGATTGGGTGGTCAACACAGTGGCAAGGTTTAGCTTTGAACAACCCATTACAGGTGCAAGATTGAGGGACAATCGGATTCTACGGGGAAATTTGCTCCTAAGTACATCGGACCATTTACTGTGATGGAGATGATATCATCAGTTACTGCCAAATTAGACTTTGTGCCTTCAACAAAAAATCATCCAGTGATACACATCAGTCAGTTGAGAATCTTCGACCAATTGAAGGAGAATTGGAATTGGATCCCTCAATAATTTTCGAAACTGAAGTACACAAATGGGTAATATATTGGGTTGGTCAACAGTCTAAGGTTGCCAACTCTATATTCTGGCAAGTGCATTATCTATGAAGGCCACAAGTTGAGTGGACTTAGAAGATAAATTTTTTGAGTTTTTACAAAGGTATAGGAGGGATAATAATATAGAAGTCATGTCTTGAGAATGAAATGCGTTTTAATTGAGGTCAGTTAAATATAAGAAAATGATGATGTAAGAGTAATAGTGGATCGAACTTGTTCGTAAATGGGTATTTAAATGTTACGAATATAGAGTTATGAATTTGGAAGACGTCCGCGAAAGAATCGCACGATTTAGAGTTGTATTTTAAAAGATATAGCAATTGGTGTATTTAGGCGACAACGCGAGGTCAAAATAACGAGTGGGTATTCATTGTAACGGGTTAAGGGTCAAACTAGCCGCGGAATTTTAGGAGCACGTTTAAAAAGAACCAAATGAATCAATATTTCATTTGCTCGTTTCGTACAAATTTTAGTACGAAACGTCACTTTCACTTTATGGAATTTCGTGGGTAGTTTCGAGTGTGACATTTGCGACTCACGTTCGTGCGAAATCTTGTTTCGTGTGGCGCGCACTTTTTTACGTAAATGTTACGAAGTGAAATGTAGCGTTTGATTGGTTGTTAAATCTCAGTTAGTTAGTAAGAGATTTCGCACGTTTTTGCATTGGTCGGTCTGAGTCCTAGCTGATCAAAGATTGGCCCGAGTAAAAACCTGTTCAACGGAGCGTTGACTCTGGTCTGGCTAACCCAAGGTGATGATGGATAAATAGTGAAGTCTAAGAGTAAAGTAGACATCTTTTCCTTTGGAAAAATTTGTGAAAATTTTGAGTTCTGAGCGATTAAAACCAAATTGGAGCAATGGCATTTTTGCACTGAAATCTCTTACTAACTAAGTAGTGTTTTAGTAGTTAAGAGATAAAATTATTAAGAGTGGAGAGTAGTGGAAAACACTTTAAAAGAAGGGTTGAGCCACGAAGGCAAGAGACCAAGCTAATGTTATGTGGACAGAAGTTTCTTCTAATTTAAAGTTTATCCTTATGTGAGTGCTTTCCAATGTGAATGTGTAATTTTCCAATGTGTGGAATGTCTGGTTGAAATTGGTTGTAGCAATGGGATTTTCTGAGAGGTAGGAAATCCTATTACAACATTCGTGGGTTGTAACAATGACACACGATTTTTTCATCGTCGTCTACGATCACTAACCAACTTTAGAAATACGTGGATATTAAAAATGCCACGTGTTTTCGGCAACAACCAATGATTCTCTTCCGACGGCGGATGATCAGCTCTCGTCGCCGTTTTACCACCATTTAGAATTAACATGTATCCTAAATGTGGTTTCTTCATCATTGGACCCTCAATTACAATTAACAATGACAGTAATAAGAGGATCCTTCTATGTTGTATGTGACTGCCATGTAATATAATGTATGATTTCTAATATACCAACCCAACGGACACCTTATTAAAATTAATGGTCCGTATTTAACGTCATACAACGATCGATATCCACGCGAAGGACAAGGAAAATTAAAATCAATCACATAGCTCAGTGTAAGTTAAATGGAACGAAACAAATACACGGAATACATGTCGTTATAGTTTCGTTCATACACAATACTAAACTTAACCGAATAAACGTACTAAAGTTATACGGTCACATAGCGTTGAAAATTATATGCGTTTTACAACTAGAAACATGGAATCAACCAGAAACATGGAATCGATGTATCACGTCACAATGTACGGTTTGTCATATGTTGTACTCGCACTTCTTTTATTGTTATAATATTCACGCGTGTGAAAAAAATCCTTATTACAATTATGAATACAAGTGACTGAAAAGACAATCGTACGTTTCGACCCTTTTTACACGTACCTATTTTAGTGTATATTTATGAACGGCATAATGATTGTTTATCAACAAACCCAAATTAGAGTTATAGATTTATTACGAGTGCGACGTGGTACGGATTGTCACATTTTGTACTTCTACCTATTTTAACGTATATGTAATGACAGCAGATACAGTACACCTAAATCAACGTTAAAGAGAAATTACAATTAAATATTTTTTTGACGATGGAATTGATACACAATTTAGCATTAATGACACTAATTTATTATTGATACTAATATTTTATATAGACTAATAACGATTCGTGGTGTACTGTAGTTTAATAAGTTTAAACAATTTGTTTATTGTTTTAGTATTATTTTTACTTATATATATTATTGTTGTTCTAATTGTTTAATATTAGTTTATAACACTTAGGGTGAAATTCCATCATACGTTTTTGTAATTTTACGGCAAACTCTACAGACCGGGTCGATTGAGTTGATGTTCCATCACGTAGAGTCTGTAAGCCACGTGTTCTAAATTGATTGGCGCCACGCAAGCTACGATCTGATATTGAATATCTTTCAGATTTTTAGCACCGACAAACTTAACTTCAAATCTTGACTTGCGTACCATATACTTGCGTACGAAGTCATCATGCGACAAAACTTTTATACTTTTTGCAGACGCCAGTCTGTACTCCAGCTCATTTTTTAGGGTTTCGGTTTTCGAACATACGAAAGTCCTTTGAGAGAAATAGTGTGACGAACAAAAGTTACCGAAAATAGCGTGACGAAAGAATGTTACGAAATTTCGTTTTTATTTTCGGTTGTATTTTGGAAAGCGCGTGTCATGTCCAAATCTTAAGATTTTTCGTTGGTTTTCCATCATGACACGTAGCTTAATCGTCTAGCGTTTCACGACAATTTTGTTTATGTATCTGCCAACCCACCTCCTCGAGGTGGGTGGAGGTGTATTTGCCAACCCACCTACTCGAGGTGGGTGGAGGTGGGTTGACAGTTATAGAGAAAAATGAAGCGAACTCCTCGCAGATGAACATCCGACGGCCAGTATTACCTTCAAGACCTTCGGAGAGGATCGGCAAGATTCTCTGTAAAGTAGTTTTTTGTTTAAAAACAAAATAGGTGGTACGATTTGGTACGGAGAGTCGCGGATTTCTGTAAACTACGCCACTTTTCGCCTGATGGAACGTCACACTTATTCGGTCGCGAATATTTCCGGCCGCGGGAATATTTAGTTAATATTAACAACTGTGATTAAGTAAGTGGACCATAATCTGCCACGTATCCTCATACTAAACGACACTCTGTTTCGCTATTAGTGTTGATGGTTTCTTTCGCCACTTAAAACATCTTTTCTCCATACACACACGTCGAACTATGGATCTGACGGTTGAGATTGAAAGATGTGATTTTCATCTTCCGATTGGCCGTGAAAATCAAACAAGTGTGTACGGAGAAAATATGTTTTAAATGGTGAAAAAAGTATGTACCCTAATAGACTAATAGTGATATTACGATGTACCGTGGTATTACGTGTTGTAATTTGACTTCTAATTTCCTCCGAACACTACAGATGGGCAGTGGACCGTCCGATTAAAGGTGATCGGACCATTCTCGATCCCCTAAATACCAAACATGTCCATGACATGTCCATGGAAATGGAGTCCTCCGTTTGTCGAAAACGTTAACGGAACCGCCGGAACATTCGACCGTTAGAAATGCGTTATTCGTTCCATCATATTTAATATGACAAAATTAAGGAAGGGATATTCGTTACGGACATTTGCGATATAAAAAGTAAAAAAGAGGTGCAGGTTTCGGTACTTTTTATGTATTTTTTGGTGTCGCTAAAATTAAAATGGTGGGAGAGTACACGACCGACCACAATGCCGGTGAAGGAATAGATTTCAAAATATTTCGGCATTAGGGAGGAGGAGGGGCATGGGGGAGGGGAGGGAAATTGTCGTCTCAAGGGGAATGTCGTTATCAAATAAAAAGGTGTGCCACTATTGGGTCGGAGTAATGCTTTTGGGGTTGGGGGGGAGATTCCGCCGCTCACCGAGGACAATCTAGCATATAAAACGAGTCCGTTAATTTATATTCGAAGGTAAAATATTGCAGAAGGGAAAAGGTTTTGTCGTATGGCCAGGGAGGGGCACGTAACTAGATCCAAAAAATAAAATTATAGGTGGATTTGGACAACAACTGCCATTGAATAAAGAGTTACAATTCAGAACACTATATTGCTTTTAAGGCAGCTCTTTATGAAGTGCATTGTCGATTGATACTAGTGTCAATAGTACTAACAAGGTCTCTCTACTTTTTCGACCGAAAATCATAAAATAGTGTAAACAATATCGTTTGAAGGAGAACAGTACAATTCACCACATTTCCCTACAATGAGCCATAACGTAAATTACTATTAGATTAAATAATTTACTAGCGTGGGTTTTGTAATAGTGCTATTTATTCCAATTCAATGAACCATTCAACCAATTAGAGAAAAAAATACTTAGTGTTATTAACACTATTTTGGGTTTAAGGGCCAAAATTTTGTGATGCAACGTTTTCAACATTAGGATGGATTCACGGTGTAGTCTAATGTAGTGCAATTTCACATTAACATTACGAATTCCTTTAATAACGATGCCAAACATACGGTAACAATCACCCTCTTCAACTTGAAGTTGGTTCAATATATATAAATATAGATTTACATCAATAGTAAACGTTTGGTAAGAATCTCCTAATAGATTTAAACTTCACGTAATTGTGTTCACAAAAAATATGTTTTTAAAACTGTCATACTTGTACTGGCACATAGTATAACATCGTCGTCTGTTGGACTGTCGTATATTTTTGACCTTTTTGAACTTTGGTCACAAAACAAGCTTAACAACGTTGAACTCATTTGTGCCATATTTATTTAATAGGGTATCATAGGGCAACTATTATGTATTACCATGAAAAATGTTGCGCATTTCATTTCCAAACGAGTATCATGTCTACTAAGACTAGTACACAAACAAGGTAGCTCTTTTTAGCTAATCTTTATTGATAATCTTCATAAAATAGTGCGATAGAAAACTTAAAACCAGAAACAATAGTGAAATGTAACATCGAAATCAAACTAACAAAAAATGAAGATCACCTTAAAAAAAAACATGACGACAAAGTTAGACATCCTTTGAGGGCCTTTGAACAACATTTCTCGAGGTAAAAACAACAATTTAAAGTGAACTATTGGCCAGAACACTAAAATCTAACTACGAGGATTTCTTTTCATCCTCTATAATTTTTGAAGTGTACACTATGACCATTTCAACAAAGGTAAACTAAAAAACCGACCTTATAAAACAGTAAACCTTAGTAAAAAAAGCCTGATGGTAAATTATCCAAGAACAATGTGCCCTCAACTTGAAAAGCTCGAGCTTAATTAGAACAGAGCGATGGTAAACCATTTGAGTACATTGAAATGAAATAAAGGAAACCTTTAGTATAACTTTTAGTCGAGGTTCTAATAGAAACAAATATTGTAAATTGGGGTTTGTTTGCTGCACTGCTTTTCAAACTTTTGCATGAAGGCCTCCACCTCACTTTCCCAGTCGTCCATTGCCTCCAACTGCACGAGCAAAAAAAAAAAATGCAAAATTGAAACAGAAAAGAAAAGGAACAACAATACTTCATGAACTAAAAAACCAACATCACTTACAATGTCTTGTGAAATCTCATTGTTACACTCTTATAAAACTCTTATAAAACTCTTATATTTACATAATCTTTGACAACCACCACATTCTATTCTAATCTTTTATACCTCTTATAATCTCTCGCCATCGTCTTTCATAGTAATTAAGGTCACTCCTTCGGACATCACCAGTCCATGTCCGATATCTTTTTTTCTAACAAATCTCCTTGGTACAATGCCATATGGAGTTATTTAATGCTCTTTCGAAAGTCTATTTTTGTGGTGACATTAGTGTAAATCCTTTAATTAAATTATAGCATACTTCGAGACTTTGTCGCGACAATTTGGTGACATTCATGTCACACTGCTATGCCCCAATCTTCCAAAGAGGCAAAGAGAGAAAAACGTGAGACAAAAGAGGGACGAAAAGAGAAAAAAAGACAAGAAAGAAAAAAGAGAGACAAAAAAGAGACCAGGAGAGGAAAAAAGAAGAGAGACAAAAGAGAGAAAAAAGAGAGGCAATAGAGAGACAAAAGAGAGACAAAGGGAGAAAAGAAAGAGAGGCAAAAGTGAGAAAAGAAAGAGAGGCAAAAGGGAGAAATGAAAGAGAGGCAAAAGGGCAAAAAAAAAAAGAGAAAATGAAAGACAAAACAAACTCATCGATCCATAACCGTATTAGAGTTGGTACTTATTACCTTTGTATACCCGGTTCACTGACATCCACACATGACCAACATCACCATGAAGAAACGAACCATAAATTAAAAAATGTCACAAACCAAAGCTACAAACTACCCTAGATATCCCTCATCATAACTTAAAAAAAAAGGGGGGGATGAAATGAAGAGGATGAGATGTACAGATTCCTATCATGAAGTGAAAAATTGAACGTCGGAAATAAATAACTTCACCCGATTCTTGAAAAGTAAAAACCCAATTTCCCACCACTACGATGTACCACAAATGACTAATAACCGAAACCCGAGACCAAAATGCAATTTACACGGATCACCACTTTTAGTGTGGATTCTGCGAGCCAGTTTCCTAATAGAATTGACATTATTAATCCACTCTAATATTGGTACAATTAAGCCGGGTCGAATGCCCTCCAATCTCGACTCATGTTTTGTGCTTAAACAGATTTCCATGATACAAGTACAAACTACTAGACCTTGGTTCATAAATAGTATGAACCACACTATTAGTGGTGAAAGGTGTACGTGATTTTCATCATAGTGCATAAAGAGACTTCATGAAGCCGCATAGACCTCACTGCTTAACTAATCACACTCATAAAGCCGGAAATAAAACTCGATAAAACCCGATAAAACCCGATAAACACGACGTCATAAGATAGTGAAACTGGTTTCTGCCGATAAGACGATGATGAGCTCTAAACAATGCAGGCCCCTCTATCTGGACTGCCCAAATATACATAATAATTTGTTTTTCCTCCTTTGAGTCAGAAACTGTGGAAAATTCAAACCGAAAGGTGCCTTTTCCGTCGATTCTGGGGAAGTTCCCTTCACGCTTTTTATGCCTTTCAAGTCCTTGATTCAAAAAGACAAGGGAAATAAGAAAAGGAAAGAAGGTGCTCTTTATTAGTCCCGCCAGGTTACAGCCAGTCTGGTGGACAGAGCTGATAAACTCACTTCTGTTTGTATATTTTTCTAGCTTTTCCGCGTTGTCCAATGAAACTCCATTTCACTCCATCATTTCGATTGAAAAAAAAAAAAAAAAAGCCTTACCAATTGGCACAGTTGGAGAGCCAGTTTAGCTCCCAAAGCCGCCTCTTCGTGG
Organism: Zygnema cylindricum; assembly: GCA_037447655.1. Lineage (NCBI taxonomy): Eukaryota > Viridiplantae > Streptophyta > Zygnematophyceae > Zygnematales > Zygnemataceae > Zygnema > Zygnema cylindricum. The sequence continues at coordinate 124,220 of JBBHKE010000020.1, read as the reverse complement.
TTATCTCTCACATCAAGATTTATAACCAAAACACTTTTCAACGAACGTCCTCCTCTCATTAACATATCTGCAATACAAAAAACCACAAAAAAACATAAGAAGCACAAAACAACACAAGAAAAAAACAAAACAACAACAAAAAAGACAAACAAAAGAGCATTTTAGAAGCAAATCCGCGTTATTTTCCGACGTGGAAGAGAATGATATTGGCATTGCAGATTAGTTCCAAAGATATTTGAGGTTAACATCATTGATTCTTAACTCCCTTCAAATTTTAATATCTTGTCTTGTGGGAGCTTGCCTTATTTTGTTAGTGTAACGGACCCAAATGTTCTAGAGGCTATCTGTCCATAATTTATTAAGAAAACTGTCGAATTGCTAATTTTCCGAGACAATCTAAAATGCCGTTGTTGTCAATGTAGCAGGTTTACCTTGTTTCAAGATTTTGATGACATTTTCCCATACCAAGTGTAACCATGATGAAATTGAAATAAAAATTAGTATGAATTGAGTTATAATGGTATTCTTCTAAACCTACTCTCGACCACAATAACGATATTAACAAAGGATCAATATAAACGCCTGACACAATCTTAATTATCTTGTACAGAAATGTCAAGGCATCAAAATATAAGTTCAACACTACCAATACCCAAACCACAAAATGGAAAGACATGGACCAAAATGATTGCTATACACAATTTATTTCACTCCTTAAGCAGGTTGATGACATTCATATTCCATTATGAACCACTGTACATCTAGTTGAAGTTTTTTGGCTCACCAGTTACTTTGTGACGCCGTTTTATAGAAAGTTGATCCCAGAAAAAGCTTCAACACTCAAAATTCAGAAGTACTTTCATTAAAAATTGTCACCAATCAGTTCTATATTAACTGAAATAACAGTATTCGCTCCATATTAATAACATACAAACGTGTGCTAAACTCCAAATCCCATTGCCAATGAAAAACTTACTTACCATATTTCACATGTGCAAAAACAATTGAAAAGTATATTTGCTTACCGCGAACAACAAGGATATTATGAGGTTTTTCCGGATATAACATGTTACCAAATACAGTGTTTCTGATGCATTTTGTGCATTTGAACAATGGTTCTAACCTAAAAAGGTTTCGATCAGGGCGTAAGATAACTTATGAATGAATGAATTCCCTCCATCGGATATCCATTCATATCCAGAATATAGCCGCAGCTTAATAAGTATGACCAACTAATTCAGAAGCTGTTGATTAACCAGGCTTTGTTACTGGACGTTGTAAAAACCAACAACCAAGGCTAAAAATACTCTCCCGTTTACGCTTTCACTTTGCGATAAATTTCTAGAAGCATACGAAAAAGTTATGAATACTCGTACTTGAGAAAGTAACAAACCTTCATTGACAACATCGAAGACTCGCTCCTCGAATGTGATCACGATGTCAAAAGCGCCGTCACCCACATTCTCCTGTAAGAAATAATACATGGATAATAATAACAACGAAAAAAAGGAGGTAAGGACAAATTGTGCAGACAAAACAGGACCAATTTTGAAAGGACGACTTTTGCTGACAAAAGGACAACTTTTGCACACAAAAGGACAACTTTTGCAGACAATTGAACAGGACTGAATTTTACCTGCCAGCGTTGAGGGGCCTCTTTAACTGTGAAGTTTCGTTTCAACATGTGTAGGAGCCCATTCCTCTTGTAGCTGGATAGAATCCTCAGTCAAGGAGAGAAACCATGGAACCACGTAATTCTCGAAACAAAAATTTATGTATTTCCGAAACATTTCAAACTGAGAAAAAACATTCTGAAAAAGGCTATTTTTTCAACATGGTAAACATAAAATAGTTTGTACGTCCATTGCACTTAGAATGTAACTGACACTCCAATTTTAATGCCCTTTCTCGGACATTATATTTGACTTGCACAAAACAAAAGTATCGCAACCACTTAGTAAGATAAACATGTAAAATTCAAAATCCACCAAATTTTACAAACCAAAAAAAAAAAAAAACACGAACATATAAAGTACGAAGGTTTGGATACAGGTCTGCATCTTTCGACTTCAGGTCCTCGTACATATACCTATATGACGTCCCAAATTTGTAAGTGTTCGGCTCTCGTGCACTTGGTCCCGGAAGCTTCACTTGTGATCCAGTTCCGTAAGAAGCTACGTTAAAACCGTGTTTTAACAGAAGGTTATGTGCCTCCATGCTTCTATTTTGGTTGGAAGCACACACCATAGCATAACGCCACTTCATTTCTAAGCCTTAGGGTCTCCAAACCTTCCGAGAAATAAAATGTACAGTCTTTATGTAAAATCATGTTTCCATGTTGGTAATGTAGCTCATTAGACCTGCAAAAAATTCCTTTTCATAAGATAGGACAAGAAACTCTTCACGAGAAAAAAAAAAAACAGCCTTCCTATCAGGTTTTAATCTAACCAGAGTTTTGTTCTTCCCCTTCAACCAGAATATTTCATAAAAGCGTTGTAATTAACTGCAAATTTAACATGAAAATATTTGACTGCAGATTAAGGCGCTGCATATAGTTAACAAGAATTAAAGTTCAAATGCAATGAAATCCTGAAAGAGGCTCCAGAAATGAAGGTACAAATGCAACCAACAATAGAGTTTGAACCATAGTCATTGCGTTTGTTTTAAGAAAATTCACCAGTCGAGAATAATTGGTAAGGACATTTGTCAAAGACCAAATCCACATTCCTTTCTCGTATTCGGTGATAAAAAAAATGACTAAAAGACAAGACCTTTTGCCTACTGTGCCAAAATTTTGTTTTTTTGACAAGGAGTCTTTTTTTCACATACAAATCTTCTATAATGTCCTTTTCACCAACAAAACCTAAAAAATCAGAAGAAGGCTTGTCATTTGGGAAAAATGTTTGGGACGTGTGTCGGTATTAGGCACACACAAAAAAAACGGTTATTTGTGACCATTGTTTAAACAAATCTCACAATACACGCTCACCACCATTAACATAGCTTTTGTTGACCATTTCCTAATTGTTTATCCACACTAACATAAGTTCTCATAGATCTTGCAAACTCCATCACCCACCACTACTAGAGTTAATAACTATAATTCGGATTCGTGTTTTTTTTACCCAAAATCATAAAACAGTGTTGAGGACACTATTAAATGGCCCATAATGAGCAACATGGCAAAACATAATTTAGAGTAGTTAATACTAAATCCGCTTTCATGCTAATAATACCCTTAATTTCAAGTTCCGCACCAATTCACCCCAAATAACTACTGAAATAGGTTAAAATTAACGAAAGTGTTGCGACAGTGACACTACAAAACGGTATTCTAACAATTCTTTACTACTACTTTTAACCTAATTTAAATATTCTGGGGAATTTACTCAAAAGAAAAAATGGATGCAAAACCGCTTCCTTGGTGTAACTTTTGGTAATAAGTTGAAGATTGTGACACCGAAGCTACTCCACACTAGGGTTAACCACTCTAATTCCAGGAAATGCGTTTTTACTCGAAATTATAAATCAGTGTAAATAACTCAATTTAATGAAGTGGCCCACAATTAGCCACGTAGCCACAACATTTATTTTTAGTGTGGCTAACTCTAATAAAATGTTAACGCTAATAATTCACTAACTCTATTAGCGAGCGATGGGCCGTGGTAGTTCTCAATAGTAGGTGGAAAACCTAATTGGTCCTCTGATCCTTTAAACCAATAGGGTGACTACAAAGATTGCGTACATTTCATTAAATATCGTACGGTTTTGAGAGGAACTGTACGGAAACAGCACAAAATGCGAGGAAATGTACGACAAATCACATTATACTCACAAACTGTGGTCTGTTTTTATAGTGTAAACTAGTCACAGTATAAACGACTCAAGCCAAAATCATAAACATCATCATATGATGTTTTTACATAGACAATCTGCCTCCCCCTCTCCCTCTTCTCTTCCCCCTCCCCCTGTCCCTCCCCCTCCCCCTCCCCATGGAGAGTTCTGCTCCTTGAGAACTCTATGAGATTGACAATCTGTCTCTCCCTCCCCCTCCCCCTCCCCCTCCTCCTGGATAATTCTGCATATAAATGAATAGCTTCCCATTTTCCAACTTTGTACTTTGGCAATTAGAAAAACCGCCTCATTGTTGACAACTTCTTCTTCCTTTTTTCTTTACATTTCTGCAATAATGACCTACAATTACTTCCGTAATCTACGGCTACTTTACTTTATTTATTTAATTCCATAAGTTGTTTTCAGTCTAAGATACTTATGGCAGAAATGATTCACATGCATTGTGAGATTTAGGGTTTTAGGGTATTATGTTTTAGGGTATCAGGGTTTTAGGGCTTTAGGGTTTTAAGGTTTCAGGGCTAGGGTTTTGCAAAAAACTGTAGCTGACAAAGATGACGTACCTCGCATAGAACGGCAGTGGTAAGTGAGTGACTTCAAAGAAAAAAAGGAAAATCTCCTTCCAAAAAAGAAAGGTAAGCGAAGTTGCTTTACCAAATTGCTGTAGTTTACAAGAGTTTCAAAGATTGTTAGGGTTGACACCATCCATTCTAATCTTCCCTGCAAATTTTAACGATAGGGAGGAAATGATGAAAAGGTTAAAGCAAAGAGAATCTAAACTGGAGCCAGTTTTTCAGTTGCAACTTGCAAGGCTACAAGGTGTATCGCTATTAGTGTTAATATTTTTTTCGCCACTTAAAACATCTTTTCTCCGTACACACTTGTCCGATTTTCAGTTTAAGACAACCAAACAAACGCAACCGTCAGATCCACAATCCGACCTATGTGTACGGAGAAAAGATGTAAACTAATAGCGATACACGGTGTACTGTACAGTACACCGCGAATCGTAATTAGAGTAGAGAAAATATTAAAGTAAAAAAACAAAAAAAAAACAATTAGAGTCATAAACGCTAATTTATGTGATAGAACTTTTTCACAGAGGAAGTTTACTCTAATTTATTTAAGTACTCTATATTGGGTTTTGACTAGTTAAAATATAGTTTGACGTCATTATGACGTTAGTACTATTTGTCGTGCTGAATGTCAGTTACGTCGGAACGACCGTCGAAGGTTACATGTAAATTATGCGCAGTTACATGATTAATTATCAACATTTATGAACGAATGAATTACGGTTGCAGTTCGAATGTAAACGGCATTTCCGTTGCGTTGTTTTCATTTTCATATGACAAAAGTACTTTTGAACTCTAATACCATCGCACTTTGGTGGTTATATTAGAGTAAATTCACTTTAATAATGTCTCTTAACTCTAATAAAGTTGCTTTCAGACGACGAAGTCGGAAAATGAACACTTATTACAGTTAAGGTTAACTCTAAATGAGTCGCAATTAGAAGATATCTTAACGAATCGACGTAACGCGACATATTATTGGACAACCACAATTACACGTGGCCATTTTATTAACCGTAAAAACGTCATGCCTGCAAAACAACGATAATACACAAACCGACTGTAGTTTTGGACTCTTTTGCAAGAGAATTTTGTACATTCAATAACCTGCATCGTTTTTCACAACTCTTTCGTAAAATAATTCGGCGACAAATTTTACATATTATCGCTTCATTTTTGAGTTTTTAAAAAAGGTGAGATTTGAAATTTAAAGCCAAATATTAAAATTTAAATTTTGAACCCACCCTCTTTTCACAATGGATTGACGCGTTTTTTTTACCTCCCACTTTTATAATGGTAACATTTATATTGCACGTTTGGACAAGCGATGGCATTATCGATTTAAAATTTTAATTTGCGCTTACGCTTACATCCGACTCTCGTTGTTGCCTATACTTTCCCCCTATAAATATTCGCGTAGTCTTCGAAAATATGTGGAGATTTACAAGAATGTGGGGTAACTACGTGTCAAGATATAACGACATATCTTATATCCTTGCACCTATTGTTGAAGAGGTGATCGGAAAGATGAACAGTGTGGGATGCAAAATGGCGAGTGGTGCAACCGAATTATCACTTGTGGAAGAAGCTTTGAGCGGAGAAGACAACACCGCGGGGGGAGATTTGGGGAGTCATTCTACAACTGTTGACCCGCCACAGTCCAGCCGTAAAAAACAGCATGTTACAACCAAAAGGGATCGTTTACGGATAATCATGTGGATGATCGCTGAGGAGCGGGCGAAAGAAGACCGAAAGCTCATCCCCAAAACTATCAAAAAGTTTCCCGAACAATTTTCGGAAGCAGTGGATGTAGTAAGTTTTCCTAAAACTCTACATCCCTTTACCCCATCAACCCACCTCTCCATTATTACTACTTTTGAGCAGTTTTCGAGGATTTACAATGTGTTATACTCTCATTTTTTCCGTTTATAATTTTTTTATTTCGTTTCTACACTTTTGTTGTTGTTTAAAGGTTTTAGCGAATTTGTCAATTATAATCCATTTGAGATGAGATGAGATGGGATGTAATCCTCTCCTCCATTAACACTTTTCTCTATGGGTGTTATTCATTGGTTGTTATACGTCATGTTTTACTTGTTTCAATCTATAGTTAGGACGAATCTTTAGTTTGGATGAGACAATCTGAGGGATGGCGATGGAGAGGGGGGGGGGTATAACAGGATCTCCTACCTCTCAGAAAATCCCATTACTACAAACAATCCCAACCACACATTCCACACATTGGAAAATACACATCCACATTGGACAACACTCACAGAAGGATAAACTATAAATTAGAAGAAGCTTCTGTCCACATAACATTAGCTTCGTCTCTTGCCCTCGTGGCTCAACCCTTTTTATTAAAGTGTTTCCCACTACTCTCCACTCTTAATAATTCTATCTCTTAACTACCAAAACACTATTTAGTTAGTAAGAGATTTCAACGCAAAATGCCTTTTCTCCAATTTGGTATTAATCGCTCAGGACCAAGATCAGCCGGAATTTCCACAAACTTTTCCAAAGGAAAAGATGTCTACTCTCCTCTTACACTTCACTATTTATCCATCATCGCCCTGGACTCGCCAGGCCAAAGTCAACGCTCCGTTTTAACAGGCTTTTACCTGGGCCAATCATTGATCAGCAAAGACTCAGACTGACCAATGCAAAAACGTGCGAAATCTCTTACTAACTACTTAGCACTTTACTAACCAATCAAACGTTACGTTTCACTACATAACATTTAAGTGCAAAAGTGCGAGCCAAACGAAACGCGACTTCGCACGATCGTGCGTAACAATTTTCGCACGCGAAACTTCCCACGAAATTCCTTTAAGTGAAAGTGACATTTCGTACTAAAATTTGTACGAAACGAACCACCTTGCATACTAAACGTTTCATTAGAACTTTATGAAACGTACACGCGTAATTTCGGTACTAATTTGACCCTTAACCCGTTTCAATGATACCCATTTGTTATTTAGACCCCACGCTGTCACCTAAATGCACCCATCGCTATAACTTTTAAAATATAACTCCAAATAGCGTGATTCTTTCGCGGACGTATACCAAATTTAATACTCTATAATCATAACACCTAAATACCCCTTTATAAACAAGTTCGATCCGCTATTACTGTTACATCATCCCCTCCTTATTTTTAACTGACCTCAGTTAAAACACTTATAATTCTCAAGAAGGGACTTTTATATTATTATCCCTCCAATACCTCTGTAAAAATTCAGAATTTTTATCCTGTAAAGTCAACTCATTCTCAGGCCTTCCTAGATAATGCACTTGCCACATATAGTATCACAGACCTTGAACCGTTGACCAACCCAATCTATTACCCATCTGTGGACTTCAGGTTCTATAATTATTGAGGGATCCAATTCCAATTCTCCTTCAGTTGGTCGAAGATTCCCTGGTTTCAATTGGCTGATTTGTATCACTGGATGGATTTTTGTTGAAGGCGGAAAGTCCAATTTGGCAGCAACTGACGATATCATCTCGATTACAATAAATGGTCTAATGTACTTAGGAGCAAATTTCCCCGTAGGATCCGATTGTCCCTCAATCTTGCACCTGTAATGAGTTGTACAAAGCTAAACCTTGTCACCTGTGCGTAATACCCAATCACCCCGTTTGCGGTTAGCATTTAATTCTTGCCTTCTTTGTGCCTCCACTAATGCATCCCGGACAGTTTTCCAAACTGTTTGAACTTATTCCCAAAATTCTGTTCCAGAATCTCTATTCTTTTGTGTGACTCCTGTTATTAAGTCCAATGCTTCTCTAGGTTGGTATCCGTATGCAACTTTAAATGGTGAGAATCCTGTACTAGCATGTTTACATGAATTGTATGCAAATTCCATTAATGGCAGTTTATATTCCCATGTGTTCTGAACTCCACTGCAAACAGTCCTAAGCATTTCATTTAGTGTACGGTTCATCTTTTTTGTCTGTCCATCTGTCTGAGGATGATAAGCAGTACTCATTTTCAATTCAGAGCCTAAATTTTGCTGTAATTCTTTCCAAAAAGGAGACGTAAATTTAGAATCTCTATCACTGACTATAGATAGAGGGACTTCATGATGTCTGACCACGTTGTCAAAATATAACTTTGCAATATCCACAACTGAATGAGTGGTTTTGCAAGGGATAAAGATTGCCATTTTACTGAACCTATCGACTACGACCATGATACTGTCATTCCTTTTAGATGTAGTAGGCAACTTGACAATAAAATCCATACTGACAGATTCCCACGGTCTTTCGGGGATATCCAAAGGTTTTAAAAGACCTTTAGGTTTTTGGGTACTAGGTTTACTCTGTTGGCAAGGGACACAACTTTCCACGTGTTTTGACACCTCTTTTGCCATCCCAGGCCAAAAGAATCTACTTTGCAATCGACTAAGAGTTTTATCTCGACCGATATGTCCTAAATGCTCATGAGCTTCCCGTAAAATTTGTTTTCTTAAGTCTCCCACTTTAGGAATGCATAATCTATCCCCAATTTGCAAATACAGTAAACCATCATCTAGTCTAAAGTTTTTGACATGCATCTCATTCAATGTGTCAAAATTCCCTCCCGAAATATTATTGCAAATCACAACAAAATAAGGATGTTTATCATAACCATTTCTAACAGTATCTAAAAACAATTCATCTTGAACCATAACACTTATTTCAAAACATCTACTTAATGGATCTGAGACTACATTTGTCTTCCCAGGAATATGTTTGACATTAAATTTGAAATATGTTAATTTCTGCATCCACCTAACGTGTCTGCCAATCATAATCTGCGCGTCACTTAATCTGTAAACAAGAGAGTGCTTTATTATCACAGTGAACTGTAAATTCTTTATTATGCAAATAACAACGCCATTTCACCAATGCATGTACAATTGCAAGTAATTCCTTTTCCTGTACTGTATAGTTCTTTTCAGCATCATTGAATTTTCTAGACTCAAAAGCAATAGGATGAAAGTGTTTGCCGACTTTTTGACTTATGACTGCACCTAGACCTTTATCAGATGCATCTGTAGTGATCAAAACTTCAAATTCCCCGGCAGGGTCAGGATACACCAGTGTAGGGGCAGAGGTCAACTTCCCTTTTAATTCCTCGAATGCTCCCTCTTGATCAGCTCCCCACACAAACGTCTCCTTCTCCCGAAGTAAATCCGTCAAAGGTGCGGCGATCATACTGAAGTTCCTGATAAATTTCCTGTAATAAGTGGCCAATCCCAAAAACGATCTAACTTCTGTGACATTAGTAGGTTGTTTCCAATTTTGGATTGCTAAAATTTTCGATGGATCTGTTTTAACACCTTCCCCACTAACTATATGTCCCAAAAATAATTGTTCACTTTTAAGAAAACTAGATTTTGACAAATAAAAATTCTCTATCAACCTCCATTACTAATGATTCAAAAATATTAGCTAAAACAATACATCACCACTGTTTTGCTGACGTCGCCACGTCCCATTTGTCTTGCTGAAAACCACCACCTTGCAGAATTTGTCCTGTAACAGCTCCCCGTAAGTCATAAATGTCAAATTGTCACTTTCACTAACGTTATAACACCACTTCTTCCGCTGCGTTGCTTCATTCATTGATGCGTTGCGAAGCGAACTGCTTCCGCTAATTCTCCACTGCCTCCACTGCGTTCCTGCCATGTCTTCCAAACTTCCCCGTCTTGACAACTGCCTCTTTGCCGAGTTAATCTTTTAGTATTCAAACACTCTCTGTCTTCCACGAATAACTTTATCAACCATTTTCTTAATTTCTATGAATTTTACAGACTAACCGTAACAGCTCCCCCTATGCCATAAACGTCAAATTGTTTTTTCAAAAAGAATACATCTCTCTAGTAACTCTGAATTCCACCCGTAATCGTCACTTTCTCATATGATCACTATTTGTCAAAAATATCTATCTTCTACCCACTTTCATCAACCAATTGTTGTACCTTCCCCCTATCAAATACTTCCACGTCATCCGCTGCGTTGCTGTGCTGCGTCACCGCTTCGCGACATGAACTGTTTCCGATGATTCACCACTGCTTCCTCTACCTCCTTCGGTTTTCAAAAATACATAAGTAACACTTTTTGTTTCTTTTCAACTAGCTCAACAAGAAATAACATTAAATCTAAAATCCTACCAAAAATATTGAATGTCAAAAGGAGCTAAGACATGTCTGTAATATAAGTTTTTCTAAAATTTAGATTTCTCTAAATTCACGTTTTCCAGAAAATCATTTCTCCCGCTCTCTTCTCTTAATCACTTTTCGAGCATGCTTTCTTCTGCCCTTGATCCGTTGAATATTGTATCTTCTCTTTGTTTTCTTCATTATCTTTTGTCTTTTCTGAATCTTTTCATTTCTGTCACAGTTTTCTATTCTTTTAATGTCAAAAAATATTAATTTTCTGTTTTACCTCTATGTTTTTCTTCGTAGATTTGCTATTCCCATTAACTTCATTCATCTGAGAATTTTTAATTTTGATTCTCTTTCTTTTCAGCTGCACTTTTTTCCTCCTATTTTTTTTTCCTATATTACTAACGTTTGCATTTCTATTACATTTTTCACTCCCACAAACTTCTTCTCTCGATCCAATTTTCTGAACAGTTTTTCTTTGTTCTTCTCCTAGTTCACCAATTTCCACATCCACCTTATTTCTAGTTTCTGCTTCTAAGTGTCCATCTCTTCCTTCGTCATTTTTCCTTACTTCAATAAACTCTTCCTCGTGTAACTCTTTTGTACTCACCAATCTGTCGTCGGGAAAAGGGATAGACACCAAATCCTTTTCTGTCACCTCATTCTCCTCATTCCGAACAACATAGAAGGTCGGTAGGTAAATAAATTTGTCAACACACTGTGTATGCCTTTTGTCATCGGTTGAGTCTTGTCTCTCACTCACGAAAGAACTTGATTCTCTTCTTGTTGATTGTCGAACTAGGTTGTTGTCCCATCCATCTCTGAAATTCCCCGTAACACATGCACTTTTATATGACGGACATACCCTGAAGGTATGTCCCAAATCATTACAATAAAAGCAATTCTTTTGCCGATCTCCGAACTCGATATTCTTTTTAATTTCCTAAAATTGAGACTTAGATTCCTTTATATTCCTCTTACTTGATAAAACCTTTCTATTAGCCTCTTCATCTAGAACAACACGTCTTGCTACAGTTAAGCTCAAATCCCTTTTATCAATTAAATTCAGTTGATCTAAAGCACTCTTATATTCTTTAGCTAGACTTTTCATTAATAATATAGCTTGTTGGGCATCTGTAAAGTTTCCTCCTGCCAAATCATTTTCTGCAAATAATACTTGTAAGTCAGCATAGTGTTTCTCCACTCTACCTCCTACATACTTGAATTCAACTATTTCGGTAACATTGCTAAGCCAATGATATAAAGAAAGTCTTTGCATACATACATTCTAAGCACTTCCATAATTCAGATGCCTTTTTAAAACTTAAGTATGACATTACCAAATCCTCAGTCAAGGAGTTCTTGATAACCCTTAGACACTCATGATTTTTCCTTTTCCATCCAGTTGATGTTTCGGCCAAGGTACCGTCCACCACATCCATTAGCTCCATCATCTCGAAGTAGCTCTCGAGTGCATCCTTCCAGTAGTGATATTTTGATCCATCAAATATGGGTAGCCATGGGTGTGGGCCCATAACCTGTTGTCCATAGCCTATTTCAGCCATGGATTACTCACGGAAACACCCACAGACTACCTCAAAACCAGTTGTGTTACAGACAGCACAGTTTACTCCACAATAAACAGAATCACCTCAAACTACACCAATATGCAGTATACTATATACACTGTAAACTCCCAAAGTTACAGCCAAATTCACCTAGGCATATAGAAGATATAAGGTCCAGAGTTTCCCAAAAATAGGTGACAGCTTCACAAACTAACCATTTAGACTGTTCACAGAATCTTACAGAGATACTGGATTACAATGAAACTTCACACACATATAGATTCTATATCATACAATAACTCCACAAAGTTTCACATGAAAGAACCAAACAGAGTGATCACACCAACAGGTCAAAGATGCAGAAAACAGTTTGCCATTGCTTTGATAAACTAGACTGCGATGCATAAAATAATCTAAGTCCTGCAAGTTATACTCAGACTACTGAATTTACGGAGGCATACCAGCCGTACTGTATCTACTCTAATAAACTAATTAGTCAAAAGGACAAACCTCTGTTTTACATAATATTTACACCTCACTCTTCGTATGTCAGAAACCAAGCTATCGCTAAGCAACTACTAAGCTACCACTACCGTACAATCATCATTACTCGAAATCTATCCTAGTCATATTATCTGGAGCTGCGCTGGCTGCGCTTGTCCGTACGGATCATACAAATAGCTGCAGTTGCGTTGACTTAACTGCGTCGGAGCTCCGCCGTACCGGCGTCGCTTATTTCACCATTCCGTTTATTTTACATCGGATCGCTTCGCGATCCGCCGTCCATTCGTCACATCTTGTTCACACCACTCAATGAGTCTTTTACGTCACTTTGATTATATCAATCCGTTTGCTCCCCCAATCCGTGAATCTATTCAAACCTCCATATTAATTCCATAGCGCACGAACTGTCGTGTACGCACGAAACAAACTTTTCAAAACAACACTCCCCCGAAAATTTAGTTTCGGGCACCTATAAAAATATGCATCGTATGTTGCTACGCTGCGCTAGTTCGACATCGCAGCGCAGTATGAATACAGTATGCAACGTGTACTGCTCTGCTGCTACGCTGCGCTAGTTTGACATCGCAGCTCTAGCAGCTGCTCCTTTCACTCTTAACTTCCTCCTCATAGCCTCATCTACTGAGAACTAAAGCTTTCAATTTCAACAGGCTCTAGCTGTCTCTCCAACCTTCAGTGACAACAACAAGTGTGGGGGTTTGGAGAGTGGAGCGAGAGGCAGGCTGCTTTTGCTGACTTCCTCTTAATAATTTTCCTTTATTCAGACCTAGAAAATACATACATTTCAACACTCTCTTTATTTTCTAGTCTACTTTCCTTTCAACTCCTACCAAATACATTTTTCTTTCTTTTCCTTCTTTCTTTTCTTCACATAAATCTTTAAGGAAATAACCTCATTTTCAAAAAGGTATGTTAGATGAGCTGAAATAAACATTGCATCTTGTTGATCACACATTTTATCAAGCATCCCATTTTTCATAAATCCGAAACAAAGATTTTATCCACCTCATCTCTTTTCCTTTCACACAAAATCCATTTTTCTTCTTTCAAACAGCCAGCCCCATCTCCAATCTGCAACACACACCTTGATGCTAACCCTTTTTAAGGCACACCTTCATAGTTGGCATCACTACCATTAGTGATGTCAAAACCATTGCCCCCCAAATGTATCCTTAATTAAGAGTTCCCACTAAGTTTTTCATACAATCTACATCTTCCGAACTTATATTTTTATCCATGATTATTACCCCATTTTCTGAACTTTCCTCACTCTCTCCCATGGAATTCTTTCCACTATCACTTTCTATATTTATTCCCAAAATATATTTCTCCTCCCCTAAACTTTTAATCAAATATTCCTTTTCTCCCCAATCCTTTAGAGCCCCCTTTAGATTTACTTCTCCTCTTTCCTCTGAATCCGTTGAAGTCTCCCTTTCCGACCAGTTTCTTGTTTCCAAAATATCTATGAAACTATCCTCAATATTTTGAACTCCCTCAAGTTTCTCCTCTCTCTTTAATTCCCTTATACCTCTAGAAGCACACTGTTGCTTTCGTGGAATTTTTGTGTGCTTTCCTTTCTTCCCCATATTACCGATGCGGAGAAGCTCCAAAAAATCTTCACCCTCTTTCTCCTCCTCCCCTTGTTCCTCATCAACATTCCAACTTCTAATTTCTTCCAAACAAGGACACTCCTCCATATAGTGACCCAGCTCCCTACAAAAGGAGCAAACCCTTTTTTTCAAAGCTCCCCTTTCTTTTCCTCTCCCTCTCTTTCCACCAAAATTCCGATAAGGTTTACCTTTGTCTTTCTTCCTCTCATCACCCTTCCGCTCGTCACCGCCGTTCCTCTCATCATGCTTCTGCCAGTCACCACCAGCTGTTAGTGCATTCACCCGGTTACTTTCCCTACCAAGCTCCAAAGTGCTTTCCCTCACAAGAATTATCCCCATGGTAATGCTCAAAGTCCATCAGGAGCCATCCATTTTCTGCGTACGGTTAATGATGTTTTTGTACTCACTTGGGAGTTTCATTATTAGTGTGTTTGTCTTTCTCTCCTCGGATTGTACATATCCCGCACTATCAAGCTCAACATATAACGCAGTAATATCATTGCGAAACTCTATCATGCTACCGCCTTTATAAACATAGGCATTTATTTCCTCTTTTACTAACTGCTGCCTATGTATAGTCTCACTCTTATAAATCTGTCTTAGTGTTTCCAAGATTTCTGAAGACTTGGTTAGATTTAAAAGAGTGAAAGCTATGGAATTAGACACATATCTAAGTATGAGTTGTTTTGCTATTGTGTTCATATACTCCCAAATTCTATTGTCAGATTCTTCAATTTTAGTTATAACCCCTACAAGTGGGACCGTAGCCGAGAGACTAGCTCCCCTCATCATAGGTGTTCATTTTCCTTTCTCCCCTTTTTCCCCTTCCATGGTAATGATTTTCCTTTCACCTTCCGTTGCATCTGAAATCCGGTTGGTTTTCTGGGAAGCCCCAAATGAATCTCCGTAGTGAGCTCCACCAAAGCCCGGTGGCGGACACCTCACTTGTTCCGAAACAATTCCCCATAAGTGCTTTTCGAAAAGCAAACCCTCCATCGTAAACTCCTAATAAGTGAAGTCTGTTCCATCAAACATAGGCACCCTAGATGTTGGGCCCATAACCAGAAACTCTGAGACCTCCATTGGTCCTTAGAGTAGGCACCTCTGAAGAAGCTTATCTAGTTAGTGCCGACTCCAAGTTGTTACAAACCCAAATGATTGACCCCTCGACAATCAAAACCCCAATAAAACTTCACCCCTGTGAAATAAGACTTTCTGTGTGCTCAGTTCCACCATAGAATGCAAAGTTAGAATATGAGTTTTGGAAACATTCACCCATTTTGACTTTCCCTTAGAAAAGCAGCCACCCTGGCAGGCAAAAACTCTGACTGACTACATCCTTGTGTAGCCTAGACTCCCTTGAGTCTGCAGCAAAAAAAATCACTGAATTCGGTCAACCGAGTGAGTTTTAATTAAATGGCAAAGTTTGCCTATTTATACAGATGCTTTGTGGGAGAGAGGTGACTACCTACCAAAATTATTATCTCGCGTTCTGGAAATCCCGCAATCCTTCAGATCTTGCCACGTGTCATCCGGAGTGGCGGTGCCCGAAAACGCCAAGTCGTCCACTCCTGAATCCCAGCTCGCACCACGGTCGTTCGATGAAGAACATCATTTAATATTGGCCGTAAAATAAAATGTTTTTTCGTTAATTCCGTGCGGTCCAGAATTGGTGTGGTTTAACCCGTTTCCGTGTATAGTCCGTCCGGTAAGCAATTAAATGAAATAAATTGCGTCGTTCGCATTTATTTAACTATCGTACCATATATGCTCTAGCACTGATCTTAGACTATGGGATAAAGCTACCGGTTATAGGAATCTTGACGGACAGCAGGTGCTAGGATCAAATCATGGGTCCGTCACCTACCAGAAACTACAGCCTGTCTCTCTCTGTGGGCATCATGGGCAGCCATGCCTCTAGCTGTCTCTCCAACCTTTAGTGACTGCGACAAGTGTGGGGGTTTGGAGAGTGGAGCGAGTGGCAAGCTGCCTTTGCTGACTTCCTCTTATTAATTTTCCTTTATTCAGACCTAGAAAATACATACATTTCAACAGCTATCGCACGGGTCCAAATAGATAGAACGATAAGAGAGTCTTCCACCAATGGTTTGAGGACTGGAGGTCCCATCTAGCTGATCCCTATAGTCAACATAAAATAGTCTTCCTCGATAATTGCGGCGGACATAAAATGTCCGAGGAGCTAAACCTTATTTTGGTTGCCAAAAATACGGTTTTACACTCTTTCCACCGAGTGTTACTCACTTGGTGCAATCGGTAGATTCTTTCGTAACATCAAAAATAAATGAGGTTTGGAGTAGGAAGTGGGAAAATTGGAAAATGTCGGGGTTAGGAATGAACAATTGTCAAAACCCTCTAATCGGGGTTGGTCCGAAAATTTATTAGGGCCAGGGAAAAGTTTTTTCCTCGAATTGGCTACGGACTCGATCCGAGAAGTTAACTCCATGAAAGAAAAGGATGGGATGGGATATGCGAGAAAAGCTATGATACAATATGGGTTGTCATTGAAGGACGGGACATGGGAGGAGGGAATGCTTACACATCAGTTGCAATGTATCATCAACAAACATCGAAACCATTTTGACGGCGAAAAGTGCCACCTCTCTTGGCAAAGGCACGGGAATCTCTCGAAAATTCTCACGACGTTGACGTCGGTACTCAATAAGACGAGGTTACAAACAAACATTTCACGAAAGGGGACGAATATTAAGCCTTTGCTAATGCTTAAGCATTCCCCGTGTATGCTTTATTTGTGGATTTTGGAGCGTAGGATAGGCATAATTTTGTAGATTTTGCTGCATTGGCTTGTCTTACCTGTTTTAAAAATAAAAGGTGTGTAAGGATTTAGGAGATAGGAGCTACCATACAATGTTATAGGGGTAATACATCGACTAGTGTGTCTGTTACTACACTGTTATTGTTGACGATGTATAACACAACCATTTCAATTTTATTTCTTTTTGCTATATATGAGTATGTGTAAGAGCTGTGGTTTTTCATGCCCAATGTGTTATGTCTATTTGTCATTCACCTATGCGAAACATGATGTTGTAATGGGTAAACAAATTCTTAGTTTTTAGCTTTGATACACAAACTTGCTGTTTTGGCGTTATTGATATTTGGCGACGAGCGCGCATCATCGCTCGCCGCTGTCGCACCAATTACATGGAATATTTCTTTGTAATTTCATCAGTGTTGACAGTTTCTCATTGCCTATGAGATTTTCAGCGATGACATTGCCTCTCATAGCCCCAGCATTTTTCAGTGATGACACTATGTATTTAGTGCTTTTTAATTTGACGGCGATATTGCCTTATTGTTGGTTTACAAATCAGTGGCGACACACTTACGTCGCTGTTTGGTCCATTAAGTCAGTTTTTTAGTCAGCTGTAACATGAATCATAACTAGAGTATAATCCAGCGACAAAAATGCCTCGTCGCTAGTGGATCATCATCCATGACAAAGGCTAAAAAGATCATCATTCCATTGGTTTAAAATCGAGTGACGAAAATGCCTCGTCGTTGGGTGATCATCATCCATGACAAAAGCTAAAAAAAAATCATCATTCCATTGGTTTATAATCCAGCGACGAAAATGATTGGTCGTTGGTAATCATCATCCATGACAAAAGCTATAAAAAAAATCATTATTCCATTGGTTTATAATCCAGCAACGAAAATGTCTCGTCGCTCGGTGATCATCATCCATGACAAAAGCTAAAAAAACAATTCAACATTCCATAGCTGACGCAAACATGTACAAGACAAAATCATTTGGTAAAAAACAAAAGAAAATCATATGTCATTAAAATAAAAAGTAATAACATCCCCACTGCAGTATCATTGGCTTAAACACATTTAGCATAAAAAATATAACATTACAATCATTTAGTAGTTATGAAAAAAAAAACAATTACTGCTCCAAAATTTCACTATTTTACACACTCGGAAACTGAATATAGGCCTTGAACTTCGGAAAATTTCTATACCTTTCCACTTTCTCCTGAATCTTCTATCTATTCTCTCCTTTGAATTCCATTTTTATATATATCATTTCACTATCCTCTTGCAAGGCAGGAAAAATATAAAGTCGAATGTAATATGCTATCCGAAATACATAAAAAACTTTGGCCCCACCCTAAAAAAAAAATATTTAGGTTCAGTTGTCGATCTGTTAAGAGGTTTACGGGTTTTTTTATGGTTTTTTAGGGTTTTTTTGAGCTTTTTTATTATATCGTACTTTAAGTTGGAAGAAAATTTGTTCCACATTTTGTAATATTTTTTTATTATTTGGCTGAAAATTATTTTTTAATGAAATGAAACGAAAAGTAAACAAATACACATTTCTATGTTTTTAAATCCATTGAAAACAACCAATATGACAAGCGTACAAAATGCAAAACCGGCTATTCTTATAAAAATTGAACACAAAATGATACCACAAATACTACACAAAAAGTAACCAACGAATATATATTTCCCTTCTAAACATTCTAAACATTTCTTTCGCAACTCAAACCCTCAACAGTTATAAGCGTTAATAAAATGAAGCTTAAATTAAATGGTCCACGAAAAAGGTGAAAAGAGAGAAACAAAAGCAAAACCAAAAAAAAAAAAAAAAACATATGACTTGCCTTCAAATAACCCTTGAGAGAATAAAAAGGGATAATAAAATTCCGTAAGGACATAACCGCCTCCTAAAAAACCGTCAGCAAACTGAAAGGATTACAACTTATGAGCTATCAGAAGTTTCTATAAATCATATTTGAATGTTTGACATGAAAATGGCATTTGCCACATCATATTGAACCACTGCAGTAACAGAGTAGGCTCTTACCTCGTCATCAACGGTTGAGTTGGCTGGCGGCAAATTGTTTGCCATTTCGTACAACAAAACCTTAAAAAAGTAAGCACCCTAAAAAAGTATGCAGGCGGAAGGAAAGAGATGGCGTGGGCGACGTGCAATCCATGGAGGTGAAAGAGGAAGCGAGAGATGACGTGGGCGACGTGTAATCCATGGAGGTGAAAGAGGAAGCGAGACTCTCACAAATCCTTGTTGAAAAAACGGAGGGATTTTCAGGTTGGCGGCGTAGCCAGGATGGCGGCGTAGTCCTCAGATTCCACAAGGGAAACAAAAAACGGTTCTAATTGGACAAAGAAAGCGTGACTGTGATTGGTCAAATAAAATTATATTTTGTGAGGTATGTTTGCATTTGGCATTACCTCACGACATATATCACCCACGCGAAATGCTTTCTATTTATTCTATTTCTGTCAATATGGTTATTCTATTTCATGTGTCATCATGGTAAAAAACCCATATTACACTTAAAAGTTACTCCTTTCAAGGATCATTTTGGTAAGTCTGGTTTTTTTAGAATTAATATTTACGCTAAAACAGACGCGATCCTATATTTGAATACATTTTAATGAAACAGGTGCGGAGTTCCCTATTCTAAATGAATATGCGGAACGTCGAACAATTGTTTCAAAGTTGTTATGGAAATAAAGGTAAACACGTATTGTGGTCGTTGTATTATAAACTTCTAACACGTAAATTAATGTAAATGTTCACACTGACGACGATGCTGTCGATGGACGAGGGTTACGTGAACGACTTTTTTTCGATGTGATTGAGTCTTTTTGTTTAGTGCGATTTCACGTGCAAGCGCGATTCTATTAAATCATTATTTGTACCTTTTTACTTATAAAAGTGTAATTTTGCACAGTCAGACGTCGTCCGTACTCCACACTATTTAAAAGGAAACTATATTATATTTTTATACGCTAATTAAACCTTTCTTTAAATAGTATAATGAAAAAATTAGAAACATTTACTCTATTTAAGGTGATAGTGTCGAAATTTAGGGCGACCGAATTAGCGTTATTTACTCTAATTACGATTCGCGATGTACTATAGTTTTGGTCACGTAACCAAAAATGGTGCTCATTTGTGTCGTTTTGTGAGGTGAGCAATCATGACAAGCGGTGGTCGTGGCTACTTTCTATTGGCTCGCGGGAGAATTTCATTGATATTCATTGCACTATAATTACCTCAGATTTTGAGCAAAACATTTTTTCGACGACACAAAACGTATCTTTTGAGAAAGGTAGGAACGTGATTGGCGTATAAGTCAGTGTCACTCCTTTTACTTCAAAATATTACCACTCAAACGTACAAATTTTCCGTAACGCAATTTAAAAAAAACATTAGCCTTTATGGTTTCGATGCGTATAATATTTGTAAATTTAAATTCTTGTTTCTACTGGTCCATATTTTTTGGATTATCGGTCACGCAAAATGTAATAACCATTTTTCTGGCTGTGAACCTAATTACTGGTTGTACTAATTACTACAGTACGGTACAGTACTGTAGTGTAGTTTACTACAGTACCTTTTTCTGACCTACTCCTAACCGATATATTGGTCTGTTATATCGGGAAAGGAATCATCGCGATATATCGCGATGCCTTACGATGGATATCGAAACCGATAATTATTGGAGAAATATGTACGGTCCAAACCGTATATTTGTACTGTTTTGTACGAAAGTACGTAATATATTGTCATACGTGGCATGACACAATATATAATGTAAAAAATTATATTACAATATAATATAGAGTACTATGATATAGTATACTATATTTTTTACACTTATCGGAGATAAAAATATTGTTGGTTCCGGAGCGATATACCGAGACACCTCACCGTTCGATAACCGATAACTATCGGTATCGGTTTTATCGCGATAAATTTTGAGTTTTGACACAACACTATAAAAAGTACTAATGTTGTGTCTCGGCAATAAATCTATCGCGATAACACCAATACCGATAGTTATCGGTTATCGAATGGCGAAGGATTCCAATATATCGCTCTAAGACCAACAAATTCCTTATCGGTGATAATTGTCAAAAATAGAGTATGCTATGTAATAGTACTTTATATTATATTGTATTACATGTTTCATTGTATATAGCGTGGCATGCCACGTGTAACAATCTGTTCCGTACGCATTGTAACGGAATAACGACGGTTTAGTACTACAAGATAATTCATACAATTGTACGAGAAGAGCCGCACAATTATCGCCGATAGTTATCGGTACTGGTGTTATCGCGATATCAAACCGATAATATCGGTTTGTTATCGGCGATAACACCGGTGTCGACATATAGTGCCAATATATTGATTATCGGCAAGGCAAAAAAGTATACATATCGATTATTGGCAAAACCCAGCCGATACACAACACTAAAAAATGCTCTACTTGGAACTCTAAGGGTAAGATTAAATTAGACGAAAGGTGGGGCTGTTTGCTGGACGCCGTTCGTTTTTGTACAAATTCGAAATATGTTTACTGTATAGCTGTTGAGGATGCTCCAAACATTATAGGCGTAAGTATAAACTGTTGCATGTTTCATTTTTTCAGATCCGCGAAACAATCGCGCAAATCATCCAGCTGTGAAGAAACTTTCATAGGAGGAGAGTTGCTTCACACTAGACATGCACTATTGGTACACGTGAAAAGTCCAAAAAATATCCACCTCGAACACGCAACCACAAGCATACACGTCGTACAGGCCATGTGCCTCTTGCCACGCTGGATGCAGGTCAACTGAATGTATCCTCGCACGCTCCGTCTGACATCCACTGACCTTCAATGTTTGCGGCGTCTTTTTGCCATTCCGTTTGAAATTTTGATTTACATTTTCAAAACTAAAATTTGGCCGCAAGCATTTTGTACAAATCATTAACTACCTCCGCTGGTACAGATATTACGTTCAGATTTTCGTTTGAAGATTTTTTTTAGATTTTTAAAATATGAACACTAACCTACGTGGCACCAATCATTATTCCAAAGGGTTGTTTACGGGCCCGACACAATGGAGCGGACTGCTAGTAAACCCTGTCATTAGACGTTACCGTACGTTTACTGGGACTGCGTAATTGAATCGAGGCCTAATAACGATTGGTTGTCCTGAATTTAAGCAGTCCATGTTCATCAATAGTACAAAGTACAATCCATAGTACAACCAACATAGCTCAAACGTGTGAAAACTATTGTTAATGGCTAAACGCTCTCTGTACTGTATACCGTGAATCGCTATTAGTGTAAATAACTTTCTCGCCTCTGAAATTTTATTTTCTCCGTACACACTTGCTCGATTTTCACATGGAGACCGCCAAAAGGTGATAATCTTGGATTTCAATCGCAACCGTCAAATCCATAATCGGACATATGTGTACGGAAAAAAAAAGTTTAAAGTGGCAAAAAAACATTAACACTAATAGCGATACACGGTGTAGTTCCTCCATACTTTACGCTTACAATAACATTCAATATGCATGTAGTACAGATCCACATGATCTACAGTACTACAGCGTCTCCTTTTATTTTCCCACATTTTATGTTTTCAACAATGCACATTGTACGAACGCGATAGTGGGTACAGTACAGTACACCGTGAATCGCTATTATCATCAATTTTTTTTTCGCCACTTAAAACATCGTTTCTCTGTACACACTTGTCGGATTTTCAATTTGAGACCGCCAATCGGAAGCTGAGAATCTTACCTTTCAATCGCAACCGTTAGATCCACAATCCGACAAGTGTGTACGGAGAAAATATGTTATATGTGGCGAAAAGTTATCAAGGCTAATAGCGATTCAAGGTGTACTGTACACCGCGAATCGTTATTAGTGTCAAAGTTTAAATTGTGTTTAAGAAAATTTACCGTATTTGATGCTAATTAAGAATTTGAAATTTAAAAAAAAAAATGTATTCTAAGGGTGAAGTTCCATCAGGCGAAAAGTGGCGTAGTTTACAGAAATTCGCGACCCGCCGTACCAGATTGTACTGCCTATTTTGTTTTTATACAAAAAACTACATTACAGAGAATCTTGTCGATACTCTCCGAAGGTCTTGGAGGTAATATTGGCCGTCGGATGTTCATCTGCGAGGAGTTCGATCCATTTTTTTCTGTAACTGTCAACCCACCTCGAGGAGGTGGGTTGGCAAATATAGAAAAAAAAAATCGTGACACGCTGGACGATTGAGCTACGTGTCATGATAGAAAACCAACGAAAAATCTTAAGATTTGCACATGACACGCGGTTTACAGAATACAACCAAAAATAAAAGCGAAATTTCGTAACATTACCTCGTCACGCTATTTTCGGTAACTTTTGTTCGTCACACTAGTTCTCTCAAAAGACTTTCGTTCTGTTCGAAAATTGAAACCCTAAAAAATGAGCTGGCGTACAGACTGGCGTCTGCAAAATGTGTAAAACTTTTGTCGTATGATTCAAGTCAAGATTTGAAGTTAAGTTTGTCGGTGCTAAAAATCTATAAGATATTCAATATCGGATCGTAGCTTGCGTGGCGCCATTCAATTTAGAACATGTGGTTTACAGAGTCTACGTGATGGAACTTCGACTCAATCGACCCGGTCTGTACACCACGAATCGTAATTAGAGTAAATTGTTGTAATTCGGTCGCTTGAAATTTCGACTCTATCACATGAAATAGAGTGAATGATTCTAATTTTTTCATTATTCTTTTTAAGGTGAAGTTTAATTAGCCCTCTTATTCTTATATATGTTCGTTTTAAATAGTGTGGAATACGAACAACCTCCGACCGTGCAAAATTGTACTTTATTAAGTAAAAAAGTACAAATAATGATTTAATACAGGCCGTTATCATGTAACTGCGTTTTAACAAACCGCGTAGTGCAAATGTCATTTGGACGATAAACTGTACGTTTTGCCAAATTCTGTACGAATGCCTTATTTACAGTAGAGGATATTAGCGTGCCAAATTAGAGTACTTAAATAAATTAGAGTAAACTTCATAGTTGAAACAACTCTATCACATAAATTAGCGTTCGTTACTCTAATTGTTTTTTAGTTTTTGTACTCTAATTTTTTCATTACTCTAATTACTAGTGTTGGGTATCGGGTAGATTCATATCGCGATAATTTCGATATTCGATATATCGAATATCGATCGAGGAGGATCCTCGATATATCGTACCGAGACCAACATAAATTATCGCGATATATTACGATTATATACATTATTATATGTATCCGTACAAAATATTTGAAATCGTACACCGTCGCGAATTTATAATATTCGTACATGCCATACTAATATACATGTCAGACCAATCCCGTTTTTTGAGCGCACGTTCTTATGTATGTGCGTCTGATTTAATTCATTTCTTGTAAAATTTTCATTTGAAAAGGTACATTTCTGTACGGTCTGACATCAACCTTACACAATACTATTTAGTAGTGTTGGGTATCGGGTAAATTCATATCGATATATCGAATATCGATCGAGCAGATTCCTCGATATATCGTACCGGGACCAACATAAATTATCGCTATATATATCGCAAAAAAATGGGTGTCCGTACAGTCATAGTACGGGGTTTGAAAAAAAAAATGAAATTTTTATTTTTTTTATGCCTCGATATATTGGCGTTACGATATATTGGCGATACATTGCAGATATATCGCGATAGTCTAGTTTTCGATATATCGAAGCGATATATCGATTATCTGGTACCCGAAATTCGATATATATCGAATATCGGCAAAGGGTCCTCGATACCCAACACTACTATTTAGATCTTATTGTACTTTCGTTCTTTACGCTATTTTGTACGGTACCTTAATTATCGTCAAGGAAAAATTAAAATCATGTATACTAATTGAGGAAAAAAATCAAAATTTTAAGAACCCAAATTAGTGACTTTGACACTAATAACGATTCGCGGTGTAGTATCTTTGCAAAGTTTCAGTTGCCTGTAACGTCGTCACCCTAATAAAGGTCCAGAGTGTACTTTCACTAATTTTCCGTACATCTGTGTTGAGACTTGAGCGAGGCAGCCATGGCTTCTCCCGTCCCTTTCACCTTAGTTATTCCCCGTCAGCTTTTCCCCATGGCGGGTCGCAGTCTTGATATTCTAATTCTCACTCTCTTTCAACGTCGCACAATTCCTTAGTCTCTGACCATGGGAATTGTGCCGCCTCCGTATTGTGTGGCCTTTGTACTGTACGACCTTTATTGTACGGCTTTTATTGTACGGATTTCGTACGGCATCTAAATTTTAGGTTTTCCGTACATTTAGGGTTATCAGTTTATCAGTATGGGTGGCGCGTGGTGGATTTTGGCGTACGTTTCTCTGATTGGAGGACTTTTAGTGGTTTTAATTCTTGGAGAAAACCCTAATTTCCAAGGAACGATTTTGCAGAAATCGCATCATATCCTGACCGTCGAAATCGGAGAATGGACAGAGTACGACAATTTTTTTTAGTGTTTTTGAAAACTTTTTAGGGTTTTTCTAAGGATTTTGAATGCCTGTAGTGTATCGGGTTCTTTTTTTTCATAGTAAGAAAAAAAAAAATGTTTGATTTTATGCAGGTTTCTGGAGAATTTTGAATGCCTTTGGTTATTTCTGGCTTTTTTTTTTTTTGTTTGTGTGTTTTTTTTCTTTAAGAATTGACTGAGTAGGACCAATATTTTTTCAGGGATTTTGGCGGATTCCAAATGCCTTAGATTTTCGCAGTCCATTTTTTTTATCTTCCATATTTTTATTTCCGTTCCTTCCCCTCCCTCCCTTCCCTTCCTCTCCTCCCTTTCCTTCTTCAAATGGTCTCACCTCCCTTCCGTTCCTTTTTTCCTCTTCCCTTTCTTCCATCCCTTTCCTTCTCTCCCCTCCCCGCCCTTGCCTTCCTTTCCTTCCCTTCTCTCCCTTTCCTTCTGTCCCCTCCCTTCTATCCCTTCCCTTCCCTTCCCTCCCGTCCCTCTTGTCCGTCCCTCCCTTCCCCTCCCCAGGTGGACTCCCCTTTCTTTCATTCTCTCCCCTCCCTCCCCTTCTCTTCCTTCCCTTCTCTGAAAAAATGTCGATATCTCATGACCTCCAAAGTATCATCGAATAGGGCATTATGGTTCAAATCAACTAATTGTCTTTCCTCCTCCAAGCATAATCCATTAGAAACGACTTATGCAATTCCTTCTCACGATCCTTTCTTAAATGTAGTATTCAATTTTTCTTTCTTTTTTAAACTTTTTTGCTCTTACCTCCTCCGTAAAATGCTTCCGCCCGTACAAAATGTGCACATAAATTTACGCGTCCATTTATTTTTTTGCTTTCTTACATCTAGTCTTTTGTGTCACAAAAATTTCAATAATGGAGGAGTCTCTACCATCTCTCTCTCTATACAAGTTTCTCATGTGAAAGTCCTCGGGCCCATTTTGCAGATAGGACAAAAAAAAAAACCAAATTTGCACCAAAATCGATTCCGATTTTGTACCAAAGTTTATAAAAAATTGGTCCCAAATTTTGTACAAAATTTGTTCCAATATTATACCAAATTTGTACCCAATTGTACGACTCAAAAACCCATCCAAAAAAGAAAAAAAAAATCTTGGAGACTTAGGATTCGTATCGCTAGAGATAATTATGACTATATTTTGAAATTAGATAAGTGCATTAGTTGAGGCTTTTTTGTCGGTTCTCTTTTCAAGTTAAAGTATCTTGATGAAAATTTGTTTTTGAAGCTCTTTACATCCTCTCTTTATTTCTTCCCTTCCTCTCTTTCTCTTGTCCCTATTCTTCTAATCTCCTCTCTTTTTCATGCTTTTGGGTCCCACCCTTTTCCCCACTCATTCCTTATCCCTTTCCCCCTTCCCGCCTTTTCTCCCCTTTCTTGTGGTCTCCCTTCCTCTCCCTCTGCTGTCTCTCTCCCTTCTCCTTTATCCTTTTTCCTCTGTCCCTTCTCCTCTCTCCCTCTCCCTGTCCCTCTCCCTCCCCCCCCCCCAGATGGTTTCTGGGTCGTTTATTTGGATCTCGAGGATCCCGTGCCTACCGCTCTCTCTTGGAGTACTGCTGCTACCGCCCCAACCCTTTCATGCAGGTTTTTCTCTCTCCCTCTCTCTGTCTCTCTCCCTCTCTCCTGCTCTCTCTCCCTCTCTCTCTCTCCCTCTCTCTCTCGCCCCTCTCTCTCTCCCGCCCTATGTATATATATGATATATCTCTCTTAATGTATATATATGTGAATATATGTATCTACTCACATCTATATATATACACACATGTGTTGTGTATTTTTTTTTAGAGTGGATTCACTGCATTTCGTGAAGTTGTGAATTTATTCACTCCTAGATTGACTGTATTCATCGGAAATTCTTTGAAATTTCATAAATTTGTTATGCTTTTGCAAACTTCAGGTTTGAAGAAGCATTGTACTTGTCGCTGTATTTTGTGAATTTGTGAATTTCCTGGATTGACTTTTCCTTTAAGGCAAACTCGCTTTGTTTTTTAACTTTGTTAATTTATTAAGTCATAGATTGACTATATTCCGGAGTGAATCCGCAACGAGTGGTCAGGATTCACCGTAGTTCATGCAGATCCACTGTATTTAGTGTGGATTTACTGTCGTTATTGATGTTGAATTTCTGTGAAATGTTTAATATCCTTGGAACTGCGATTTTACATTATGATGGTTTTTCCAATGCATAAAATGAATTTCTCCCTCTCTCCCTCCCTCCCTCCCTCCCTCCCTCCCTCTCTTCCTTGGCTGCCCACCTTCCCTCTCTAGGTGTCTTTCTAAAGAAAGGTAAAGGGAGAGCTTGTTTCTAAACATTTCCAACAACATTTTTTTTCTGAAAGGATTGAAAGGAAACTTTTTTTCGCTGGTCTTTCTTTGCAGCTTTTCTATTTGGCGATTTTGGGTGGATCTTATTTCATGTTTGAAATGACTTGTTTTGATTTGATCCCGGGAAAATATCTCTCTTCCATTCACAAGTAAGTTCACAAAATTATTAGTGTGGTTTTTTTTAAGTAATGGCAGTGTTCCTTACCTTTTGGTGTGAATCTGAATTAGTGTGGATTCAGGGGATTATTAGTGTGGATTAGATGCTTTAACCGCACTGTTATGCGTTTTACTTGTCCTACTTCGAATTTTAGACAGCACTAGTTTTAGGGTTAGCTCTAGGTTTCACCATACTATTGAGGGTTTTTTATGCTTTTCCGTTCATATTCGTTAGTGTACGGTCGAAGTTTTTGTGGTCCACGATTTTAATCTTAACTGTACTACACTATTCATTGCTGTTAGAGTTAGTGAATTATTAGCGTCGGCACTTTATTTGTGTTAACTTCACTAGTTATGTGTTGTCTTGTGGCTCGTTATGGGCCACTTAATTTAATGGTGTTATCAACACTTTTTTATGATTTGGGGGGAAAAAACATTCACCCTAACGAGAGTGATTAACCCTAGTGATAATGGACACTGTAATAAATGTACATTTGTCATATGGAAAACAATTTCTCATGCTATTTAATGCTATAAATGCTATTTAATTAAAAACGGTGTTGTTAAACCTTCTTTTACCAACTCGAACAAATAAAGTGTGGGTATGCAAGTTGAACTCCTGAAAAATAGTTAGTTGCCTCCATTGAAATAAATATTATACTTTTGTAAGTGTGTATGCAGGTCTCCACACTAAAGAGAAACTAGTGTCAATTTTTGTTTTCCTAGACGAGGAAAAATGTAAGAGGGCCAAGTGTAGGAGGGCTCGTAAACCTGTTTGTGAATTTTCACTTTGATTTTTTTTATTAAGGGTAGCCTTTGATTTCAAAGTATAAACAACCTGTACATAAAATTTATGGCAGTTTTTCATGTGAGAAACATATGTGTTCTTATGTCACATTTTGTTATGCGCACATAAGTTGTTTTCCTATCGTGTATTATGAATTATAGTTTTATAAAAGAAGAAGCACATAAAGAGCTTTTTCTATTTATTTTATGTGCATATAAATTGTTTTCTTTTTGTGTTTTACGTGCTAATAAACTGTTTTCTATCGTGCCTTATATGAACCTAAATAGTTTTCCTTTTTTATTCTCTGTACCAAACAGGAAAAATGATTGATCTTCCTCTTTTCACAAATGAAATAAAAAAAGAAAATGTCCGTGCTCTTCAACACAACAATATACTCTTGCCCATCACTGTTTGTGTTTGACATTTTTAAGGCGGTTAAATGTTTTTAAGTTCTTTAAACTGTTAGGTCTTCTTTATTATGGGAGGCAATTGAAAAGTTTCGGTCTCAACTTTCGATTGTAATGCCTCGATTGAAAATCGCAGAATTCTGTGATGGAAAAAAAATTACTTTTTGAGTACCTGAAAAACATCAAATACTTCTAGCAAATGGGCTGTGTACTTTTGAATGTGGTTGATTTGAAGGATCTTTTTCTTAGTCCTTGTAGTTTTCGGTGTGTGTTAACTGTCAGATTTTATATTTCTATTTGATGAAGGACCCATTTTGCCCAAAAATCGGGCGTCGTTTTTCTATCTTCTTTTTGTTCTATATACTTTGTTTGCGGGAGTGAAAAATCGAGAGTCGTAGTCCTTTTTTAAAAGTCGTTTTATAGCTGTTGAGGTATATTCTTTGAGCGGTAGGATTATTGTGAACCATATTTAGTGTGGAGGGAGGGCCGCAGACCGGCAAGATCGAAGCACTGCAGCGTGTGTGACAGATGTGTGGCAAGATTTGACCACCATTGTGGGTGGATGGTACGGCCTCTCCCTCTCCCTCTCCCTCTCCTTCTTTCTCTTCCTTCCTCTTTGGCTTCCCCTTTCCCCTCCCCGCCCACCACTCTCCATGTTTCCCTCTCCCTTTCACCCTTACTCCTCTTTGTCACTTACTCTATATTTCCATACCATCTCTCTTCTTCCATATCTCTCTCTCCCTATCTCATCCTCTTTATCTCCCTCTCCTTCTCTCTTCTCGATCGCTTCCTCTTACCCCTCCCCTTTTGTCCCTTTCCCTATCATTCCCCTCCTCTCTCTTCGCCTTTTGCTCTCTATCCCTCTGTCGCTCTACCCATTTTTCCCTTTTTGTCCTTTCGCCCTCTCGACCTTCTCTTACATTTTTGCCACCTCACAATTGCGCCATCTCTCTTTTCATCGCTCTCTTTTTTTCTCCCTCTCTCCCTCTTTCCATCTTTCTTTAACTTTGCGATCTATTCCAAAATCCGCTAAGTTTTGTTGATTGATTAAAGATGGACCTCTTTGGTTCGGCTTTGTTACACACATCTTCGCGATGTTGGCATGAAACCCCTATGGAGTTTTGAATTACCTCTTTTCAAATGCCTCGTTTTTGTCTTATGGAAATTTGAATTGCAAAAACACGATGCTCTTTGCCTCCACGCTTTTACAAACAAATACATTGAGCCTCACTCTAACATAAAAAAATGATGGTTGTGAGGATCATTCACAATTGTGTTATCTCAAAAAAATATGATACTTTATTTTCATATGTAGGGTGAGTACATCATATGATAGGCTTTAAATAACAAAACTATTCCTAAAGGCCAATAAAGAAAGTACACCCGATTTGCACCAATCTCACCCTAAAATTACTGTGGTGTCGATACAAAGCAAATGGTCTAACTACAATTTAACTATGTCTAACTAACATCTACCCTTCGTAACATCTATACGTCTAAACATCTGTTTCAAACCAAGTTCGAAGTGATGAAACTAAGCCACAAGCGGTTTTTCAAATCGTTCAGACCCATCTCGGTTTAAACGGTTAAATCTAGAACCCGAGATTGCCAAAGAACCGGTTTAGTACAACTTGTTCTTGGTTCGGCCCAAACCGGGCCAAGTGCAGACGGGATGTACGGTACGGTAGCATCATACGATTATAATAATTAAATGTATGAAGATTTTATTGTAAACGACGCGGCGGATAAACCATCAGAGTACAAAACATGATTGAGAACTAAATAATTGCTCCCGACAAAATTATTCAACCAGATTACTGGACGGTTGTGTATTATAAACTCTAAACGTACAAACGTCAAACTTTCAATCATAGTTCAAAAGTAGGCGTTTCAATTGTAGGCCTTTTGTCGACGCCTTTATCGTAAGTTGTGTTATGGGATTTTCATGTGATCTTCTTAAGTCCCTACTTTGATCAGCGACCGTCCGATCGTCCAAAACTGACGGTTTAAATTAAAAATACCTCAAAACTCACAGAAAAATAATTTTTTGTCCGAATGTTTTTCAAAATTTAGACATGACATTTAATTCTCTATCGAATGATGTGCAACTTAACCCTGTTACTATTTTATTTCATTTTACGACCAATACAATATTGGTCTTAAGGGTGTATTGTATTTTTTACGTACAATAGGCATATTGTATGGGTGTACTTTCACCTACTTTTGAACTATGCTTTCAATCATAGCTGTTCAAATCGCGCGTTTTTTTCCTTTTTTCCGATTGAAATGTATAATTCGTGACTTTTGAAAAAATCGTAAAAAAACATGTACTGTAAACTGAAACTGACAATTTACGGAAACCTGTAAACAA
The DNA here is from genome assembly GCA_037447655.1 of Zygnema cylindricum. Lineage (NCBI taxonomy): Eukaryota > Viridiplantae > Streptophyta > Zygnematophyceae > Zygnematales > Zygnemataceae > Zygnema > Zygnema cylindricum. The sequence continues at coordinate 92,522 of JBBHKE010000020.1, read as the reverse complement.
ATTCCTGTAACTGTACATTTTTTTTACAGATATGTACGTAATACAACGGGAAATATGCGCCGTACTTATTAGTACTTTATGTTCAATGAACTGTACAGTAATACCACGGAAGTTGTACGTTATATAATCGAAAAGCACGGACATTTTCGAAAATAGACAGTAACTTGTATTTCATGATTATTCATGCCGCGTATAAAGGGCAACATAATGCATGTATAGACATTTTTTTTACATGTCAATGTCCTTAAACAAATGTCCAAAGGCATTTAACAGTCAAAGTCAAATGTCATGTACAAAAAAATGCTAAAAAAGTTTTCAGTGCTTAATATGTAAAGTTAGCCTTTTTTCCTTTTTTTGCGCGCTAAACTTGTCGATACTAACTTTCGTATCAAGTTTTCATCCACTTTCATGTGGGTATGTTATACGGATAACATGCATTTTTTATGTTATGTGGGAAT
>JBBHKE010000020.1:75000-91400 GCA_037447655.1 Zygnema cylindricum | reverse complement strand
TCCCCCTCCCTCTTGTCACAACTTTTTTGACATTTTTTTGACTTTTTTGTGTGAATGTACTTCTTTTTTTCTCTATGTTTTTGTTTTATATTGGTACTATACCATTACCCTTCAAAACATTCTCTATTTGTGTAATTCGTTTTTTTTTTCTATTCATTATTATTTTAATTTTTTTGCTGTTCAGGCAGTGATTATTCGGTGAATTGGAAACTCTACAAATTGGCTCCACAGGTTTTACAGGTGATAATATATGCATCAATTTTCAAAAAGTAACTAAAGAAAAAAAAAATCTATATATATATATATATATATATATTGCATGGTATTAAGGAAAAGCGTTCTATTTTGAACCGGTGCTATTAAGGTAGTTCTTAATCGTACTCTCCCTCTCTCTCTCTCTCTCTCCCTCAGTCAAACTCGGTCCCATTTGATTTGGTTTGGTTTTGACCAAACTTAACCGTTGGGTTTCTACGAACAAAACCGCTAACTCTCTAAACTGTTCGTAAACCCGAAATATTCATCCAAGGGCTTAGCATTGCCATTTCACGCTCATTTTCGGCCTATTATATGTTCATTGTGGGCCTTCAATCGCTCATTGTGGGCCTTTAAACGCTCATTGTGAGCCTGTAAATGCTCATTTAAATCTTTTAAACGCTCACTTTGGCCTTGTAAACGCTCATTTTTAGCCTCTAAACGCTGGTTTTTAAACTCTCATTTTGGGCCTTATACGCTCATTTTGGGCATATAATCGCTTATGTTGGGCCATAAAACACTCATCTTGGGCCATTTAACGTCTTTTTTGAGCCATTAAACTCTCATTTTGAGCCATAGAATGCGATTTTTGGGCCATAAGACGCCCTTTTTTGTCCGATGTCCCAGTTGGTGAGTTTATTGCATAACTTTTTGCCATTTGCATTTTGCCGATTGGCCATTACAAACAAAGAAAAAAAGAAACAAAAATAAGGGAAGAACCGAAAAAGTTGCCTTAAAATCTTTGTTTTCGAGCTCTTTTACGCATTACAAATCTGTTTTTGTGATCAACACCCAACTTTGGACAAATCAATTTCCTTCTTGCGACCACTAAAATCGTTTCCTAGAAATTTCAAGGACAATTTTAGTGTATACCCTTTTTTTCTTTATTTCCAAAATTTACACTTGTAATGAATAACAGGTCCAAAAAATGTCTTGCAACTATCCCAATCGTTGATCTTTTCAAAGTCTATTTTTGAGAGTCCATCTCTTTTTTTGGAAAAAATTATTTTCATGACCCGAAACAGTGGTTTTGTGAGCCAATAGAAATAGGAATCAACAATTTGTACTATAAGCTTACCTTTTTTTATATCTTTTGATTTTTTTTTCATATTTTGTATAGTAGATAAGTTATCCGTATAAGTGTACGTTTGACCTTAACGTTCGTGCAACGGTTCAAACGGAGTTTGAGAAGATGAAACCGAGCTAAACCCTTTTAAACCGAACCAAACTGTTTTTAACCGAACCAAACCGTTTTAAGCCGAACCAGACAGTTTTAAACCGAATGAACTTGTTTTGTTTTAAACTGGGTTTGAAAAAGACAAAACCGTACCGCCAAAAACCTGGTTCGTTCCGTTCCGTTTGGTTTTGGTTTCATCCCAAACCCGGCTGAGGGCTACGAGTATGTGAAGGATAGGAAGAGAGATGTTTTTTTCCCTTCTTTTTTTTTCTGGCCCAAAATGTTCATCGTAGTGTGGATCATAAACTGTTTTTGATTCGATACTGGCTTTTTTTCTGGTTTTTTAATTCTTCAGTCCAGGAATTATCATGGATAATCGTACTTTTGGAAAACTGAGTCTTAAAAATGAATTCGCACAAATTACACTCTCTTTTTTTTTTTGGTGTCTAGATATTCTAAGACACTGGAAAATCTGATTATAACGAGTATTATAAATAAAATATTTTTTTTCAATAAAGAAATGACAACTGATTTAGTTTTTAGATTAAAATTTTGATAAAAAATCTATTTTTACCAACGAATAACATTGTTATTGGCTCAAAAAGCCTAATAATATATAGCTTTTATTGGAAAGATACCAACTTCCGAAAATTCCTTCGCCAATTGTTGTTTTGATTTTCTGGGATCTCGTAAAAACATCAAAAATTGACTCCATAAGATTTTAAAGTTTTGGGAAGTTTTTAAAGTTTTATTTAAAGATTCTGTAATTCCTATTTTTTGTCTTTTTCCAGTGGTTACTCGTCTATTTTCCGAACGACTCGATCCTTATATTCGTGAGTTGATCTTATCTACTCATTGAAGCGCTGACCGCTTTGATCCATTTGACGTGACGGATTGAGGGACATTCGACGATTTATCGATCTGATTTTGATGATTTGACGCTGACGCGTTCTTCCTTCTTCCTTTTCCTTTTGATCCACCACTGGCTCTCCCACTCCTCCCTCCCTCTCTTTTTCTCTCTCCCTCTCCCTCTGCCTCTCCCTCTTTTTTTCCGTCCCTCCTCTCCCTCTCCCTTCCCCTCACCCTCTCCCTCTCTCCCGGTACATCTTATACATACTTATCTCTCTCTCTCACTTCATTCCCCTCCAGACCTTCAAATGGTTGGATTATCAAATATGGGCGGCAAATGAGGCCATGGAGGGAGAGGAGGCTCTAGAGAGGGAGAGAGAGAAGGAGAGGGAGAGGGAGAGAGAGAGGGAGAGACAGAGGCTTTTGGTTTCGGATCCCTCTGGAGAAACTTCTCAGGCTGGAGCTACAAGAGTCGCAGAAAAAAAACGGAAAGCAGTAAAACAGAACGGTGTAACGGAAACTTCTCGTGAAACGGAAATGGAAGCGGAAACGGACATGGAAACGGAAGTCGGAACGGAAAGTTTCAAAGGAAAGGAAAGTTCTCTGGAAAGTAGAGGATGGTGTTGTTGGCCGTTCAGAAAAAGACGAAAAACAAAATGGGTAAATCCGTCGAGTATAAGAATAAATAATATTTATAATCGAGGTTTTTTAGAAAATTTATCGGAAGTAATTTTTCCTCTTTCGGATCGTCGGTTCGATGAGAAAACGGAGAGAAAGAGAGGGAAACGGAAAATCGGTTAATGTTTTTAGGGTTCTTTTTTAGGGTTTAGGAATGGAAAAAGTCGAAGTTTTACTTTTTGTTTTTAATCTATTCTTTGAAGTATAATTGTTTTTTTTTTTTTTTTCCGTTCGAGGAGTCGGTGGTGGAGTCGGCGGTTTTTTTTGCTCTTTTGTGATTTGAAATTTTCTTTTTTATTCTCGGGATATCTTTGATAAAAAAAAAAAAAAAAAAATCTTTATTTTTTTTTAAATGTGTTTTTTTTTTTGTTTTTTTTTTTTGTCGTGCTTTTCATTTTGAGTTTGGGTGCTTTTATTTTCCTGGTTGTTGTTTTCTTTTTGTTTTTGTTTTTGCTGTGCTGTTATTTTATTCCACTGCTGGTAGTTTTTCAGTTTCGGCCATGCCACCCCTTTTGTACCCCCGGACTCAGATGGTTTACCATCGTGCATTTTAATATATCCTGCGTTTTTATATATATATTGTATATATATATATATATATATATATTTATATATATATATATCAAAAAAGAAATCCTAGATCTGAAAGATCGTATGTCTTCTTTCTAGTTTTGTACTTCTTTTCAAATTTTGAAGGGACAGAAGAGGACAAACACAAAATATGAAGAACTACAAATAAATAAAAGAAAAAAATGAAGCATAATCTTTGCAGGAAATAACATATTACTATCGAGATTTCCGTGTCATAAAAGAAATAGTTTTTGGCAATCAAATATCCTGGATGTCCCTTATCTTTGTGACTTATAAAACCAAAAAGCTTTATCGGTTTTTTGCTCAAAACGGGAGACATGGAGTGATAGGTTAGTAAGTAGTAAAAACGTTTATTGGGATCATAGACTTTATCGAAAATGCTTTATGGTACACAATATAAGTTCATGGAAACGAAAAGGAAAGGAGACCACAAAAGGATTAATTGGAGTTTTGTAATCCCTTTCATCTGTCTTACGGGGTTTAAATAATGAATAAATAAATAAATAAAAGAAAAAAGGCAATTGGAATTTTGTACTTCCTTTCATCTGGTTTACGAGGTTATGATATTGGAAATAGAATTGTACAAATAAAATTAAACGCGGGACAAATAAATCATATTGTGAGAGTTAGAGATAATATTGTTATTGGAGTTAATAACAGTATTGGTGCAATAACAAAGTCTTGTTGTTTTTACTAGATTTTAGCTCTCGAACTTAATATAGCATTTACAGATTGGTTTACGCTAACTTTTTTAAACCGTTTTAGCGTTTTTTATGGTTTTTTATGGTTTTTAGGGTTTTTTAGGATTTTTTTGGGGGTTTTAGAGTTTCATAGGGTTTATTTATCTACAATCAACCATTGAAGAATGCAAAGATAAACGATGCGCACACATGCTTTGACTTTCCTTTGTAGAGCGCCAATCGGAAGGTAGGAACTTTACCAACGCATACAGCAACTGTTAAATCAGTAATCCTAGAGTGTGCACGGAGAAAAATGAGTACAATTGCTTCAAAGAACATTTACACAATGTACTTTTGTGCCTAAAGCATGGTGGCACAAGGTCATTTTTTTCCATTAATTTTTACCAACGAATGGTTTGGTAAACTCCATCGTCCACTGCTATTAGAGTTAGTGAATTATTAACATTGACAATTTATTGAAAATAGCAACACCAAATTATGTTCAAAATTTGGTCATGTTCGATTGGTGTGGCTCATTATTTAACTATATCGTGCGAACACTACACCGTGAATCGTAATTAGAGTGAAGAAATAATTAGAGTAAAACAACGAAAAAAAATAATTAGAGTTATTAACTCTATTTTGGCTAATCGACCCTTTTTCAAAAAAAAAAAATACTCTAATTTATCAATAATCTAATTTGGGCGTAAATTTGGGCGCTGAATATATCTACTGTAAATTAGGTACACGTACAGAATCTGACAAAAACGTACAGTTTCACGTCATTGTGACGTTTGCACTATGCGGTTTGTTACAGTTACATGATAACGGCCTGTATTAAATCATTATTTGTACTTTTTTACTTAATAAAGTACAATTTTGCACGGTCAGACACCGACCGTACGCCACACTATTTAAAACGGCACTGTATTGTAGTTATTAACGCTCATTCAAAAAGCACCTTAAATAATGTAAAGAATAATTTAGAATAATGTACTCTATTTATAGTGATAGAGTCAAAATTTGGGGTGACGGAATTAGCGTACATAACTCTAATTACGATTCGCGGTGTAGGGTTCAAAAAACACTCATACGAGTGAGTAATGATGATATTGTACGGACCGGAAGAAAACTTTCGTGCAAACTTTTAGGTGACCCTTCGTTCAATCACAAGTGCGGAATAATAATATTTTTGTAAAGCTCAACCGTACGAAAAAATGTGCACGCACGGTTTTGGTCATCTCATACACAATTAGGTCGTGGTAAGCGTAGGCATCTTGTCGTTTAGTGTCCAGGTACGGTATCAGGGTTAGTATCATCGTTCAGTTTTATATAACAATGATGTCACCTGACACGTCATACCTGGCCGTTTGGACCTTTGTGGAAGGTACATTAGCCGTTAAGGTACTACTGTATTGACACGTGTCTAATTTTCATATGCAATATTGTTTTGTGGTTCACTTCCTTCGCTTCCTTCGGAGATTACATCCTTCCGCTGAAACTTGGTACGGACGTTATGACAGGAAAATTTCCATGTCAGCGGGTTTTAAGGAATCCATCCGAACGTCTGTCGTCGTGACAGCATCGGGAATTCGTTGCAATCAAGCAGACTAAAGAAATCGATATTCTATTGGATCAAAAAATCCTGAAATATCTCAATAGGAGATCGGGTGATTCAGGAGGATGTGCCACGTATGCGAGGTTACACCAACGGTTATGTCAGGCTGTCTCGTCAGCCAGTGTATCTCGTGATGACATCATTCGCTCACCAGAAAATCATGAAGATGACGTAGGCGCTCTCGGAGTAAGATCGCATGTTTTAAATGTGACGTCTAAAAGCGTCAAATATCAGATTCTGCGGTCAGGTTTTCAATCGCCGTATGTGTTTGTCGGCCGTTAGTTTATCTGGCCGGCAGAACAAAGTGAGAGCTGGCAACTCTCAGAAGTACACCGTGAACTAATTCGGCGCCCCCAAATTTTGACCCTTGAACTTAAAATAGAATGGTACCTCTATTTTATTTCTGCTTTAATATAAGGTACACCGTGAATCGTTATTCGCGTAAAGGTTTCTTTAGCGTGTAGGAACAATTACCGTCATTTACACTAATTGAGAATTTGATTTTTTTTTTTTAAAACATACATTCTAATTTTTAACGAATACCAATTTGGTTCTTTTTTTTTTAAATTAAATACCCGCCCCAAACATGTCTACACTAATTTATGTAGTCTTCCGATTTTGTTGAAAAAGTACGCCGTCACGTAATGTATGTATTCGTATGTGTTAGACTATTGTAATGCAATTAAGCGTCAGCGCTACGCCGTAAAGCGTACATTTTTTGTTCAGTTGTATGATCTGTAGGTTATACAGTTTGAATGATAACGCAACGATCGTTGATAAAAAAAGTTGGTCCCTTGTCCGTTGTTCCTCTATACTGTACGTTAATAAGGGTTCTTAACGCTAATAATGGCGCTATGATTTGTTTTATTAGAGTAAATTGATGCTAATATGAGTCTTAACTCTAAATAGGTTGTACTCCAATAAGTATCTTCGGCTTGTGACCGGAATTAGCGTTAATGTTATCATGTATTATAGTAAACATTTATTCTAAATTGGTTCAAAATGTACAAACTTAACAACCAGATCATCTCACGTGTAATGTGATTGGTCGACGCGAATTACACAACCAGATCATCTCACGCGTAATGTGATTGGTCGACGCAATTTACACGTGGCCAGTTTCATATCCACGCGAACATTACGGCTCCAACAAGACGTTACGCAAACCGGTTGTCATTCCCGCTGCCATCCCAAAATCGAGTCATACATTTAATCTGCAACAGCGTTTACCATGGCCTTTTCATGAGAATCGTCCACGTGCATACTCCCTCAACCAAATTGGCGCAGTTTTTTAAAATTTCCCGCTTGCACTGTGTCATTTTAAAAATTTGGATAATTCACTTTCATGCAAAATATTAAAAATCAAATTTTGAACACCAAAAGGGTGGGAAATTGTTTCCCGCTTTTTAATCCCAAAACTTTCTTTTTACATCGTATATATATCAGGCTTTCAGGCCAACAATGGCACTGTCTTTCCACATTCTCCATTTAGCTTGGCTTTTGCATCCTTTTATTTTGCTTTATATCCTTTCTTGTCCGAAACGCTTGCTTATTTATTGCAAATATGTGGCCCATTACTTCCCGTATTACCACTTTTTTTGCGGCGAAAAACATAGCTACGGCTGAATTTTTGCCACCCACGGTTCAAGAGGACGAAGCTACGGCTGAAGTTTTGCCACCCACGGTTCAAGAGGACAAAGCTACGGCTGAAGTTTTGCCACCCACGGTTGAAGATGACGAAGCTACGGCTGAAGTTTTGCCACCCACAGTTCAAGAGGACAAGGATTGGAGCGAAACCCAAGGCCCCGACCCACTGATTGAAGAAATCAGATTACCCGTCGTAGACCCATTCTTGGAAGGTGCTGCGACCGGAGAATTGGACTCACCGGGTGGGTCGTACGGGAACGATCCGGTGACGATCCGAAAAACTCAACAAGTTTCAACGAAGATTACTCGACTACGAGTAATCAATTGGATGATTGCTGATTTCCATGAGAATGGAAAGGTGGAGCTCATCCCGAGGACCTTCAAAAAGTTTCCCCAACATTTTACGGGGGAGTATAACACAAGTAAGAGTATTACCATTCCTCTTTACCTTCAAATGGCTATTTTCGAATGCCTAATTTGTATGTTGTTAGCTCCCATTGCTTGTAATTTTATTTCACATATTGAATATTTAATATTTATTATTTATCCCTCATTATGTTAATTCGTGTATGCCTCATTCTTTTCCCCCCCCGTCTCGTGTCGTCATGTTGGGTGGTTGTGCACGGACAGACAATTTGTATATGTAATGTTTTACGCTTAATACTTTTATCTTCACTAATTTTTTAATTTTTTTTTGCTCCAATTGCAAAATATCAAAAGGCAAGCCGGTGGTGGGTACAAATGCAAATGATCCTAAGAGGGATATGGGAAACTATAGCCACTATATCTTCTTCTAGTTTTGGAAAGAGAAGCGTGGCGGTGACGAAGGCGTTACCGGGGAGGGGTAGGAAAGAATTAAAATGGGTGGAAAAGGTTCACCAAGAATTAGTGGATGAATTCTACCGGTTCCAAAAGGCGGGCATGAAGATGTCGGCGGTCATCGTGGGAAATATGGCGTGTTACATCATTAAGCGAATGAAGAAGGCGGGTGCGCCGGAATTTATCAACGAAAATGGTGCTGAGATTAAGGTAAAAATCTCAAAGCGATGGATACAACGCTTTTTAGAAAAGCATAGCATTGTAGTCCGAGCCCAAAAGGGCAAACTTAAATTAAGTCCGGAGAAGGAGGAATACATAGAGAGATGCGTGGCATATCACATGGGAGTTTTAAAAAGGGGATTTCTTTCTGGTAAGCCTCGTACTTCCCTTCCCTTTATTGCTTTGTGTTGTATTCTGTGTTTCACTTTGTTTTCTTTTCCGTGGTTGTCGAGGGTTATGAATGTAAAAATATTATTTGTCACCTTAGTAAAACCCGAATTTGTAAAATTTACAAAAATGTGAACCAAGGTTGTTGCCTCTTTTATTATACTTATGTTTTTTTTTTATATATATATATTTTGGCGGGTATTAGGTCGTTTCAACGAGGATTTGGTGGAAAACATGGACGAAACCCATTTAATTGTAAGCATGGACAACAAAAGAACCTTGGGTTTCCGCGGCGACGAGGTCGTCAAATACGCCGACGTTGCGGGTGATGGAGAGTCAATGACATTAATGGTAAGACTCACAGGAGGAGTGAACGCAAGAATCGAGACACCAATGATAATTTTTACAAACCGCAATCGAAGTCACCCGATACAAGGCCTTCCCGACGATGTACCGGGTAAGTTTCCTTCAATTTGACATTTTATTCATTCTCGATATTATTTTCCTCTATATTTGAAGTATTCCTCTCTATGAAAAGATGTTTGTCAATTTCCTATTGTTTATAAGTGCTTCCTCCCTATCCCCTTCCCCTCCCCCCCCCCCCTCTCCCCCCCTCACTCACTCTCTCTCCCTCACTCCCTCTCCCCCTCAACTCACTCGTATCCCTTAATTTGTTTGATTGTAGGGGTTTGCTATCGAACCGGCCCTAAGGGATGGAACGACAAAACCGTATTCCCGCAATGGGTAGAAGAGTCGAGATCCTACCAAGGAGATCGGGATGGCCGTGAAAAAATAATCTTCCTTGACAATTGTGGCGGTCACAACAATTCCGAGGAGTTGACTCGTGTGTTACTCGAGAAGAGGACGATCCTCCACTTCTTCCCTCCGTGTGCAACAAACCTCGTGCAACCAGCCGACTCCTTCTTTATTTCGAAGATTAAGGAGGTTTGGTCGAGAAAATGGGAGAGTTGGAAAATGAACGGGATTGAGAAGCAAGCGTGGTCCCTTCCGAGTGGCAAAGGTTGGTCGGGAAAGCTAGTCGGGCCCGGGAAGGCGTTCTTCCTTAAGTTGGCTCGCGATTCAATTCGCGAAGTCAACGCTATGAAAGACAAGAACGGGATGGGTTACGCACGGAAGGCTATGATCCGGTGCGGATTGTCGTTGAAGGATGGTAAATGGGAGGAGAGTATGCTCACCCAAGATTTGCAAGTCATCATCATGATATGGCGATGCCATTTCGAGGGCGATGAGGTGCCACTCCCTTCCATACTAGCACGACATTTACTCAATGACATTCGAGAAGGCGACACTCGACATATGAAGTCATTGATGACGGAGGTTGGGGGGACGACGATTTTGAGTCCCTTTATAGAGATGTGGTTTAAATAGTAAAGTGGGGAATGGATGTTTGCATAAGTTAGTAGTAATAGTGTTGTTTATTTTCCTTGTTTTTTTGGTAGTTTTGGATTGGGCGTATGATATTCGTACTTTTAGTTTACTTTAGTATGTACTGTAATTTGTATTAGTGACGAACTCAATATAATTGTATCCTTTTCTGTTTTTCATTTTGATGTTTGTTACTCAAAAAATTGTGTGGTAAATATGTTGAATGACATTGACTTTTAATGATGATTTCAATGTTCATGGAGAATGCATTAGTTTCATTAATTATTCCGCAGTCGACGACGAATGCTCTTCATCGCTGGCTCGATTTCAACAGTAGGTCAGTTCCAGCAACAAGACATTGTCGTCGCTGAATTGTATAAGTTCCTCTACGCCATTCAGGGACAAGAATGTGTCGTCGCTGAATGGTATAACTTTTGGTCCACCATTCATCAATGGCATTCTGTCGTCGTTGAAGAGTAGAACCTTCAAGAACTTCCATTATATTTTTTTTTTGCAAGGGCAACCATATTAAACGACTGTCAAAAATTGTCAACGACATAAAAGTTTAAAAACGACATAAAAGTTTAAATTCGTACCAGGACCGCAAAGCTAGACATAGGCTGGTTACTTGACTTTACCATAAATATACTTGCTTGTCATGTGAAAAACGCAAAAACATCACAGACTTTTGTACTCACAAGAACTCCCAATACCTCATAAATTTTTTGCACAAACAAATAAATGGTAATCCAATGTAATTATTTTCCTCAAAACTAATAAACCAAATATCAATTTCTTCCCTTACGTTTAATTTTATTGTCTTATATTATCTTGGTCATAAAGTAAATAATATATGTCATTATTTTTTTAAATTTTGTTACCAAAATAACCTCTTATCGTCGCTTTTAAACGATCAAAAAACATAATCAAAAAACACAAGGCAGAATCAAAAATAGAAAACAAAAATAAACATCATTAACCTAAAAACATAAGTTAGAAATAACAATTTTTTCATATTACTTTCAGCGGGCACATAAAAAATATACATAAACTGACCAATCTAAATATAAACGATATTTATGGTTTCGTAATGAAATAAAAGTAACAACGGAAGAAACAGAAACCTATCTAGGATAAATAACAAATGTAAAAATTGGTAACAACATAATTAATTACTCCTCCCTATTTCTGTTCTAATGTCCCTTTTTTCTATATCTTCGTTCCTCTCTCTCCTTTCCTCCCTCTCTTTCTTCCTATCGTTCAGAATTATTTTTACTCAGTTTTCTAGATTCACTATGGAAAAACCGTTGTCAAAATGTTGAAAGTCCTTCATAATAACAGAGCAATAATAATATTTTCATTGAACACTCCTTTGGTTTTGAAAACTGATATAACATTGAGTACGTCACGTCTGCAGGTAAGACAAAAAAGAAACACAACAAACAAAACCGCATTAAAAAACAAAAAAAATTATATACAAAGCAAAACAAATAAATATACCACAAAAAAAAAACCGAAAAAAACAAAACAAAACAACTAGAAAGAACAAATTTTAGGAGGGCTAAAAGAATGGAGAGGAAGAGAGGAAGGGAGAGATAGAGTAAAAGAGAGGGGTGGCAGCTTGAGAGGAAGACGGTGATGGATAGGGAGAGGTAAATTGAGAGAGAGAGAGGAAAAAAGAGAGGAGAGGACGAGGGAGATGGAGATGGAGAGTGGTGGAAGATCGAGAAAGAGACGGAGATGGAGAGGAAATCCTAAACTGAGAGGGAAAAGGAGAGGCAAAATGAGAGGGAGGGGCAAAATATAAGGTACACCGTGAATCGTTATTCGCGTAAAGGTTTCTTTAGCGTGTAGGAACAATTACCGTCATTTACGCTAATTGAGAATTTGGAAATTTTCAACGAAATCGATTATTCTAATTAGGAATTAGGGTTTTTTTTAAATAGTGTGGATAATTCTATTTGAGAATTAAAAAAAAAATTGTACCTTAAATAACGTCCATTACGCCAATACCGATTCACGGGGTAGGGGAAGAGGGAGAGGGAGATTTATAGGGAGAGGGAAAGGTAGATTGAGAAAGAGAGGGAGAGGGAAAAAGAGAGCCAGATTGAAAGGGAGAGGGAGATCGAGAAGGAAGAGGAGAGGCAGATTCAGAGGGGAGAGGGGGAGGGAGATGGAGGGGGATATACAAAGGGTAAGGTAAATGAGGGGGAGAGAGGGAAAAAAGGGACAAGGGACAAGGAGAAGAGAGGTAGCGACATTTTGAGAATGACGGACGGGGGAAAGTGGGAGAGCGGTAGAGATAGGGAGAGAGATCGGGGGGGGGCAAGAAGGCAAACCTGGAGAGATGGGGAGGCGAGGGTTACGGAGAGGCGATTTCGAATCCATGGAGGGGAAATGAAACTGGCGGCGGAAATTTCGCTTGTTTCCTGTTGGAAGCACGCCAGAATGACGGCGCAGACGTCATAAACATACGCATTGTTTTGATTCGTCCAAAAAGGATCTTTTTTTTTTGGGACTGTCCGCATTTGGCGTTTCGTCGCCCCAAATATCACCAACGCCATATAGGTTATTGTATTCTATTTAATTCAATTATTAACTCTAATTTGTGACTTATTTGGCACATAAACCCCATATTAACGTATACATTCACGGTATTTTGTGGTCGGCACCATATTACAATCAATTTTTATGCTAAATCATACCTTGAACACCGAAATAGCATAAACATATACGATAAATTAACCGAAACCACAAATTAGCATTAATGTTCACCATAATTGTTTTCAAGGAACTTAGTTGTAGATGAAACATTATATTTCACAGTTTACAGTTATACGCTGGGGCGACATTTGATTCAGGTACGTTCATTTACCGGAAAAATGACTTTTCACATGCGAATATGTTTGACGTTCACACAGTCGACCATGTGGTTGTTGGACGAATATGTGCGAACGCGATATTTTACGACCCAGTTTGATCCCCCTTTTTAGACGGCACATTCGCATGCGTCCGCGGACCCTAAAACTCAGTAATTATACTTTTTCACTTAAAAAGGTACAATTTTGTACGGTCTGACACTAACCGTACACCACGCTATTTAAATAAGAATGTACTTTCGTTCTGTACGGTGATTTGAAAAGAACCCTAAATGGCGTAAAAGAAAAACAGAATAATTTATGCTATTTGAGAATTTAAATAATAGTCGCGGGCGACCCGGTGCTTTGCCCTTTGATTGTCAAGGGCCTATCGTTTTTGTACACGCGGACCAATAGGAGCGTCAAAATTTTTCGTAGGAGTTATATGTACTCCACGTATCAATCCGTTTCCGGTACAGTAGTGTACGGATATTTGAGAACACGACAGCGTGGCGCGATGTGACAGATCGCACGCGCAAAAATTAAAAGTACGATACAAAACGTTACTGTACTCTACGGTATTGATAACACGACATTTTGGCGTGACGACTAATTTGTTTGGACGTGAATCGCCCTTGACGCCAACTTACGTCAACATAAACGTCGCGATGTGATTAATGTTGCCGTACGACAAAGCGCCGATGACTCAAATCCGTCCGTACAAAACCATCCTTGACGTCATAAGCCGCGGGTCAATTGTCGCGATCACTTTGTCGTCGTCGCTGTACTGTAGTGTAGAGGTTTCGAACCATTCTGTCAAGGGTACAAACTACAAAGAATCGATCGTCGCCGTTGCTGCGATATCGTTTCACTTATTTGTACGGCATCGACGGCATCCTGGTACCTGTCGTGGCCACCTCGATGTCGTCGGCCGCGGGTCAGCTAGCGGTGTAGTGTACGGATAGTGGCGTGATGTGATGGGATCGCACGCGCAAAAATGGAAAGTACTTTTTTTTTACAAGTCAGTCAGTTTACTTCATAGTTCAAAAGTAGGTGAAAGTAGGCCCATACAGTATGCCTATTGTATGCAAAACATACAATATGCCCTTAAGACCCATATTGTATTGGTCGAAAAATGAGAAAAAAGGTTAAGAGGGTTGAGTTGCACATCGATCGATAGAGAATTAAACGGCATGTCTAAATTTTGAAAAAAAAATCGGATAAAAAATATTTTTTCTGTGAATTTTGAGGTGTTTTTTACTTCAACCGTCAGATTTAGACGATCGGACGGTCGCTGATCAAAGTTGCGATCTTAAGAAGATCACATGAAAAGCCCATAACACAACTTACGATAGGACGATTTGTCATATTAGCGTCTGCAATTTTGAAGGCCACACTAAATAAAGCCTCAAATTGACCAACCAGGTTGCCCGTCCGCGTTTTTTTTTTTTTTTTTCCGGGGTTTATTTCCGGCGGAATGTCATCCTACGCCGCGTCAGTTCGCTAAAAAATTTCGTCAGGTGGCATGCGCTGTACTATGATCATACGTCATATTCGTACGATCGTACAAGAGTGTCCGCAACTCACACCCATACAATATGCCTACTCTACGCGAGTTTAGTGCCAAGTTTTGTGCGCCTACCAAAGGCCTACCATAAAAACGCCTACTTTTGAACTGTGGTTTACTTCCTTACTACTGTACTATTTTAGGTGACGACAAAATGTCAAACGTTTCGATTTCTGAGACCGGCGGTTGTGGACTGCCTTGTCAACACCTCCCCTTGTCTCGTCATTCGAGCGCGAATCTGGTTCTCTTTGTGTCAACCAACCAGTACTTCAATCTCCCTTTCCCTCCCTCCCTCCCTCCCTCCCTCCCTCCCTCCCTCCCTTATCTCCCTTTCCCTCCCTCCCTCCCTCCCTCCCTCCCTCTCTCTCTCCCTTTCCTCTTCATCAATTATAGATATTTTGAATATTTTATAGAGGAGAGGGAGAGGGAGAGGGAGAGGGAAAGGGAGAGAGAGGAGAGGGAGGGGAGAAGTGAAGTTGTTTGTTTTGTGACTGGAGGGTGAGAGGAAAGCTATTGCCAAGTATGCCGTGACGGTCGGTGCCTTGGCCGCCCTCACAAGTACCCTCCTCGGATCCCTCCTTCCCCAAGTACCTTTTTCTATTATGTGCTAGTTTAGGAAAATATTGCACCTTATTTAGTGTGGTTTAAATTGTACAAGGAACCATTAGTCAGAGTCGAAAATATATATATATATATATATATATATATATATATATATATATATATATATATATATATATATATATATATATATATACATATATATAATAATATATATATGTATATTTATATGTATACCGCCATAGTTTTTATACGCTTAGTTTCTCCCTCTTCTTCTCAACACAAAGCCAACAATGGTTTCCTTTCACCTCTTCAATTCTAAATAGTGTGGTTGCACAGCCATCTTTGCCAAGATGTTTCATCTTATTTGAGAACTAACTGTTTTAGTATATATATTTGAACATCTATATCTAACTGTTATAATGTGTTAATTAATATTGTTAACTAACTATTGCATTATATTTTTTATAACAGTTTACATTATATTTATCTTAAGAGTTAAAATTAACTGTTATATTATACATATTATAACAGTTGTATCTAATCGTTAGAATATGTTATTTATTATAAGTATAATAAACTTATACATTATAGTAATTATAACAGTTGAAACTAACTGTTATGTTATTTATATTATGACATTTATATCTAACCATTACATTATGTTTATTACAATTATATCTAACCATTACATTATGCTTATTATAATTATGTCTAACCATTACATTATGTTTATTATAATTTTTATAAGTATACCGTTCAACTATAATAGTAGTTGTAACAGTAGTTCATATATTATACTTCAACTAAAGTTATATATATTGGTTATAATATAACTCCTGCTTCAACTATAGTAAACACATAATAACGTGCATTATTGTGTATATTACAAATATTACTTATGTTAAATATGTATTATAGCGTTTAATAACGTTTTATACTATATCAGTTACATAAGATAGAAATATTATTCGATATGTTATATGTATTGTAAATGTCATTATGTATACGACATTATGTGTTTTTTGTTATTCAGGTGTAAGTGTGTTTTTTTTCGGGTTTTGGGAGTTCTATTTTAGGTAAGCTCATTATGACACGAAAACCTCTTTTTCGATTACATGTTACAAGGTTTTGGAATTGTTTGTTTCGTGCTCTTTCCTTATAATTGTTTGGTTGTGAGTTCAAATATTCTTATGTAAAAAAGGTAGTTATTAGTTATTTATTTTTCTAGAGCATAATCTGCTCCTACTGTAAGATGGGCTAATGATGATGATGATGATAGTGATGATGTAATGATGATGATGTAATGATGATGATAACGATAATTATG
>JBBHKE010000020.1:65000-72500 GCA_037447655.1 Zygnema cylindricum | reverse complement strand
GATGTTGCGATTATCATGACGATGATGATCATGATGATGATGATGATATAATGATGATGATGATGATGATGAAGATGTTGACAATGATGTTGATGACGATGATGATGACGACGATGATGATGATGATGATGAAGATGAAGATGATGATGATGATGTTGTTGACAATGATGATGGTGATGATGATGATGATATATGAAACTATTGGTAAACTACAAAGTCTTCAAAGTATTCAAAGTATATACCAATGTTTGTAATGTTTGTCAGCCTTTGAGCTGATAATGATGTTCAACAACTTTCTTGGTCTTTAGACTAAGTTGGTTGATCGGAAAAAAAAGAAAAATTATTCAAAGTAACATTTCAAAGTATTCAAAGTATATACCAATGTTTGTAATGTTCGTCAGCCTTTGAGCTGGTAATGATGTTCAACAACTTTCTTGGTCTTTAGACTAAGTTGGTTGATTGGAAAAAAAAGAAAAATTATTCAAAGTAACAATTCAAAGTATTCAAAGTATATACCAATGTTTGTAATGTTCGTCAGCCTTTGAGCTGAAAATGATGTTCAACAACTTTCTTGGTCTTAAGACTAAGTTGGTTGATCGGAAAAAAAAAATTATTCAAAGTAACAATGTATTCAAATAAACAAGTATTATGATTGAAAACAAGTGTTTTTAATGTTGGTAAGCCTCCGAGCTGATAGTGATGTTTATGCAACCTTCTAAGTCTTAGGACTAAGTTGGTTGATCACAAAAAAAAAACAAAAACAAAGTACTCAAAGTAATCAATCTACTAAAATAAACAACGAAAATTAATAAATAATAAGTGATTGTAGTGTTAGTCAGCCATCGAGCTGATAATGATGTTGTTCAACCATCTGAGTCTTTGGACTAAGTTGGTTGAACCCTAGTTAAGTTTGATGTTTTTTTTTTTTCTTATTTTTTTCTTTGATATGTTTACATTTGTTTCTTGCGTTTTTGTTATGTGATCAAGGTTGTATTGTGGTTATTTCTTTTGTTTGTCTTTTTTTTGTTTTCTTTTTTTGTGATATTACGTATTGATAAAAAAAAATATGAAAAATAGACATGCAACACCTTAATATTATATAAACAAAAACCATTTATATTACGTTTAAACAAATAATGGTTGAATAATGCTAATGGTTTAATGTGTATTCTAGATTTAACATTAAAATATTTAATACTACATGATATATTCAGTCCAGTTCATTCATATCGTTCATTAGATTGAGATCGAACGCTTAAATCAATGTGAAACTTTTACGCTTAATCAAACCTCCTACATGAGCGAAACGCGAATTAAACCATCCACTTGGCATCGTCATGGTCTTTACCATGTACAATGCGCTAGTACAGTGCGTACCATGTACGAAAATCGTACGTGACGCCAACACTGAAACTACGATTCACCGCGAATCGTAATTATAGTAAAGAAAAGATTAGAGCAAAAAAACAAAAAAAAAACAATTATAGTTGTAAACGCTAATTATTGTGATATAACCTTTTCACAGAGGAAATTTATTCTACTTTATTTAAGTACTCTATACTAGCTTATGTCGGCAATAATTATCCGTGCTGTAATTATAAACACTAAAATATTTAGACATACGAAAACCGCCAGCCCGTATATTTTGACGTCATTATGACGTTAGTACTATTTGTCTCATAGATATATACTATTTGTCTCAACTCATACTGTTGTCGTTTAACTATAAATTTTTCACATGTAAATTCATGTAAATGTTCACACGGGCGAGAATGTTGTCGACAGACGGAGATATGCGAACGGGTTTTTTTCGATGGGATTTAATTTTTTTGTTTAGTGCAATTTCACATGCGAGTGCGATTCTATTAAATTATTATTTGTACCTTTTTACTTATAAAATTACAATTTTGCACAGTCAGACGTTGTCCGTACTCCACATTATTTAAAACGAACCTATATTAGGATTTTTTACGCTAATTAAACTTTACCTTAAATAATGAAAAAAATCGAATCATTTACTCTATTTAACGTGATAGAGTCGAAATTTAAGGCGACCGAATTAGCATTATTTACTCTAATTACGATTCGCTGTGTAGTGTACGGATATTGAGACCACGACAACGTGGCGTGATGTGACGAGATCGCACGCGCCACAATTAAAAGTGCGATACTGTACGTTACACCGCCAATCGTTATTAGCGTTGTGTACGCTAATTCCGTCCCGCTTTTTTTTTTTTTAATTCCCAAATAGAATTATCCACACTATTTAAAAATAACCCTAATTCCTAATTAGAATAGACGATTTCTTCGAAAATTTTCAAATTCCCAATTAGCGTAAACCACGCTAATTATTCGTATACGCTAAAAAAACTTACACGCTAATAACGATTGGCGGTGTACTGTACCGGTATTGATATCACGACACATCGTACGTCACGCCAACACTGAAATAACAGTAGTGTACGGAAATTGAGAACACGACAACGTGGCGTGATGTGACGGGATCGCACGCGCAAAAATTTAAAGTTCGAAACTGTACGTTACTTCACCGGTATTGGTAACACGACATTTTGGCGTGTACGGATATTGACAAAGAGACAAATCGACGTGATGTACGGAATGGCACGCGAAAATTTTTAGCGTACGATACTGTACGTTACTCAACCGGTATTGATAACACGACATTTTGGCGTGACGTCGATTTTGTCTGGACATTTATCATACCACTTCAACCACGTGAAATACAACAAATAGGATTGTACCACGTGTCCCTTACCTTTGTCACCAAAGACGCCAGCCCTCAACGGCTCAAGATCTTACACATAAAACATCGACGGTCAATTCTCGTTGTCACCAGAGACGAAGGCGACTACAATGCTTTTCCCTTTTAGAAAAAGGGCAAAGCAAAAAGCGGGACGGAATTAGCGTATACTACGCTAATAGCGATTGGCGGTGTACAGTACTGTATTTGACTCGACCCCAGCTTCGTCAGTTTTTGTGGTGTTACGTGCCGTACAGTAAAGTATTGTACTCTAGTACCGGCTGTTCTAATATGTGTTACAAAATCACACGTGATTTAGTGGGCATGGTAAACGACATTTTCGCTAAATGATAATTTTAACAAAACGTTATGAGTTATGACTGTCTTTTGTCATGAAGGCAACTAGCCAAAAATGAGATTCATGGCCGGAACGACAGATTCAGTTTTGTGACTTTGTCATGTCGCATACTTGTTTGTGTTTTTCTGAGTTGTGACATCACTGATGATGAGATTACCGTACATTCGAAGCCATCCAAAACAATGCGAATGATGTGGCTGGAGGTGACCTGGCAGTTTCAGTGGACAAAACTGAACAGCGCGTAGCCTACGTCAATATCGGCGTGACGGCGGTGGCTTTTGGACGAATAGAATCCAGAAAATGCTACCACGAATGAATCCTGAAAGCCTTTTCGGGATGACCCTTCCGATCATTCCCAGATGGAAAAAGACAGAAGAAATCGCTAAAATGTTTTAAATGGCAACGGCCAAGATGCAGCCACGTGAAGGGGAACGATCTGACTGTACTTGACTGGAAAAACAAAGAAAATCAGAAGAGAAGACGACGAGAACAATTTATTTGTCGTGGAGAGTCTTCAGATATCCAGTGACAGACTGGCATATCAAAAATATCTTCTCACGTGGCAAATCGCGGAACTGAAAACATTTCTTGTCTTTTCTGGTGCTAGGTTTGGACTTTTTAAAATTTGAATTCGGTTTGTCGGCGCCGCCTATCAGCGATAGTCGTTGTGGATAAACTGTGTGGCTGGTTTCATTGAAATACACGCAAGCATTTATCAGAAGTGGTTGTCGTCTATCGTATTTGTCATCTTATGCCGACAAACCTGCCTGTTGCCGTCATAGTGGCGTTCGGTCGTGAAATGACTTGGACCACCTGTACTTTTTCCTCGGATTCTCTCAAAATTTCATTGGATTCTAGCCAAGCCCCCCAATCGTTGTCAACAGAAACATGCATTTGGTGTAGCGATCATAACAAATTTGTCTTTTATCGCTTTTAGCATGTAATCGACGTGGCACTTGTGGTATATAGGTGAGTTCGTACAGAGAGCCGATGTTGGACCGTACAAAATACACGTTGGCGTTAGCACGAAGGTAGGATCTCCGACTATTGTGACTTGTCCTATCCAATTAGGGATTTTTGTGAGGTGTCACAGAAGGACAGCAACACCGTACGGCATAATCGTGTACCCTTATCGGAGACCCTACGTGTACTCAAACTTTAGGTGGAAGCTGTTTCAATGATCTTAAATGACAAAATAGATCGAGTCGAAAACCTCCAGATATGTACAATCAATCGACGGTATCGTACAGGAAATGATAAAGGACAGTCGCACGTCAGGACAATGATCCCGGTAGATTTTATGGTAATCAACAGATTATTGAATCCTGTTATTATTATTTATTTATTTTTTACCGGCTCTTCCAGATGGATACAAACAAAAAAAAACGAAAAATGTAATCGACCTATTTACCAGTCCGTTTGCTGGTTTCAAATGTTACCTATAATTTTTTGACCTAAAAATCTGACATTGACTGCTCAGAAGTCGGATGTACCAAAAAATAAAAAATAAACGCAATCACCACCCCAAAATTAGGTCAAAGGGCAAATAAAGCCTGCCACTTAGGCCGTCTTTCCTTGTCCCAAGAAGGATGAGCTTGTCATTCAAGGTATTAACTACTAAAAGTGGTTCTAGTGAATCCAAGAGAAACTCCTGGATTTAAGATAATTGAATGAAACTCTATTACAGTAGCAAAACTTCAAAATCAATTTGAGGACGTTTGTGTTTATGGTACATAGAAAAGTGCATATCCTATGTAACCATCAAAATTAGGTGTAATTGGGTTTGTAAAATGGCATAGTCTTACTTTAAGACATCCTTTACGCATTTTGACCCAAAAAAAAAACCATTTTCTCCAAATTGATGCATATTCAATTGTTTATTTATAGATATACAACTCAACCTTCAATTTGAAGCGTAGTTTCGGCCAAGCGATTATAAGTGGGTTTTTTGCATATTGTACAAAACAAAACTACGAATGCTTGTTTTATGTTTCTACTCTTTAGCATATTAAACTTATGTTTTTAAGGTAGTAAAACAGTTAATTCATGGTCCGTTTTTGGAATGGAATGATTATGTTAAAGTGAAACTAGCTTGACATCGTCGTTAGTTGATCTTTTGTTCGATATTGGTTCTCAAACATCTACGTATTCACCATAACCTTAAAACGATCGAAGACGTAAAAATAAAACAAAAAAATTATCCCATACCTTTTATGAAATTCGTTGAACCGTGCAATGTGTAAAACTTCCGCACCATTCATTCATTTCATTTGCAAATGCGTAGTGATCAAGTGGTTAAATATACTACAACTAAATGATACTATGTGGTTAACCTAAAATAGTAAAGATGAACCAAGTATATTACATTCAAACTCGAAAAATATCGTGTCTTGCCAATCAACTTAGCATGTCGGATAAAAATTACCTTTTACATAGTTACACACGTGCTAAATAATTTGTTTGAATATATTGCAACCTCAAACGTCATTTCACATCAACAAAAAACGTAGTTACCATGTAGATGTATAATGATGTTTCCTTTGTCATTTCCCATTTGAAGGGCTCTAGTTTTACCAAACGTGAATACAAATATTTTGACTGCGATATAATAATCACGTGTTCGCTCGTGTTTTACATATTATAACCTTAGTTGTAACAATTAACTTCCATGCGGAACAACGTGAATTAAGAAATATCGTACTCATTGGTCATGGCCATGGGTATATGTATTAAGGTTTAAAGGCAAGTATCTATTTATTAATAGTATTAATAGTGATACCTTTTACGAATATACAATTCGTTGCCATTTATGTATAACCCTATGTTTCCCTAATGCCATATGTTTAAAGCCTACGTTTTGTGTCTTCATGCTTAAAGTATCTATTTACTTTAGTGTTTACGTAGAAGGGAACAAATTACAACATAAGGTTTAAAGTATAATACAACAACGATAGCTGGAGACGAAAGGGGGTAGGTCGTGAAATTATAAGTTTTTTATTTACCCTTTTACCTTCGTTACTATTGTAATTTCTCAGTTTAACTTAGCTCAATTACACAACAATGATAAAACTCTTAGGTGATGTAGTTCCTGCATACATGGGCCACTTGTGTTTTATATAACATATGCATGGCTGTTTGGGATGCGATCGTTGTTTAAGAAAGAGATTATTCTTACGAAGAATCATCGTGGAAATATGATTGGCATGCGGTGGATGCTTTCAATTTCTTCGACAAGTCTTTCGACGATTTCGTTAACGATTACGCCTTTATAACCGACATACTCAACAAAACGAGGATCATTTTATCAGGCCTTCTTGCATTGAATAGTCTAAGCATATTGGTTTTCGAGTATCAAGCAAAGTTGGACAGTGTTTTCGCGCGAAAGCAATGAAATAACTGTTTGGATGTTATTTTTGCTTTGTCAACTTTTGTGTTTACTATTGGCTTGTTTCAAAGAAAGACGCAACCTTAACCCGACTTCAATGTCCTCAAATATTTTGAGGAAATTTTATTGTACGGTTTTTCGATAACTTTCGAAAACAAAGCCGTACATTATTCGAACGCCGGTTTGTTGCGGATGTGTTTCTTTTTTATTGTGGGAATAGGCTATCAAAGAGCTTACTAGTCTGCGAATCGTAATTAGAGTAAAGAAAAAATTAGAGTAAAAAAAGTAAAAAAATTAATTAGAGTTATGAACTCTAATTTGTGTGATATAACTTTTTCAAAAAGGAAATTTACTCTAATTTATCAATAACTCTGATTTGGGCGTAAATTTATGCGCTGAATATATCCTTTGTAAATTAAGTTAAGGTACAGAATCTGACAAAGCGTACAGTTTCACGTTATTATGACGTTTGCATTACGCTGTTTGTTAAAACGTAGTTACATGAAAACGGCCTGTACTAAATCATTATTTGTTCTTTTTTACTTAATAAAGTACATTTTTGCACGGTCAGAAACCGACCGTACGCCACACTATTTAAAACGGCACTGTCATAGAGTTATTAACGCTCGTTCAAAAAGTTCCTTAAATATAGTAAAGAATAATTTAGAATAATGTACTCTATTTATAGTGACAGAGTCAAAATTTGCTGTGACGGAATTACACCGTGAATCGTTATTAGCCTTATGTACTCTATATCGGCACCCCAAAATTTTGACATTGATACCTTAAATATAATAAACTACACTATTTAAGGAAGTGGACCATAATCTGCCACGTCTCCTGAAACTAAATTAGAATGAATGACGCTAATTTTTCTTTACACTAATAATTTCTATACGCTAATAACGATTCTAAGGTATACCGTACATAACTCTAATTACGATTCGCGGTGTACTGTTTCTCAGGTATCTGCTTTAATTTGTCGGTCCAATGAAA
>JBBHKE010000020.1:0-60000 GCA_037447655.1 Zygnema cylindricum | reverse complement strand
GAGTTTTTGGTTCCACGGTGTTCCGAAATACTTTTTGTTTATTGTAAGTTTGTAAAATGTCGTAAAAAGTTGTTCTTCATGTAAGGTAACAACTTCAAATTTGATTTATAAAACATTTTTATGTGTTGCGAATGACTTTTTGTCGCCTTGCAAGTTTGTGCATTAGATAATATGAAAGGTTTAGGGTTGACATTGAATGTTTGTCTCCAAAGAGAGCAAATTTAGGTTAAATAAACAAAAATCTACACTTTTATAGCTGCGATAGAATCAAGCGTCCTCGTATAACTTAGGGCCGTCGTCCATCGGGAGTTTCCAATAATCATACGGACGCGTTTACTGACACGTGGAATCCCACTCTTAGAAGATCTCTCCGTGGACTCGATGAAAGGTAATGATCATCTTCTCACATTTATAGAAAAAGACTAAGGGGAAAGCTATATCGACGGAGGGGAATTTGTTATATCAACGGAAATATTTTCCGCATAGACTTTTTAGCTTATGACAAATGAATTCGTACGCTTTTGTAAGCAACCAATACTAAAAGACAAGAGTTGAATTTGACTTTGAAAATGGTAACTAGCAAACTAGAAGCGAAATGAGCCATTTCAATTTTGGTGTAGAAATTTAGAAACTCCTTTGACTTTTTCGTTGACTATTTTTACCCTTTTTGTACCTCCCAAATGATCACTCATATTTCTTACAGGAGAGGAGGAATTGTTATGGAACCCGTTCATAAGGTATCTAGAGAGTTTTTGGTTCCACGGTGTTCCGAAATACTTTTTGTTTATTGTAAGTTTGTAAAATGTCGTAAAAAGTTGTTCTTCATGTAAGGTAACAACTTCAAATTTGATTTATAAAACATTTTTATGTGTTGCGAATGACTTTTTGTCGCCTTGCAAGTTTGTGCATTAGATAATATGAAAGGTTTAGGGTTGACATTGAATGTTTGTCTCCAAAGAGAGCAAATTTAGGTTAAATAAACAAAAATCTACACTTTTATAGCTGCGATAGAATCAAGCGTCCTCGTATAACTTAGGGCCGTCGTCCATCGGGAGTTTCCAATAATCATACGGACGCGTTTACTGACACGTGGAATCCCACTCTTAGAAGATCTCTCCGTGGACTCGATGAAAGGTAATGATCATCTTCTCACATTTATAGAAAAAGACTAAGGGGAAAGCTATATCGACGGAGGGGAATTTGTTATATCAACGGAAATATTTTCCGCATAGACTTTTTAGCTTATGACAAATGAATTCGTACGCTTTTGTAAGCAACCAATACTAAAAGACAAGAGTTGAATTTGACTTTGAAAATGGTAACTAGCAAACTAGAAGCGAAATGAGCCATTTCAATTTTGGTGTAGAAATTTAGAAACTCCTTTGACTTTTTCGTTGACTATTTTTACCCTTTTTGTACCTCCCAAATGATCACTCATATTTCTTACAGGAGAGGAGGAATTGTTATGGAACCCGTTCATAAGGTATCTAGAGAGTTTTTGGTTCCACGGTGTTCCGAAATACTTTTTGTTTATTGTAAGTTTGTAAAATGTCGTAAAAAGTTGTTCTTCATGTAAGGTAACAACTTCAAATTTGATTTATAAAACATTTTTATGTGTTGCGAATGACTTTTTGTCGCCTTGCAAGTTTGTGCATTAGATAATATGAAAGGTTTAGGGTTGACATTGAATGTTTGTCTCCAAAGAGAGCAAATTTAGGTTAAATAAACAAAAATCTACACTTTTATAGCTGCGATAGAATCAAGCGTCCTCGTATAACTTAGGGCCGTCGTCCATCGGGAGTTTCCAATAATCATACGGACGCGTTTACTGACACGTGGAATCCCACTCTTAGAAGATCTCTCCGTGGACTCGATGAAAGGTAATGATCATCTTCTCACATTTATAGAAAAAGACTAAGGGGAAAGCTATATCGACGGAGGGGAATTTGTTATATCAACGGAAATATTTTCCGCATAGACTTTTTAGCTTATGACAAATGAATTCGTACGCTTATTTAGTACCTTTGTATAAAAAGTACGAAACGTAAACATTGAAAAATAAAAAAATATGCATCGTTTTCACTACATCGGCGCGTCTATTTTACAACAAAATTTCCGGAGACAAAACAGTACTGTACTATTCAAGATGTTTGTCGCCTGTCCAAAAACAAAATATTTTTTGTTTTATAGCCTCCACGTGGAACCCTATAACAGAAAGTCAAACGTTTTCCACACGAACGAACAGGAACGGCGACTGTAAAACAATTAGGGCATGGTTACATTAGACGAAAAGTGAGGTTTAATACAGAATTTTGTATTTTTCCGTACCATGCCGTACTATATTTTCGTGATTTTATTGAAAACACCATTACAGAAAATAAGATTACGATTCTCCAAGTATCCGGGAGAAGACGTCGACCGTCCGATTACATTTTGGTCTTCATCTGCGAAGCAATCGCTCCATACGCCTCTGTATTGGTGAACCCACCTTGCGGAGGTGGGTTCACCAATACAGAACCAGTAAAATCGCTACACCTGGACAATACACACGTGTGTCGATGAAAAATGAAAAATTTCACACGCCCCAAAGTCACGTGCCTTCGGACAAGGTGACCGTAAAATCTTTGCCGAAAAAAGAAATTCGGTTTTTTCCTGAAAGTTACCAGAGTGAAGGAGATCACTGAGGTACATTGACGCGGTACACTTGCGAAGTACACGTACGTAATACGCAAGTACGGATTTTTATACGAAAATGGTCGGTATTCAAATCTTTGACGATTTTAGAGATTTTGATCGTCGACTTACGTGGAGCCACTCAAATCAGAACACGTATGTAAAAACTTTTTTACCTACTATACGCGATGTAACCGAGGCCTCTGTAGTGCAGAAATTTTGTTGCCGTACTATTAGAGAGACCTCCTGATGTAACCATGCCCTTACTACAAAAAAATCAAATATCATAGAAAAACACTTTTTCACAGGAGCGAAATTTACCTTAGCGCAGAAGCTAGACGTCAGCAAGTACAATACCGTACAAAATTCGTACAGACCTGGTACAAGCTGACCGCAAAATACACCGCCCATTGTTATTTGCGTTAAGAATTCAGTAGTATTAATGCGAAATTGTAATTATAATGCTAATTTAGCGTGGATTTCTACACTGCACGATAATCGCAGAAGTATTGCTCCAATTTTTTTGTCGTATCGTGAAAAGATCTTTGCTAGTAACAATTCCGCTGACGTAGCAGATTCCCCTCCGCATGTTTAACCAAAGACAAAATTTTCATATGTGCTAGTAACGACAAACGGTCACGAGGGCGTCAGCGCACAGAAAAATATTTTTATCTTTTCCGTAATGCACTGAAAATTTTGAATTTTCTATCCATTTCTGTTGTGTTTCTGGTTTGCATTTTGTCCTGTTGCGACCGGCACGAAAATTTATGTGCTACACCGCGAATCGCTATTAGGGTTAACGCTAATAGGGATTCGCGGTTGTGTACCCTTTAAAACGTCGTACGTGGCAGGCTGCCGCTGGATAGATACTGTTTGTTTGCAGCTACGGTCAGGAGCTGGACATTGGAGGAAAAATCTTGACTTTTCTGTCGACGAAATAATCAGATCGGTAAAGATAAGGGGTACGACCGTACGATGGTTCGCCAGGGGCCAGGAAGTTTGTCGTTTACGCTAACCGTCCATTCTTTGGCTACAATTCATATTGCCTCCCCTAGGTCAAACAAAAAATGCATATTGTACTGAAAAACGTGCCTGCTCCAGGCAAGCCTCCATCTGTTTACCTGCATTAACTGTAACGACAAAAAGTAAACGACGGTTCATTCGACGAAGGAGATCATAAGACATCAGCGAAGCATATTTTTGGTCGTTATTCAACGGCCGCGATAATGCTACAGTGCATATTTGCGATTACAACGATAGGGATACAGGACAGAATTGAAATCTGGACACGTCCTGTCCACCACTCCACCACACTCTACAGTACACCGCGAATCGTTATTAGCGTTGAGAAATGATTAGTGTAAAGAAAAAATTAGCGTCATTTATTCTAATTTAGTATCGGGAGACGTGGCAGATTATGGTCCACGACCTTAAATAGTGTAGTTTATTCTATTTAAGGTATTAATGTCAAAATTTTGGGGCGCCGATATAGAGTTCATAACGCTAATAACGATTCGCGGTGTACTGTACACCGCCAATCGTTATTAGCATAGAAGTTTCTTTAGCGTACATGAAAAATTACCGTGGTTTACGCTAATTAAGAATTTGAAAGTTTTGAAAAAAAACATACATTCTAATTGTGTAATAATTCTAATTTGGGTCTTTGAAAAAAACAAATGTCGGTCGCATAAATGCTTACACTAATATAGGTATTCGTACAAAATCTGACAAATCGTACACAAATCGTACGTTCACACAGTCGAAACGTGGTTACTGGAAGAATATGCGCAAACGTGATATTTGACAACACGATTAGACCCCCTTTTTAGAGCGCACATTCTCATGCGTCCGCGGCTACTAAAACTCATTAATTATACTTTTTCACTTAAAAAGGTACATCTTTGTACGGTTTGACACTTTCCGTACACCACACTAATTTACTGATGGCGTACTTCCATTTTGTACGGTACTAAAAAATTAACCCTAAATAGAGTAAAGAAAAAAATAGAATGAACTACGCTAATGGAGAATAGCAAAAAAAAAGAACGGAACGGAATTAGCGTACACAACGCTAATAACGATTGGCGGTGTACTGTACTATATAATTCTGTTGTGTATCGGTAAAAAACTTATCGCGATAACACCGATACCGATAGTTATCGGTTATCGAACGGTCAGAGGTTCCGATATATCGGTCTAGGACCAACAAATTCCATATCGACGATAACTTAAAAAAAATATAGTATGCATACAATAGTACTTTGCAACATACTGTATTATTTTATTGACTTTATATAGCGTGGCATGCCACGTATAGAAACCTGTTTCGTTACAGTTTAACTGCAATTTATTACGGTAAACGCGGCACATAAACGTTGGATGGTTAACTGAACGAAAACTTTACGGCGACGTACGGAAATTAACTAAAAACCTGGTGAACATGGAACTGGAAAAGGACGGCTGACACAAAAGTGCAACGGACGCAAAATAACATTCTGCGCGCCGCCGAAATCGAACGGACGACTTGGAATGGGAAAACACGAACGGACGGGCCAACGTGAGCGCCGACATCCCGGAATGGCTCTTTTGGCAGCTTTTGCCAAAAAAGCCGACAGATTGACACGTGGCAGGTCCCTAGTGGATCGACAAAGCCATGGCGTCGGATGTGAAAGGTACATCGTTTTTACTGGATCCGTATCAAAATCGTACAGATTTCATGGCGGCTCCGGTACTTTCTATGCTTGTACACGTCCGGAGAATATGACGTACAGTTGAGTGTACAGACCGTTCATTTATCCGTATCGTTATCGGCATTATCGCCGATAAGTACCCGATATTATCGGCTACTTATCGGCGATAAGGCCGATGTCGATATATCGTACCAATATATCGATTATCGGATACTCGAAAAAAGGCCCATATTGGTTATCGGCAAATCCTTACCGATACACAACACTAATTTTTAGATTGTTCCTCCATTGCTGCAGTTATCCTCCAACCCTAAAAGTTCTTTCTCTCATTTCGACGCCTTCACCACTCTCCTCCTTGTTGTGACACATGTCCATAGTTGTGCCACACTATTCTCGTTCAGATGTTATGCTTTAGTGATATTCCACGTTTTGGTATCGCCTATGTTTCCGCAATAGTCATTTGATGATGTACTTTATGTGAAGTATTTTAATCAAGTGGAACTCCAGATTAACTCATTCTCACTTCATCATCTTCAATGTTTCTTCTCTTGTGATGACGTCATGTAGCTAACATTTTATGCATTTTGTCTTGTAGTCAAGTTGCAATGCTCCAAGATTGTATAAACTTAAAATAATGACCATCCATTAGGGTATTTGAGTGACACAAAGTATGAGTGACTGGGACAGTATCTTACAGTATTCATATCGGTACTAAATAATTTGAATTTAACAACTATTTTGGCTGCATTATTACACACCATCAAGAACCAAGACGGTACTTATGTACTTAAACAGCTTAAGAAAAAAGTTCACATTAATAACAACAAAAAAGTTCACATTTGTCCTGAATTCAGATACAATCTCGGCTGGTCATACTTGAACGCCACACTTTTATTGATTCCAATTGTCATTTCAATCACTGGTTTTTTATAGCTGAACAGTCTCTATTTTCTTATTATTCTCGATATTTGAAACATTTTTAGCATTTACCAGCATATATGTCATAAGCTTCATCATATAGCTTGGATTAGTCTCCTCAATTCTTTCTGTTCCAAAAGACTATGATTATTTTTGCGTACACGGCATCGCGGTTTCCGTTTAAGTTGCAAGATATTTATATTTCGCTTGGTTTGCACTTTTTTTTTAACAGCGTCAAATGGCAAACGGATAATTCAGTGGCGAATTTTGCAGTATTTTGTTCTGCATCACATCAAAATTTATTTTGAAAAAAATCTTAGCACCAAAAACTGCAATAACCATTGCAGGTCTTCAAGAAGTATCGAACACAAGTTCGAGATTGGTGTGGCCGTCCAGAACTGAGGACTAAACTGAAACCACCTTGTCAGCCTTCCGTACGTGTTGACTGAACTACTGTACCTTCTTGACACGTTTTCATTCTCCTACTTTCACGGCCATCATTTTTCGGTGATGTCGCACGAATGTGACAGTGTGTCTCTCGACAAGGAATCAACGATGGACAAATGCCGATTGGTCCAATTCCTCTGGGACGTTTACCCGATATAGTGTGGTGGGCTCCAATAGTCGCTTGTATATAGAATGAGGAAGTGAGGAGTTTCTTTCGTCTTTATCTCGGTGGCAACCGAGTGTTAGGGCCAGATTTGTCGCTTTGGAAGACAGTGGGTGTGCACCAGTATCCACATCTACACATATTTGATCCGTGGGCCGAAGAAAAAGACAAATGGGGAATTCCTCCCTCTAAGCCTCTCCATCACATTGGTCGAAGAGGCAACCTTTGTTACTCTCATTCGGGTATAAAGCTGAATATCTGGAAATTGGATAACTTTGAATCCAATTCATTGGTTTATTCTTTGGTGTTTTGAAAAACTGTAGAATTGTTTAAAAACTGGGATGGCCAAAAGTCTTTCATTCAATAAATCTTACACAGGTGAAATGTAAACGCGATACGTTTGTTTGGGGGAAATGGAATCCTTCCTACTACAACGCGACTTTAAATATGTTTTTTGAGTACTGCTATCGTGATTTTCGGATCATCGCATACTTTAGTTGCTTTTTCCATGGATTTGCAAGTGCTTTCCTTCACGACGGATTTATTACAAAAAGATAAATAAACAATCTCACATCTCTCTCTGGCAATCGTACCACCAGACGCATCCTTGCAGTGTGTAAACACCTCTTAGAATGCAAAATCTTGAACGGAAAATTTTGAATGGATGTCGGCATAAATTGCATCCAACTTTATCTGCAAGTATGTTTCTGGTGATAACATTGCCAGAGTGAGATTTGAAATTGTTTGTTTATATCGTCAAAAACTATTTGAAGAAAAGTCTACTTGAAATAAATTCACAGTGAAGGGAAGTAGTTGCAAAAATGATAGTTAAAAAGATAGGAAGACCAAAAACAGGTCTTTGCACCTCCCAAGTTCAACATCTAGACCATAAGTTAGATGCGAGGTTGGAAAACAAGTGAAAGAAAGAAAGAAGTGAAAGAAGGAAAGAAGTGAAAGAAAACATATACAGACTCTCTACTTTTTACGAGTGAGCCGCCTGATTTTTTATTTCATGGTTTTTAAGAATCCCCAAGAATAACGAATGCATTACTTTCAAATTATTTCAACTTCTTGTTCCGCGAGGATATCCAGATATTCGTCTTTATAACCGTATGAAGAGAAGCTTAAAGGGAGGGATTCTTGGCTGCCATTAGTCTTTCATAATCCAAACTAATAAAAGAAGAATCGACCGCCATTTAACACAATCAAAAACGAAATCCGATTATATTCTGTACTAAAGAAGACAGCTTTCAATATAGCTTCCAAGCCACTCTCAGATAAACAGAAAATGTGACGTGACAAAAGTTTGTACAATAAAAACTGTGAGATTACCGGTCTTTAAAATAACCTAAGAGGCATATCACATGGGATTCAAACCCAAAATGTTTCCTCGAAAACATAATCGTCGTAAGTTGAAAAGGAAAACTAAACCTTCGCTACATAATTCCTCAAAAAAAAATTCAGGAAAATTGCATGATTGCATGCGTATAACAACTCAGTCCATTAAAAAAAAAAAACAACACATTTTAGGTTCCAGGGACAAGAAGAATCTCACAGTATCAATTACCATTTTCAAAATTCCAAAGGAACCAAAGAAAAACATAACATCAAACACAATGTAAATAGAAATTCAACTCTGAAATACATTAGAAGGAATAGAAGGAATAGAAGGCCAGAGTAGCGACAATGTCACATTCTAAGTACTATTAAATGACAAAAAGGAAAGCAATAGCATTCAAATTCAAACAAAAAATGGTTAATTTGTATTTCAAAGCTTATTCACAATTTACAAGTATTCACCGTATACAGTAGTGGTCCTACAGTATTCACAAAATTTCACAAAAGGTACTCGTTGAACAGCTACACTTTTGTTCTCCCTCTCCCTCCCCCTATCCCTCTCTCTCCTTCTGTATCCCTCTCTCTCCCTCTCTTTTTTTCTCCCACTTTCTTCCTCCCTCTCTACCTCCCTCCACCTCCCTCCATCTTGCCCTCCCTCCCTTCCTCCCTTTTCCCTCTCCCCCCCATCCCTCCTTTCTCTCTCCCTCCCTACCTCTCTCCACAAATCACTATGCCTCGTCCCTCTCTCCCTCTCTCCCTCCCTCCCTCCTCTCACCCTCCCTCCTATCCTTTCTCTTCCCCCCTTATGACTGTTGAACTTTGCAGTAATCAGTTGAACACTTGTCGAACGAGGTTAAAAAAATAGCGTGAACTTGTTAACTCGCAAAATTGGATAAAATTTCAAAACGACAGCAACGAGATGAGATGGAACTTTGAAATGTACCTTTGTGTCATTGTGGCCAATCAGGAGGCTCAAAGCAGTATTCACATCAGGTCCATTGATTGTCAATTTCATAAACTCCCATAGTGTTTACATGTACTGTCACAGAACAGCCCCTATTTTGAAACTCCAACTCCTCAATAATTCTCGATATTTCTGCACCGTTGTTTGCATCCGTTCTATTGTCAAAAGATTTAACCACAAGCATCGCTTTTCCAAGTGAAATAAGCCAGATCGGTCGATGTTACTGTTTATAATACTTAATGTTTGAAGCCGAGAGCAAAAGGAAAGATATTCGAGTCCTCTGTCCGTTATACCACTATCATTTAGACGCTCATAACTCAAACTCAAAGATCGCAAAAAAGGAGAGTTTCCCTTCAAGAAAAGGAGAGCGTCATCAGTGAAATCTTCTACTGGCCTGCAACAAAAAATGTAAATGTAAGAAAAACAAAAAAAATGTAAGAGGATTGCATGATGCCAACTCGCTAACGGTGATTGAATATAACGGAGAAGTGCAGTGGTCATGAAAACACTATAACCATATTGACATTGCCAAACCATTCACGTAATGTTGTTAATACCAAGCCATACAGTAACTACATACCTCATTAAATTCCGCGATACAAAGAACTTAGGTGTTTCAATTCCGTAAAATATATCAAAACGACAATAGAATTAGAATGTCATGAAACTCACCGACGCACTTCCAAAACTCGTAAGCCCTTCACTCCACTCAAAATTCGTCGGAGAGTTTCGTCTCCGACCGGTGCACAAAGATCTTCCAATATAGGACATCCACTAGGAGCTCCCAAAGCTCGACATAACATTGGAGTGATTTAATTTGTGTCACCCCGAAGCACAAAACAATTCACATGAACTTTCCGAAGAAGTTAACAAATTGAAGGCATCTCGTACAAACCTTGATAGGAGGTCTCTTCAACCGAAAATCTAACAGAAAAATATATTTCTAAGAACGGTACTCTAAATGAGAATCTTTGGTTGAATTCGAAAAGGCACCAAAGATATTCAAAATCGCTCCTTAAACAAAAATCTAAAACTGCAATTACATTGTCAAAAATTTGGTCCATTTCACATCTAACTCCTTCAACAAACAATATTCTTTAGACGAGGGCTCTCCACACTAGAGGTTGTTGATCGGACAACTGGAGAGATATCATTCCAAGATTTTTAAAATTAAACTAGCTCAAAAGGTATTCGTCTAATGCAAAATTGACACATAGTGACTGAAGAGTAGGGCAATTAGAAAGTGTTATAAGAGTATTTTTCGATATCTTTGAAAAAAAATTCAAAATCTTCAAAGGAGAACCTGCCTTGATAATCTCTTCAACAAAACAATCAACAAAATCACCCAAACCATAAAAAAAAAACATCCTAACTTCTAACACACGAATACTATTCACTTTTAAGTTCGGAAAGCTAAGATCTTGAAATGAAGAACCGAGATTGACTTCATTAGTAAGTGTTGAAATAACTAGTTTTATTTGGGTATTTTCTAGG
Source organism: Zygnema cylindricum (assembly GCA_037447655.1). Taxonomy (NCBI): domain Eukaryota; kingdom Viridiplantae; phylum Streptophyta; class Zygnematophyceae; order Zygnematales; family Zygnemataceae; genus Zygnema; species Zygnema cylindricum. The sequence continues at coordinate 49,313 of JBBHKE010000020.1, read as the reverse complement.
TCTAAATAGATTAGCGGAAAAGGACAAGAAAAACGTAGGCATCCTGCCTCCATCCCTTCTCTCTAGCCCACATACTTGTTGTAGTCACTAAAGGAGAGAGAGAGTGATGGAGCCATGCCTATCTCAGCTCCATAGGCAAGACTTAAGAGTGACTAAAGTCACTCTCAACAAAAGGTTTAGGCAAGACTTAAGAGTGACTAAAGTCACTCTCAACAAAATGTTGAGTCCGGCAGGACTCGAACCTCTAGCCGTCAGCTCTAACCAGTCTGTCGTAGAAGTTCGTTAAGATACATAAGGTTTGATACCTATTTAAACTTGTGTATGGTAATGAAACCGATTAACTAAAATATGAACGAAGGAACAAAGAACTAGTTAATATTCAATGGGGACATCATTTCGCACGAAATAAATGAATCGGACATTTGTTTCGACGGCTAACATTTAATGTCAAAATTAATCCGACGACATATATCACTCTCGGGATCCCGAAATGGTCACTATAGCGTTTATGGATATGGCATGACCTGGCGCCACGTGGAGGGATAACATTTGGTCGCGGGAATTCCGAGAAACATACGGACGAGTGGAAGGGTGACACGCGTCCACTCAATGGCCTTGTCATACACAGGCCGTACAGAAAGTATATCGGCTGTAGTACCTTTGGTTTGTACTGCAGTAGATAGGGATTATGAGAGGGGTTAGCACTTAGCATTTTTGCATAGACACCTCTCTCTTTGAGAGTTTGTATAAACTGGCATTTTTGCCACCTCATAACTTATCGGTTCGTTGGCCGTTTTCAGTTATTCTTTTTTCTACGGACTCAAGAGGGTCCATGCTGCACAGGGGTGCACTCAGACTATCATTTTCCCCTCTTAAACAGCAGTGGTTGTGGCTTGAAGTGGGTTACTTAAAAGCTATCTAAAGGCTACTTGAGTTTTGTAGTTCAATGGAGGACACAAATTGCAGGTTATGGGCCCACCCTCTAGGTTGCCCACCTTTAATGGATTTGGGTTCATCTATTGGGAAGCCATGATGATGGGGGCTTTGTGCGAAAAACGATACTAGGGTATTGTCAGTGGACAAGTGAAACATCAATTTCAGGGAACTCCACCAGGGTGTGGTGGAATAAGGTTTGTTGAACCTCTGTTGCAGCAGAGGAGGCAAATGATGGGGACAGTTGTGTGTCCGAAAATGGGAAGGAGAAGGAGGCGCCTCTTACTCCAATTGCTCCTATTACCACGACACCCGGGGCGGCGACCGTGAAAACGGCGGAGAGCGACACTCAAACGTGGGAAGACATCAACATGGCTGCCAAAAACTTCATTCTAAGACACCTCACTCAGGCTTTGACAACCCCCCATCGTCACATTTACAAGGCCGAGGATTTTTGGGTGAGTTTGGTGGAAATCTATAAAGCTAGCTCCAGTTGGCCGAATAAAAGTTGGGGAATTATACTTACAAAGGGGGAAAGATGTTAGACTATTGTAATGATCTCTCTTGCTTGTATATAGAAATGGAGAGTGATAGGTGGACAGGTATAATGAAGATGAAAGTTAACACTTTTATCATGAAGTTACCCTACGATTATGAAACATATTGTACCGAGTACATGAAATTACTGACAGTTCATGGAAATGGAACACACTGGTCTGGATGATACTTGTGCAGAAGAACAAAATTGAGATAAGGAGGGGGGGAAAGAGCATCGAAGCTCTAGCTGCTGGAGGAAACCGATGGGGGAAGGATCCGAAGAAACCATTCAAAGGAGAGAGAGATAGGAAACCGATGGGGGAATGATCCAAAGAAACCATTCAAAAGAGAGAGAGATCATTCTGGAGGACCAAGGCCCCCAAAGGGTCTTTGCCATTTTTGCAAAAAGTCGGGACACTTCATAGCCGATTCTGTCAAGCTGTCGGAGTTGAGGCTTCAAGAGAACCATGGAGGGGGTTCTTCAGGAGGGAAGAAGAAGGCACTTGTGGTCACAAAAGTAAAAGGAGAAACCGAGGACGAGTCCTCTGAGGAGGAGGATGGGGAGCTTCTTTTAGACGAGAGTCTGGAGGAGAAAGAGATCCCTCGAAAACAGAAGTGTGCTCTTAGAGCAATTCGGGAAGCTCCACAGGAAGAATGGATCATCGACTCAGGTGCATCTATGCATATGTGTCGTGATAAACACCTCTTTACTAAGCTAAGAAAGATCCCTATTGTAGAGATAGAGTATGGGGATGGGAGAGTGGCTACCACAGATCTAGTGGGGCCGAGAGATCTGAAAGTCTTAGTGGAGGGTAAGACTTCTATACTCACCTTCTCAGATGTACTCTACATTTGTCATCTGAGTAAAAATCTTGTCTCTACATTTGTGTTAGATGACAACAAGTTTGATACCTTCACTAGAAAGGGAGTCTTTACAGCTAAGTATGGGGATGAAGTCTACTTCACAGCAGATAAGGGTAGCCAAGGAATGTTTAGGTTTAACCTGAGTAATGAAAAGAAAAATGCTTACTATGTTGGTGTTCCAGAGTTGATGATGATTTGGCATAAGCAGTTGGGGCATGTGCATTTTGATAGGCTGAGGGAAATGAAGAAGCTTAGTGTAGTAGAAGGCATTCAGTTTGGGGATAGTAAAATGGTGGATGATTGTAGTGGCTATGATCATGGTAAGGCTCACAGACTTCCTTATCCCATAGCCGCCACATATAGTGGTGAGAACATACTAGATTTGGTCAACACAGTTATATGGGGACCTGCAAAAGTATCTTCCGTTGGAGGGAAGAGGTTTATGTTGACAATAAGCAATGCCTGGTCTAGATACTCTAGAGTCTATTTCATAAAAACAAAGTCTTAAACACCAACTTACTTTAAATAATATATAGCTTGGAGTGAGAAGTTGCATGGAACCCCTATTAAGAGAATTAGGAGTGATAATGGGGGAGAATATAACTCTAACCAATTTGGGGAATATTTGAGAGATGAGTTCAACACTAGAAAATCTTATGTTATGACCCGGAACAAAATGGGGTAGCTGATGAAACTCTGAGACCTCCATTGGCCCTCAGAGTATGCAGATCCAAAAGAAGCTAATCTAGATAGTGCCGACTCCAAGTTGATATAAACCCAAATAAATGATCCCTTGATAATAAGAACCCCAATATAGATTCACCCTTGTGAAATAACACTTTCTGTGTGCTCAGTTCCACCACAGAATGCAAAGTTAGAATATGAGATTTGGACACATTCACCGACTTTGACTTTCCCTTAGAAATACAGCCACCCTGGCAGACAAAAACTCTGACCGACTACACCCCTGTGTAGCCTAGACTCCCCTGAGTCCGCAGCAAAAAGAATCACTGAAAATGGTCAAGTAAATTGATAGTTATGGCTGGCCAAAGTTTGCCATTTATACAGGGTGCTCTCTGGGAGAGGCAGCTGCCTACCCAAAATTTTCTAAGTCCTAAACCCTCTCTAAAACTCTATCTACTGAAGTACGGCACCAATCAAATTACTGTGTCGTACAGAAAAGTACAGGTGCCGGTTTACTTTCTGTACGGCCATTGTACGACATGGCCAAAATGTCGACACGTGTCAAATCAGGATTAGTTCCTATAATCTCCGGAATTCCCGTAGTCCAATGTTATCACGCCACGTGTCACCTGATGTGACAAAGACCGTAAAACGCCAAAAGTACCTTTTCCGTGATCGCGGCGCTTATCGTGGCCGTCCGATCAAAACCGGCTATAATCCTAGCCGCTGAAATTCGACGCGCGGTATTTGTTTCGCTATCGAAACAAATGCGCGGTATTTGTTTCGCTGTCGAAACAAATGCGCGGTATTTGTTTCGCTATCGAAACAAATGCGCGGTATCCGTTCTGCCCCCCATTCCGTACTTCGTACTAAATTAAACTGTATCTATGTACTAAGTATTTATTTAGCCGTTAAACGGATTAATCTACATTTAACGATTTATATATTTGTCAAACCCTATATATCGTAATATCTGTTCTAGACATAACGGCTAGAGCTAACGGCTAGTGCAGATTGACGGACGGTAGGTACCAGGATCAATTCCTGGGTCCGTCAACTAACTTTTGGTAAGTCTACCTAATTTACCCCCTGTCTTCTCTAGAGAGCCTAGGCAGCCATGGCTCTAGCTCCCTATCCAGCCTTCAGTGACTACAACAAGTATGGGAGCTTGGAAAAAGGAGTTAGAGGCAGACCGCCTCAGCTCTTTTTCTATCCTAATACAGACCTATAAAATACTCAAATATCAACACTCCCCTTATTTTCTAGTCTATTTTCAACTTCCACAAACAAGTAAACAAACACCCCCTCCCCTTTTTCTTTTTCTTTTTCCTTTTTCCTTTTCCTTTCATAAAACTTAAGTATTTAACACAGTGTATTAAATGAACTGAAATGATAATTGTATCACACATTTTATTTAACATCCCATTTTTCTTAAATCCGAGCAAAGATTTTATCCACCTCTTCCCTTTTCCATCCACACTAAATTCACTCTCCCTCTTGAAATAACCAGCCCCATCCCCAACCTTCAACACATACCCGGATGATAACCCTATTACAGGCACATCTTCACAAGAGACATCACACCAAGTAGTGATGTCAAATCCATCCACCTCCAAATATTCCCAAAAACCACTAGTCCCCACTAAGTTCCTCATAAGATCTACATCTTCCGTAATCATATTTTTATCCATGATAATTACCCCATTTTCTGAACTTCCCTCACTGTCTCCCATGGAATTCTTTCCACTATCACTTTCTATTTTAATTCCCAATAAATATTTCTCTTCTCCCATATCCTTTAAAACCCCCTCTAGAATTAATTCTCCCCTATCCTCGGAATCCGTTGAAGTCTCCCTTTCCGACCAGTTTTCTGTTTCCAAAATATCTATGAAACTATCCTCAATATTTTGAACTTCTTCAAGTATCTCCTCTCTCTTTACTTCCCTTATACCTCCAAAAGCACACTGTTGCCTTCGTCCAATTTCTGTGTACTTTTCTATCTTCCCCATTCTACCGATGTGAAGAAGCTCCAATTTTTCTTCATCCTCTTTCTCCTCTTCCTCTTTGTCCTCCTCATCCACATTCCAACTTCTAAGTTTTTCCAAACAAGGGCATTCCTCCATATAATGACCTGGTTCCCTACAAAAGAAGCAAACCCCTTTTTTCAAAGCTCCCGTGTCTTTTCCTCTCCCTCTTTTTCCACCAAAGTTCCGATAAGGTTTACCTTTGTCTTTCTTCCTCTCATCACGCTTCCGCTCGTCACCACCGTTCCTCTCATCATGCTTCCGCTCGTCACCGCCGTTCCTCTCATCATGCTTCCGCCAATCACCACCAGCTGAAAATGCATTGACCATGTCCTTTCCCCTACGAAGCTCCAAAGTGCTTTCCCTCACAAGAATTATCCCCATGGTAAAGCTCCAAGTCCATGAGGAGCCATCCATTGCATGCATACGACAAATGTTGTTTTCGTACTCACTTGGGAGTTTCATAAGTAGTGTATTAATCTTACTCAACTCAGATTCTACATATCCCGCGCTAGCTAGCTCAACATATAACGCAGCAATATCATTGCAAAACTCTATCATGCTACCGCCTTTATAAACATAGGCATCTATTTCCTGTTTTACTAATTGCTGCCTCTGAATAGTCTCACTCTTATAAATCTGAATTAGTACTTCCCATATCTCTGAAGACTTGGTTAGACTTAAAAGAGTGATAGCTATCGACTTAGACACATATCTAAGTATGAGATGTTTTGCTATAGTGTTTTTGTATTCCCATATTTTTCTGTCATTTTCTTCAGTTTTAATCCCTACATGTGGTACCATAGCTGAGAGCCTAGCTCCCCTCACCATAGGTGTCCCTTTTTCCTTCTCCCCTATTTCCCCATCCACGGAAAGATTCTTCCCTTCACCTTCTAATGCATCTGAGCTCCGGATGATATTCTGGGCAGCCTCAGATGAATCTCCATAGTAAGCTCCTCCAAAGCCAGGTGGCGGACATCTCACTTGTCTTGAAACAATTCCCCATAAGTGCTTCTCGAAAAGCAATCCCGCCATAGTAAACTCTCAATAAGTAAAGTCTGTTCCATCGAACATAGGCACCCTAGATGGTGGGCCCATAACCTGAAACTCTGAGACCTCCATTGGCCCTCAGAGTATGCAGATCCAAAAGAAGCTAATCTAGATAGTGCCGACTCCAAGTTGATATAAACCCAAATAAATGATCCCTTGACAATAAGAACCCCAATATAGATTCAACCCTGTGAAATAACACTTTCTGTGTGCTCAGTTCCACCACAGAATGCAAAGTTAAAATATGAGATTTGGACACATTCGCCCACTTTGACTTTCCCTTAGAAATACAGCCGCCCTGGCAGACAAAAACTCTGACCGACTACACCCCTGTGTAGCCTAGACTCTCCTGAGTCCGCAGCAAAAAGAATCACTGAAAATGGTCAAGTAAATTGATAGTTATGGCTGGCCAAAGTTTACCATTTATACAGGGTGCTCTCTGGGAGAGGCAGCTGCCTACCCAAAATTTTCTAAGTCCTAAACCCTCTCTAAAACTCTATCTACTGAAGTTCGGCACCAATCAAATTACTGTGTCGTACAGAAAAGTACAGGTGCCGGTTTACTTTCTGTACGGCCATTGTACGACATGGCCAAAATGTCGACACGTGTCAAATCAGGATTAGTTCCTATAATCTCCGGAATTCCCGTAGTCCAATGTTATCACGCCACGTGTCACCTGACGTGACAAAGACCGTAAAACGCCAAAAGTACCTTTTCCGTGATCGCGGCGCTTATCGTGGCCGTCCGATCAAAACCGGCTATAATCCTAGCCGCTGAAATTCGACGCGCGGTATTTGTTTCGCTATCGAAACAAATGCGCGGTATTTGTTTCGCTGTCGAAACAAATGCGCGGTATTTGTTTCGCTATCGAAACAAATGCGCGGTATCCGTTCTGCCCCCCATTCCGTACTTCGTACTAAATTAAACTGTATCTATGTACTAAGTATTTATTTAGCCGTTAAACGGATTAATCTACATTTAACGATTTATATATTTGTCAAACCCTATATATCGTAATATCTGTTCTAGACATAACGGCTAGAGCTAACGGCTAGTGCAGATTGACGGACGGTAGGTACCAGGATCAATTCCTGGGTCCGTCAACTAACTTTTGGTAAGTCTACCTAATTTACCCCCTGTCTTCTCTAGAGAGCCTAGGCAGCCATGGCTCTAGCTCCCTATCCAGCCTTCAGTGACTACAACAAGTATGGGAGCTTGGAAAAAGGAGTTAGAGGCAGACCGCCTCAGCTCTTTTTCTATCCTAATACAGACCTATAAAATACTCAAATATCAACAGCTGAGAGGTTGAACCAAACACTAGGAGATAGTGTATGCAGTATGTTGGCCGACAAGAAAATAGGAAAGAGATATTGGGAAAAAGCAATGAACTCTGCCAACTACATTAATAATAGAGTCTTAACCTTAGCCGTAAAAGGAATGACACCTTATCAAAGATGGGCTGGAAGGAAACCAGATGTCTCTCACCTGAAAGTATTCGGTAGCCAAGTTAACATTCTTTACACGGATAGGAAAAACTCGAAACTAGATGCTCAGGGAAAACCTGGATACTTTGTAGGATATGATGATGATGTCAAGGGATATAAAGTCTATGACTTAGCAAAGAAATATATCATTCTGGTCAAACACTTAGTTGTCATCGATGAAGGGAAGTCATTTGACCCCTTCAAATATACCAAAAAGATAAGAATCAGATTTGAGTCTTAAAGTGAGGAGAACTCGGTAGTTCTCGAAAGGGACATGAGTGAAACAGTGATTGCAGATTCAGGGGAGATGCAAGATACAGGAGATCCATCATAAAGCTGACATATTCCTATGGAATTCAAGGAGACATAAGAGGAGGAACCAGAACCGGGTTCCATGGATAGGGGAGCCGATGAGACAGTAAGGAGAAATCGAAGACTTCCCTCCATTTCGGCTTTGGAGTTTGAGGGAGGGAGAAGGAGCAACAAAAGGATACAATAGAAACAGGCCGCTCATAAGGTAACCAAGCTATCTCACCCAGATGAGCCTCAGTCATACTCGGAGGGAGTGAACAGTCCAGACAAAGACAGATAGATTAGAGCCATAAATGATAAGATGGCCTCCATCATGAAAACAAATACTCGAGAACTAGTTGATTGTCCTCCGGACAGAAAAACCGATTGGTTGTAAATGGGTATTTAAACTAAATCTTAACCCAGATGATACCATTGAGAGATATAAGGCTCGATTGGTAGCAAAGGGGTTCACCCAAAAGGAGGGGATTGACTATGAGGAGACTTTTGCTACCGTTGTACAGTTCCCATCAGTAAGGATTCTCCTCAGTCTGGCAACAGCGGAAGACATGGAAATACATCAGATAGATATTAAGACTGTTTTTTTAATGGTGAGTTAGAGGAAGAAACTTTCATGAGGCAACCAGAGGGGTTCGTGGAGAAAGGAGAAGAGAGCAAATTCTGCAGGCTCAACGAGTCCCTATATGGACAGAAGCAGGCTCCCCGACAGTGGAATAAGAAACTAGATGGGTTTCTCACGGGTCAAGGATATATCCAGATTAGCTCTGACCATTCTATCTATATGTTTGAAGATGAGAATGGTTTGATTTTCATTGCAATTTATGTGGATGATCTGCTTGTGTTAAGTAAGTCTTTGGAAAATATCAATAAGTAAAAGAAAGATCTTAGAAGCAAATTTGATATGAGGATTTAGGGGAGGCAAGAGATATTTTGGGAATCCAAATGGAGAGAGATAGGGAGAAAAAGGTTATCAGACTCACTACAAAAGAACAATAGGAAATATGCTTGAGAATTTCCAGATGGAAAAGGCAAACAATTGTACCACTCCCATGGACTTGAAGAAAATAAGTGATGGGAGTGGAAAAGGAGGAGTGATAATCCTAGATAATCAAATGAGTCCAGAGGAGAGAGAGTTTATGAAGTCTATTCCTTATAGACAGGTCGTAGGAAGTTTGATCTACTTTATGAACTTTACAAAGCTGGATATAGCGGCAACATAGGAGTCTTGACGATCCTAGGAAGAGAGATTAAGAGGCAACCAAGAGAGTCATGAGATATCTTGTAGGAACCAAAGAGTTATGGTTGCATTTGGGAGGGGAGCACACTGATATCACTACTTGGAGTGATGCTTGTTATGGGGATATACCTATAAGAAGATGCACTTCTAGGTATGTGTTATATGTGGGGGAAGGTGCTTGCTATTAGAGCAGTAAGCAACAAAAGGTGGTTGCTTTGTCTACTATGGAGGCTGAGTATATGGCCTCTTGTTCTGTTGTGAAAGAGTTCATGTGGGTGAAGTCCTTGTTGCAATAACTGGGGTCTATGAAAGAGGGAGTGCATGATGTTTTCTGTGATAATCAGGTTGCCATTGCTATTGCATCCAATCAAAAACATCATTTCAAAGCCAAATATATGGACATAAGGTTGACCTTGGTGAGGGAAATGGTTGAAAATCAAATTGTAAATCTTGTGTATAACTTTGATGAAGAAATGGTGGCTGACATGATGACCAAACCTGTGCCCTCTCCCAAGTTAAAATATTGTAGGGAAAAATGTGGATTGAAAAAGTAGTAAAAAATAGACTAGAAAATAAGGGGAATGTTGAAATAACTAGTTTAATTTGGGAATTTTCTAGGTCTAAATAGATTAGCGGAAAAAGACAAGAAAAGAGCAGGCAAGCTGCCTCCATCCTTTCTCTCTAGCCCCCATACTTGTTGTAGTCACTGAAGGAGAGAGAGAGAGAGTGATGGAGCCATGGCTGCCTCAACTCCATAAGCAAGACTTAAGAGTGACTTAAGTCACTCTCAAAAAAAGGTTGAGTCCGGCAAGACTCGAACCTCTGACCTGCAGAGCGCGGCGTAGCCGTCAGCTCTAACCAGACTGTCGTAGAATTCCGTTAAGATACATAGGGTTTGATACCTATTTAAACTTTTGTATGCTCTTGAAACCGATTAACCAAAATATGAACGAAGGAACAAAGAACTAGTTAATATTCAGTGCGGACATCATTTCGCACGAAACAAATGAATCAAAAATTTGTTTCGACGGCTAACATTCACTGTCCGATATAATCCAACGGCATATATCACTCCCGCAATCTCTGAATGGTCACTTTGGAATTAATGGACGTGGCATGACCTGGCGCAACGTCGAGGGATAACATTTGGTCGCGGGAATTCCGGGGAACATACGGACGAGAGGAGGGGTGACACACGTCCACTAAGTGGCCTTGTCCTACACAGACCGTATAGAAAGGACATCGGCCGTAGTACCTTTCTGTACTGTACAGTTATTTGATTGGTTTGTACTTCAGTAGAGAGGGATTGTGAGAGGGGTTAGGACTTAGCATTTTTGGATAGAGAGTCACCTCTCTTTTTGAGAGTTTGTACAAATTGGCATTTTTGCCACCTCATAACTTATCAACTGGTTGGCCGTTTTCAGTGATTTTTTTTTCTACATACTCAAGGGAGTCGAGGCTGCACAAGGGTGCAATTATAGTGTCAATTTGCCCTCTTGGGCAGCACTAGTTGTGGCTTGAAGTGGGTTAGGTAAAAGCTATCTAGAGACTTCCTGAATTCTGTAGTCCAATAGAGGACATAAAATTGCAATAAGGACCAAAGACGTTAAAGTTGAACACTTGATGATGATAGGCAATAGATCATCCTTGAAAACCCTATTAGAGTGAAAAGATAATCGACGTAGCCCAGAAGAAGAACTCAAAAGAAGATCGCTCACAAGTGAGTGCACCCCTAGTATATGTTAGAGTTATCTCTTGTAAGAGGTTGCACCCCTTACCTATCTGCTTTGCAATTTGGTCGTCAATAATACAATTATGAAGATCCAATACTGTCAACTTAAACAAAGCTTGTAGACTCGTCAATGCTGTCCTTTCTATTTGAAAATCAGGTTCAAAAGAGAGTTGAATTTTCAAAATTTGTAAATTAGACAGTTTAGGAATGAGGGTTGTAAAAACGGAATCGCTAAGCTTTTTCGCTACAAGACTAAGATCAAGTTTCCTTAAACCGGGAAAGATTTCGGGTATTTCCATGATCTTGTCGATTCGTCGACACGTGATTCGCTCACAAGAATCAAGTACGGCTTGTCGGTGGAATTTGGAAGCTAGTGAAAGACTGAAGAAGGTCGAAATGGTCGTCAAGGAAAGAAATGATGCGAGGAAGGAGATAGGGATCGTGGATTTCTTGTTCCATGGATTCCATGGCTAGAGAAAAAAAAAACACGAGGACAAAAAAGAAAAAAAAGAAAAATGAGAGGGAGAGGGAGAGAGAGAGAAGACGAGAAAGAGAAAGAGAGAGAGAGAAAGAGAGAGAGAGAGAGAGGGGGAGGGGCGAGAGGGCGTGAGTGAGGGAGAGAGGGAGAGAAAGACCACTACCAACCTGGTCACGTTTAGCGAAGCAGGAGGCAGCGAGGCGATAAAAGGAGACTGGGCGGCACAGTAGGAAAGACATCGCGGCAGCCTAGAATGGAGACGAGTGTGCAGCGGTGGGACGTGACAGAGAGGAGAGAGAAGTCGACTTCAATTTTTAACTTCAAGAGACATTTAGGTCTGGGTCTGGCGATTCGCTCATTTTTTTTTTGTTTTTTTCAAAGGGAGCGTCGAAACGTAACGGTTTCACCTTTCGATTGTCTCCTCACGAATATATATCTTTGAAAACATCTGATTTTTATTGTTTCGATCTTTAATTTAAAGTAATTTCACTTACTTTTCATTGAATTTACATTTGTTTGTTAATGTAAAGGAATACTTATTGTCACACTGTTTTTGCGTAACGGTTTTTACTTTCACTCTCAAGATTATGATGAAAACATTGTTTTCACTGTTTAGAATTTTATTAACAGCTTTACCTATTTATTCAAGTTAAGATTTTCGGTTTTTGTCAATGTGAAGTAATACGTGTTGTCATACCGCTTTTGCGTCATTTCCGGTGATCTTTTAGTAGATTTTGCTTTGTCTTTTTTCTATAAGGGAAAATCATTGTAGTCGCATCCGTCTCTGGTGACAACGATAGTTGATCGTCGATTTTTTTTGTGTAAGATCTTGAGCTGTTGAGTGTTTTGAGTTTACAACGATAATTGATCGTCGATTGTTTTGTATAAGACCTTGAGCCGTTGAGTGATATGAGTTTTGATTGGGTTTGTCATGTGTCAATTTTGATGTAATAAAAAGAGACACGTGGTACAATCCTATTTGTTGTATTTCACGTGGTTGTAATGGAATGATAAACAACCAGACAAATTCGACGTCACGCCAAAATGTCGTGTTATCAATAACGGTAGAGTAACGTACAGTATCGTACTTTAATTTTTTGTGCGTGCGATCCCGTCACATCACGCCACGTTGTCGTGTTCTCAATATCCGTACACTACCGTAATTTCAGTGTTGGCGTCACATATAATGCGTCGTGTCATCAATACCGGTAAATCGGTAAAGTGAAATGAAGCGAAATGGGAAGGGGGGCGACGTGGACACCCTCACACGCGACCTGTACACCTAAAAAAGTAAAAATGCTCGATTCAGTAATGTACAGTATCGTACTTTAAATTTTGGCGCGTGCGTTCCCGTCACATCACGCCACGTTGTCGTGTTCTCAATATCCGTACACTATACCGAGAATCGTAATTAGAGTAAATAACGCTAATTCGGTCGCCCTAAATTTTAACTCTATCACGTTAAATAGAGTAAATGATTATTTTTTTTCATTATGCTATTCAAGGTACTTTTTGAATGAGCGTTAACAACTCTAATACATTGTCGTTTTAACCGCGCAAAGTTGTACTTCATTAAGTGAAAAAGTACAAAAAATGATTTAATACAGTCCGTTATCATGTAACTGCGTGTGAAAACATATCGGTGTTCGTACATGATAGGCACTGTACTATCGCATTGTACATGGTATTGTACCATATTGTACCCGGTATTGTACCATATTGTACCCAGAATCATTAACGATTGGTTTGAAAAACGTAACGGCTAAAGCAAACTTACAAAAAAATTGCTATTAAATGTAGTTGAAACGACGCTTTGTCAATGATAGTCAACAGTCAATTGAAACAAAATAAATGTATGATAAATGAAAACCATATGGGGGCACAATCGTCCACTGAAACGACACAAAGAAATGAAACAAAAGACTACATTCTATCACGCGACAGAACATCTAATAAATATATTTCATGAAAAAAAAGACAAAATTTTATGCTAAATACTCGTATGTTACGGGTTTAGTAATTATTTGCTATCAAAATCCATGGCGAAAAGGTTCATGTATGCAAAATAAGATGACGAAGCCAAGTGGATGGTTTTATTCACGTTTTGTTAATGTAGGGGGTTTGATTAAGCGTAAAAGTTTCACATTAATTTGAGTGTTCGATCTCAATCTAATGATCGATATGAATGAATGGACTGTATTTAAAATGTAGTTTTAAATACTTTAATGTTAAATCTAGAGTACACATTAAACCATTAGCATTAATCGCCCATTATTCATTTAAGCAAAATTCTAATGGTTTTGGTTTATTTCATATTAAGGTGTTGCATTTATGTTTTTATATTTTTTTTATCAATACACAACATTACAAAAGAGAAAAAACAAAAAAAACAAACAAAATAAATAACCACAATAAACCTTGATCACATACCAAAAACGAAAGAAACAAATGTAAACATAACAAAGATAAAAATAAGAAAAAAAACATCAGACTTAACTATGATTCAACCAACTTAGTCCAAAGACCCAGAAGGTTAGAATAACATCATTATCAGCTCGATGGCTGATTAACAGTACAAACACGTATTTTATTTTTTATTTTTTGATAGTTAGAATATGTTGATTACATTAAGTATTCTTTTTGTTTCGATCAAGCAACTTAGTCGAAGACCAAGGTGGTTGCATAAACATCATTATCAGCTCAAAGGATGACTAACATTATAATCACATAATATTGATTATTACAGTAGATTGATTACTTTGAGTACTTTATTTTCCTCTTTCGTTTTTCGTGATCAACCAACTTAGTCCTAAGACTTAGAAGGTTGCATAAACATCACTATCACCTCGGAGGCTGACCAACATTACAAACACTTGTTTTCATTTATAATATTTGTTTGTCAGGTTGCATTGTTACTTTGAATATTTTGTTTTTTTTGTTTTTTCGATTTGTTGAACATCATTATCAGCTCAAAGGCTGACGAACATTACAAACATTGGTATACAAAATACAATACAAATACTTTGAATACTTTGTTTTGGTGATACTGTGATTACTTTGTTTTTTTTTTATGATGTTACTTGCAAGTAAGCAAGTATTACTGATATTTTAGTTTATGTGGAAAAACATGAAAACTACTTTGTTTCTAAAAAAAATAATTAATGACTAAAAAAAAAAATCTACAACCCTAAATTGGGTATTAATCAAACCCCTATAAACTTTTAATCCAAAAGTATAATGTGCTAAACAAGCTCCTAAAACCCCTACACGTATCTTTGAGAAAAATAATATATATTTATATATATAAGTAGAATATATATATAAAAAACTATATATATATAAAAAACAGAAAAAAAGTTTGTCGTCTAAATTCTAGAAAATAATAACACTCTAAATTCACCATTAGACCGTCGAAGATAGGGAGTCCACCAGCAGAAGGAGTTTTCGCCGCCACCACTCATAAATCTGTTAGAAAAAAAAGAGAAGATGGGAAATCGACGCTCAAAGAGAAGAGGGGAAATTGAGGCTCAATCATAGAGAGGATGAAGAGGATTATAAGAAGAATCAAAAGGATCAAGAATCAAGTAACACAAATGGCAATTTGAAACTCCCTAATCCCACCAAGAGCTAAACCCTAGAAAAATCCTCAGAGATCTCACAAGTTGTGAGTTTAGCATCAGAGATAAAAATCCGAAATCCGGAATTAAGCATCGGAGATTAGAAATCGGAAATCCAGAATTTAGCATCAAAGATTAGAAATTAGATATCTGGAATTTCGCAACGGAGATTAGAAATCAGAAATCTGGAATTTCACATGAGAGATTAGAAAACAAAAATCCGAAATCCAAAATTCAGCATCGGAAATTAGAAATCAAAATTCTGGAGTTTAGCATCAGAGATTAGAAATCAGAAATCCGGAATTAAGCATCAGAGATTAGAAATCAGAAGTCCACATTTTAGCATCGGAGATTTGAAATCAGAAATTTGGAATTTAACATCAAAGATTAGAAATCACAAATCCAGCTTCTAGCATCAGAGATTAGAAATTAGAAATCTGGAATTTAGCATCGGAGAATAGAAATCGGGAATCCGGAATTTAGCATCAGAGAATAGAAATCAGAAATACGGAATTTAGCATCGGAGATTAGAAATTAGAAATCCGGAATTCAGCATCGGAGATTAAAAATCAGAAATCCGGAATTCAGCATCGAAGATTAAAAATCAGAAATCCGTAATTTTGCAGCGTAGATTAGAAATCAAAAATCTGGAATTTAGCATCGGAGATTAGAAGTCAGAAATCCGTACTTTAGCATCGGAGATTAGAAATCAGAAATCCGGAATTTAGCATCGAAAACTAGAAATCAGAAATCCGGACTTTGGCATCGGAGATTAGAAACAGAAATCCGGAATTCAGCATCGAAGATTAGAAATCAGAAATCCGGAATTTGGCATCGGAGATTAGAAATCAGAAATCCAGGATTTAGCATCGGGGATTGGAAATCAGAAATCCGGAATCTAGCATCGGAGATTAGATATAAAAAATCCGAAATCATCCGAGATTAGAAATCAAATCCGAAATTTAGCACCGGAGATTAGAAATCAGAAATCCGGGGTTTAGCGTTGGATAATAGAAATCAGAAATCCGGAATTTATCATCGGAGATAAGAAATCAGAAATCCGGAATTTAGCATTGAAGATTAGAAACTGAAATTTGTAATTTAGCATCGGAGATTAGAAATCAGAAATCCGGAATTTAGCATCAAAGACTAGATATCCGAAATCCTGAATATAGCATCGGAGATAAGATATCAGAAATCCGATATTTAGTATCGAAGATTAGAAACTGAAATTTGTAATTTAGCATCGGAGATTAGAAATCAGAAATCCGGAATTTAACATCAAAGAATAGATAGACAAAATCCGGAATTTATAATTGGAGAATAGAAATCGGAAATCCAGTATTTAGCATCGGAGATTAGAAATCAGAAATCTGGAATTTAACACCGGAGATAAGAAATCAAAAATTTGTAATTTAGCATCGGAGATTAGAAATCAGAAATACGGAATTTAGCATGATTTGATATTCGAAATCCTGAATTTAGCATCGGAGATAAGATATCAGAAATCCGATATTTAGCATTGAAGTTTAGAAACTGAAATTTGTAATTTAGCATCGGAGATTAGAAATCAGAAATCCGGAATTTAGCATCAAAGATTAGATATCAGAAATCCGGAATTTAACATTAGAGATTAGAAATCAGAAATCCTGAATTTAGCATCGGAGACTGGAAATTAGAAATCCGGAATTTAGCATCAATATTAGAAATCAAAAATCCAGAATTTATCATCGGAGATAAGAAATCAGAAATCCGGAATTTAGCATTGAAGATTAGAAACTGAAATTTGTAATTTAGCATCGGAGATTAGAAATCAGAAATCCGGAATTTAGCATCAAATATTAGATATCCGAAATCCTGAATTTAGCATCGGAGATAAGATATCAGAAATCCGATATTTAGCATCGAAGATTAGAAACTGAAATTTGTAATTTAGCATCGGAGATTAGAAATCAGAAATCCGAAATTTAACATCAGAGATTAGAAATATATATAATTTGCTATTTGTGGGGGACTATGGCTTACACTATTTGAGTCTTAACTATCCATTGCACCCTCACAACAATTTCAAACATACACATATGATGTGACGCAACGTAACTTAACGTGACGTGACATGACAATGACAATTACAACAACAATAAAAATAATAATAATGTACTTTATTCATGTTTGCAAACCTACCTTGCTTTGGTCATTCTGATCTCGTCATCATTTGATTCCAAACCACTGGAGACATTTCAACAAAACCATGAAAGTCAAACTCACCACCCAAAAAAAACCAAGAAACCACCAAATATTAACAATATGTCTTCCCCAATTTCCAAGAGGTGGTAAACGCACGTCTACATCTTTCATCACAATTTTAGTTTCTCGGCTTTTATTATCGGATGTGAGAATCGTTGCCTCTTTTTAGTTTCTCTAGGAACCATCATCCCATAAAATCAAAGTATCAGTCAATAAGCTAGAGAATACAATGCTCATTGTTATGAGAGTTAATCCACTACAATTTGAGTGCGTTTATTTTCCGTCGCACAACCACAAATTAGTGTTAGTAGCCCTTTTTAGTCAATCAACCACAATAAACTGCGTCGCGATAAATAAATAAAAAAATATACATGATTATGATCGAGTGTTAATACCAATAACTCACTAATTCTAAAAGCAACAAGCAGGGTACTAAAGCATAAAACTGGCCTCGGTGACAAAGTGTCACCGATAAATCCAGGCATTAATTGCAAGTCAAGGTGCTACATTCCAAAAAAACTTGTGGGAAAAAAAAACACAAATTCGATGAGATTTCCTGCTGCAACTATCCACTATTTGTCAAACTGAGAAAAACATGGAAAAAGACAATATGAGCTCAAAGTGGCAATACAAACATTTCCTGGAGAGGGCACAAGGAGCATAGACCTTATCTTAGACTGAAAAGATTCCTCTATTTTTTTGGCGCAAGGTCCTCACATCGTACGGTGGCCATACACCCAAATGGACATCGTTAAATTGGAAGAGAGGGAGAGGGAGACCTCCATTACGTGTCAATCTCTATACAAAAATATTGGACCTAGACTCTTTGCCGGCTTGACAGAACGGTTCGAAACTGCTACACATAGATTCTTTGCCCGCTTGCGAGAACGGGTCGAAACTGCTACACTACACCGCCAATCGTTATTAGCGTGTAAGTTTTTTTAGCGTATAAAAATAATTACCGTGGTGTACGCTATTTAAGAATTTGAAAATTTTGGAAAAAATCATACATTCTAATTGTTTGGTTATGGTAATTTGGATCTTTGAAAAAAAAATGTCAGTCGCAAACATGCTTACACTAATATAGGTCTCTGTACAAAATCTGACAAATTGTACACAAATCGTACATTCACACGGTCGAAACGCGGCTGTCGGACGAATATGTGCGAGCGGGATTTTTTACGATCTGGTTTTTTTTCCTTTTTAGAACGCACATTCTCATGCGTCTGCGGTTACTAAAACTAATTTATTGTACTTTTTAACTTAAAAAGGTACATTTATGTAAGGTTTGACACTGACCGTACACCACTCTATTTAAGAGACAACGTACTGAAAATAACCCTAAATAGAATAAAGAAAAAAATAGAATGAACTACAATAATGGAGAATAATAATAAAAAAAGGGGGGGAATTAGCGTACACAACGCTAATAACGATTGGCGGTGTACAGTATAGCGACGACGACAAAGTGATCGCGGCAGTTGACTCGTAGCCGACGACGTCAAGGTGGCCACGACAGGTACCAGGATGCCGTCGATGTGAGTTAGGGCATGTCCCCATGTAACCGATATTTTGAAACGTTATTTTGGAATTTAGCGCTGATTTTACGGTGTACTTTTCAAAGTGTGCCTATGTCAATCGTTACTTGCGCGTTCGTTATTTTGAATATGTGGCAGCTGTACACGTCGCCAATACTTGCGAAACCCAAACTGCTGACATTTGTAGACGCCAACGGTCTCGGAACAAACTGCGGACATTTGTACGCCGCAAAGAGCTCTTGACATACTGGGACAATTGTCGACGCCAACTGTCATTTGTTGACGCCCACACGTGAACGACATAAGCAATCGCCTACGTCTACAAAATGACATTTGTAGACGCCCACAAGTGGACAACATAAGCAACCAAACAAACAAATTTGTTTTCGTGTATTCTCCCAAGTGCAAAAAAACAAATGAAAACTTTTGACGCTTGCAACCTAGGCTTTCTATTCGTCAATAGGGTAGTATTTTGATTAAAAACAGGTCGCGATTTGATTTCAGTGCAAGTGTGAAGATGAGCTGGAAGTGGGTCGCGATGATAATGCTGCCAAATCGCCGTACCTTTCAAGTTCCAAGATGACGCAAAATGTATTTGAGTTTTTGCCCATTTTTCGTACGGCGTAGTATTTTCAAGTAGGAAGTCCCATTTTCTGTGTAAACGACGGAAAAAAACCCTTACTTGAACACATGGGGACACGCCCTTAACCGTACCAAGTGAAGCAATATAGCAGCGACGGCGAGGATAGATTCTTTGTACGGTTGACAGGACCGTTCGAAACCGCTACACTACACCGCCAATCGTTATTAGCGTATAAGTTTTTTTAGCGTATACGAATAATTAGCGTGGTTTACGGTAATTGGGAATTTGAAAATTTTCGAAGAAATCATCTATTCTAATTATGGATTAGGGTTTTGTTTTTAAATAGTGTGGATAATTCTATTTGAGAATAATAAAAAAAAAAGCGGGACAGAATTAGCGTACACAACGCTAATATTGATTGACGGTGTACAGTACAGGGACGACGACAAAGTGATCGCCACCGTTTGACCCGCGGCCGAACGTCAAGTATAGTTTGGTACGGACGGATTTGAGTCATCGGCGCTTAATAGTACGGCAACATAAACCACATCGCGACGTTTTTGTTGACGTAAGTTGACGTCAAGGGCGATTCACGTCCAAACAAAAAAAAACATTCGTTTACTCATCTCATTCATCATCCATTTTTAGTGTGAATGCAGCAATTATACATGGTACTGTACAAAAGCGAAAGGCCCTTAGGCACCAAAGGGCAAAGCACCGGGTCGCCCGCGACTGTTATTAGATTACGTCTTTGTTCCTCCATTGCTGCAGTTATCCTCCAACCCTAAAAGTTCTTTCTCTCATTTCGACGCTTTCGCCACTCTCCTCCCTGTTGTGACACCTGTCCATAGTTGTGCCACACTATTCTCGTTCAGAATGTAATGGTGCAGTAATATTCCACGTTTTGGTATCGCATATGTTTCCGCAATAGTCATTTGATGATGTACTTTATGTGAAGTATTTTAAACGAATGAAACTCCATAGTATTGTTTAACTCATTCTCACTTCATCATCTTCAATGTTTCTTCTTTTGTGATGACGTCATGTAGCCAACATTTTACACATTTTGTCTTGTAGTCAAGTTGCAATGCTCCAAGATTGTATAAACATAAAATAATGACCATCCATTAGGGCATTTGAGTGACACAAAGTGTGAATGACTGGGATAGTATCTTACAGTATTCATATCGGTACTAAATAATTTGAATTTAACAACTATTTTGGATGCATTATTACACACCATCAAGAACCAAGACGGTACTTATGTACTTAACCAGCTTAAGAAAAAAGTTCACATTAATATCAACAAAGAAGTTCACATTTGTCTTGAATTCAGATACAATCTCGGCTGGGCATACTTGAACGCCACACTTTTATTGATTCCAATTGTCCTTTCAATCACTGGTTTTTTATGCCTGAACAGTCTCTATTTTCTTATTATTCTCGATATTTTTAACATTTTTAGCATTTATCAGCATATATGTCATAAGCTTCATCATATAGCTTGTATTAGCCTCCTCAATTCTTTCTGTTCCAAAAGACTATGATTATTTTTGCGTACACGGCATCGCGGTTTCCGTTTAAGTTGCAAGCTATTTATATTTCGCTTGGTTTGCACTTTTTTTTTAACAGCGTCAAATGGCGAACGGATAATTCAGTGGCGATTTTTGCAGTATTTTGTTCTGCATCACATCAAAATTTATTTTTAAAAAAAAATTAGCACCAAAAACTTCAATAACCATTGCAGGTCTTCAAGAAGTATCGAACACAAGTTCGAGATTGGTGTGGCCGTCCAGAACTGAGGACTAAACGGAAACCACCTTGTCAGCCTTCCGTACGTGTTGACTGAACTACTGTACCTTCTCAACACATTTTCATTCTCCTACTTTCACGGCCATCATTTTTCGGTGATGTCGCACGAATGTGACAGTGTGTCTCTCGACAAGGAATCAACGATGGACAAATGCCGATTGGTCCAATTCCTCTGGGACGTTTACCCGATATAGTGTGGTGGGCTCCAATAGTCGCTTGTATATAGAATGAGGAAGTGAGGAGTTTCTTTCGTCTTTATCTCGGTGGCAACCGAGTGTTAGGGCCAGATTTGTCGCTTTGGAAGACAGTGGGTGTGCACCAGTATCCACATCTACACATATTTGATCCGTGGGCCGAAGAAAAAGACAAATGGGGAATCCCTCCCTCTAAACCTCTCCATCACATTGGTCGAACAGGCAACCTTTGTTACTCTCATTCGGGTATAAAGCTGAATATCTGGAAATTGGATAACTTCGAATCCAGTTCATTGGTTTATTCTTTGGTGTTTTGAAAAACTGTAGAATTGTTTAAAAACTGGGATGGCCAAAAGTCTTTCATTCAATAAATCTTATACAGGTGAAATGTAAACCCGATACGTTTGTTTGGGGGAAATGGAGTCCTTTCTACTACAACGCGACTTTAAATATGTTTTTCGAGTACTGCTATCGTGATTTTCGGATCATCACATTCTTTAGTTACCTTTTCCATGGATAACTTTCTATTTAATTTATTGCCTTGATGTTGAGTGCCTTTTTAAAGCTTTGGAAGGCCTTCCTATCTTTTTCACTATGATTTTTGCAACTACCTCCCTTCGCTGCGAATTTATTTCAAGAAGACTTTTCTATTCGATGATTTTTGCAAGTGCTTTCCTTCACGACGAATTTATTACAAAACGATAAATAAACAATCTCACATCTCTCTCTGGCAATCGTACCACCAGACGCTTCCTTGCAGTGTGTACACACCTCCTAGTATGCAAAATCTTGAACGAAAAGTTTTGAATGGATGTCGGCATAAATTGCATCCAACTTTTCATTTGCAAGTATGTTTCTGGTGATAACATTGCCAGAGTGAGATTTGAAATTGTTTGTTTATATCGTCAAAAACTATTTGAAGAAAAGTCTACTTGAAATAAATTCACAGTGAAGGGAAGTAGTTGCAAAAATGATAGTTAAAAAGATAGGAAGACCAAAAACAGGTCTTTGCACCTCCCAAGTTCAACATCTAGACCATAAGTTAGATGCGAGGTTGGAAAACAAGTGAAAGAAAGAAAGAAGTGAAAGAAGGAAAGAAGTGAACGAAAACATATACGGACTCTCTCACTTCTTACAAGTGAGCCGCCTAATTTATCATTTCATGGTTTTTTAAGAACCCCCAAGAAAAACGAATGTATTAATTTGATATTATTTCAACTTCTTGTTCCACGAGGATATCCAGATATTCGTCTTTATAACCGTATGAAGAGAACCTTAGAGGGTAGGATTCCCGGCTGCCATTAGTCTTTCACAATCCACACTCATAAAAGAACAATCGACCGCCATTTAACACAAAATCAAAAACGAAATCCAATTAGATTCTGTACCAAAGAAGACAGCTTTCAATATAGCTTCCGAGCCACTCTCAGGTAAACATAAAATGTGACGTGACAAAAGTTTGTAAAGTAAAAACTGTGACATTACAGGTCTTTAAAATAACCTAAGAGGCATATCACATGGGATTTAGACCCAATATTATTCCTCGAAAACATAATCGTCGTAAGTTGAAAAGGAAAACTAAACCTTCCCTACATAATTCCTCAGAAAAAAATTCCAGGAAAATTGCATGATTGCATGCGTATAACAACTCAGTCCATTAAAAAAAAAAAAAACAACACATTTTAGGTTCCAGGGACAGGAAGACAATCTCACAGTATCAATTACCATTTTCAAAATTCCAAAGGAACCAAAGAAAAACATAACATCAAACACAATGTAAATAGAAATTCAACTCTGAAATACATTAGAAGGAATAGAAGGAATAGAAGGCCAGAGTAGCGACAATGTCACATTCTGAGTACTATTAAATGACAAAATGGAAAGCAATAGCATTCAAATTCAAACAAAAAATGGTTGATTTGTATTTCAAAACTTATTCACAATTTACAAGTATTCACAGTATACAGTAGTGGTCCTACAGTATTCACAAAATTTCACAAAAGGTACTCGTTGAACAGCTACACTTTTGTTCTCCCTCTCCCTCCCCCTATCCCTCTCTCTCCTTCTGTATCCCTCTCTCTCCCTCTCTTTTTTTCTCCCACTTTCTTCCTCCCTCTCTACCTCCCTCCACCTCCCTCCATCTTGCCCTCCCTCCCTTCCTCCCTTTTCCCTCTCCCCCCCATCCCTCCTTTCTCTCTCCCTCCCTACCTCTCTCCACAAATCACTATGCCTCCTCCCTCTCTCCCTCCCTCCCTCCCTCCCTCCTCTCACCCTCCCTCCTATCCTTTCTCTTCCCCCCTTATGACTGTTGAACTTTGCAGTAATCAGTTGAAAACTTGTCGAACGAGGTTAAAAAAACAGCGTGAACTTGTCAACTCGCAAAATTGGATAAAATTTCGAAACGATAGCAACGAGATGAGATGGAACTTTGAAATGTACCTTTGTGTCATTGTGGCCAATCAGGAGGCTCAAAGCAGCATTCTCATCAGGTCCATTGATTGTCAATTTCATACAACTCCCATAGTATTTACATGTACTGTCACAGAACAGCCCCTATTTTGAAACTCCAACTCCTCAATAATTCTCGATATTTCTGCACCATTGTTTCCATGTGTCTGTATTATCAAATAATTTAACCACAAGCATCACTTTTCCAAGTGAAATAAGCCAGATCCGTCGATGTTACTGTTTTCAATACATAAGGTTTGAAATCGTGAGCAAAAGGAAAGATATTCGAGTCCTCTGTCCGTTATACCACTATCATTTGGACGCTCATAACTCAAACTCAAAGATCGCAAAAAAAGAGAGTTTCCCTTCAAGAAAAGGAGAGCGTCATCAGTGAAATCTTCTACTGGCCTGCAACAAAAAATGTAAATATAAGAAAAACAAAAAAAATGTAAGAGGACTGCATGATGCCAACTCGCTAACGGTGATTGAATATAACGGAGAAGTGCAGTGGTCATGAAAACACAAGAACCATATTGACATTGCCAAACCATTCACGTAATGTTGTTAATACCAAGCCATTCAGTAACTACATACCTCATTAAATTCCGAGATACAAAGAACTTAGGTGTTTCAATTCCGTAAAATATATCAAAACGACAATAGAATTAGAATGTCATGAAACTCACCGACGCACTTCCAAAACTCGTAGGCCCTTCACTCCACTCAAATTCGTCGGAGAGTTTTGTCTCCGACCGGTGCACAAAGATCTTCCAATTTAGGACATCCACTAAGAGCTCCCAAAGCTCGACATAACATTGGAGTGGTATAATTTGTGTCACCCCCAAGCACAAAACAATTCACATGAACTTTCCGAAGAAGTTTACAAATTGAAAGCATCTCGTACAAACCTTGATAGGAGGTCTCTTCAACCGAAAATCTAACAGAAAAATATATTTCCTGTAAGAACGGTACTCTAAATGAGAATCTTTGGTTGAATTCGAAAAGGCACCTAAGATATTCAAAATCGTTCCTTAAAAAACAATCTAAAACTGCAATTACATTGTCAAAAATTTGGTCCATTTCACATCTACCTCCTTCAACAAACAATATTCTTTTGACAAGGGCTCTCCACACTAGAGGTTGTTGATCGGACAACTGGAGAGATATCATTCCATGATTTTTAAAATTAAACTAGCTCAAAAGGTATTCGTCTAATGCAAAATTGACACATAGTGACTGAAGAGTAGGGCAATTAGAAAGTGTCATAAGAGTATTTTTCGATATCTTTGAAAAGAATTTCAAAATCTTCAAAGGAGAACCTGCCTTGATAATCGCTTCAACAAAACAATCAACAAAATCACCCAAACCATGAAAAAGGCATCCTAACTTCTAACACACGAATACTATTCACTTTTAAGTTCGGAAAGCTAATATCTTGAATTGAAGAACCGAGATTGACTTCATTAGTAAGTGTTAAAATAACTAGTTTTATTTGGGTGTTTTCTAGGTCTAAATAGATTAGCGGTAAAAGACAAGATAAGCGCAGGCAGCCTACCTCCATCCCTTCTCTCTAGCCCCCATACCTCCATCCCTTCTCTCTAGCCCCCATACTTGTTGTAGTCTACCTCCATCCCTTCTCTCTAGCCCCCATACCTCCATCCCTTCTCTCTAGCCCCCATACTTGTTGTAGTCACTGAAGGAGAGAGAGAGAGGAGAGAGAGAGTGATGGAGCCATGGCTGCCTCAGCTCCATAGGCAGAACTTAAGAGTGACTTAAGTCACTCTCAACAAAAGGTCCATAGGCAGAACTTAAGAGTGACTTAAGTCACTCTCAACAAAAGGTTGAGTCCGGCAGGACTCGAACCTCCGACCGGCAGAGCGCGGCGTAGCCGTCAACTCTAACCAGTCTGTCGTAGAAGTCCGTTAAGATACATAGGGTTTGATACCTATTTAAACTTGTGTATGGTCTTGAAACCGATTAACTAAAATTTGAACGAAGGAACAAAGAACTAGTTAATATTCAGTGCGGACATCATTCCTCACGAAACAAATGAATCGGACATTAATTTCGACGGCTAACATTCAATGTCAGATTTAATCCGACGGCATATATCACTCCAAAGATCCCGAAATGGTCACTTTGGCGTTTATGGACGTGGCATGACCTGGCACCACGTGGAGGGATAACATTTGGTCGCGGGAATTCCGGGGAACATATGGACGAGTGGAAGGGTGACAAGCGTCCACTCAATGGCCTTGTCATACACAGGCCGTACAGAAAGTATATCGGCTGTAGTACCGTTCTGTACTGTACAGCTATTTGATTCATTTGTATTGCAGTAGATAGGGATTGTGAGAGGGGTTAGCACTTAGCATTTTTGGATAGACACCTCTCTCTTTGAGAGTTTATATAAATTGGCATTTTTGCCACCTCATAACTTATCGGTTGGTTGGCTGTTTTCAGTGATTTTTTTTTCTACGGACTCAAGGGAGTCCAAGCTGCACAGGGGTGCACTCAGATTGTCATTTTTCCCTCTTGGGCAGCAGTGGTTGTGGCTTGAAGTGGGTTAGTTAAAAGCTATCTAGAGGCTTCTTGAATTTTATAGTCCAATGGAGGACACAGAATTGCAAGTTATGGGCCCACCCTCTAGGGTGCCCACCTTCAATGGATTTTGGTTCATCTATTGGGAATCCATGATGATGGGGGCTTTGTGCGAAAAACGATACTGGGCTATTGTCAGTGGACAAGTGAAACGTCAACCTCTCTGCTGCAGCAGAGGAGGCAGATGTTGGGAAAAGTTGTGTGTCCGAAAATGGGAAGGAGAAGGAGACGCCTCTTACTCCAATTGCTCATATTACCACGGCACCCGTGGCGGTGATCGTGAAAATCGCGGAGAGCAACACCCAAACGTGGGAAGACATCAACATGGCTGCCAAAAACTTCATTCTAAGACACCTCATTCAGGCTTTGGCAACCCCCCATCTTCACATTTACAAGGCCGGGGATTTTTGGGTGAGTTTGGTGGAAATCTATAGAGCTAGCTCCAGTTGGCCAAACAAAAGTTGGGGAATTATACTTACAAAGGGGGAAAGATGTTAGACTATTGTAATGATTTCTTTTGTTTGTATATTGAAATGGAGAGTGCCAGTTGGACAGGTACAATGAAGATGAAAGTTAACACTTTTATCATGAAGTTACCCAACGATTATGAAAACATAAAGTACCGAGTACAAGAAATGACTGACAGTTTATGGAAGTGGAACACAGTGGTGTGGATGATACTTGTGCAAGAGAACACAATTGAGATTAGGAGGGGGGGAAAGAGCATCCAAGCTCTAGCTGCAGGAGGAAACCGATGGGGGAAGGATCCGAAGAAACCATTTAAAGGAGAGAGAGATAGGAAACCGATGGGGGAAGGATCCGAAGAAACCATTCAAAGGAGAGAGAGATCAGTCAACGAACCAAGGCCCCCAAAGGGTCTTTGCCATTTTTGCAAAAAGCCGGGACACTTCATAGCCGATTGTGTAACGTTGTCGGAGCTGAGGCTTCAAGAGAACCGTGGAGGGGGTTCTTCCGGAGGGAAGAAGAAGGCACTTGTGGTCACAAAAGTAAAAGGAGAAACCGAGGACGAGTCCTCTGAGGAGAAGGATGGGGAGCTTCTTCTTGACGAGAGTTTGGAGGAGAAGGAGATCCCTCGAAAACAGAAGTGTGCTCTCGGAGCAATTCGGTAAGCTCCACAGAAAGGATGGATCATCGACTCAGGTGCATCCATGCATATGTGTCGTGATGAGCACCTCTTTACTAAGCTAAGAAAGGTCCCTACAGTAGAAATAGAGTATGGGGATGGGAGAGTGGTTACCACAGATCTAGTGGGGTCGGGAGATTTGAAAGTCTTAGTGGAGGGTAAGACTTCTATACTCACCTTCTCAGATGTATTCTACATTCCTCATCTGAGTAAAAATTTTGTTTCTACATCTATGTTAGATGACAACAAGTTTGATACCTTCACTAGAAAGGGAGTCTTTACAGCTAAGTATGGGGATGAAATGTACTTCACAGCAGATAAGAGTAGCCAAGGAATGTTTAGGCTTAACCCGAGTAATGAAAAGAATAATGCTTACTATGTTGGTGTTCCAGAGTTGATGATTTGGCATAAGCGGTTGGGGCATGTGCATTTTGATAGGTTGAGGGAAATGAAGAAGCTTGGTGTTGTAGAAGGCATTCAATTTGGGGATAATTAAATGGTGGATGATTGTAGTGGCTATGCTTAAGGTAAGGCTCACAGACTTCCTTTTCCCAAAGCCGCCACATATAGGGGTGAGAAAGTACTAGATTTGGTCCACACAGATATCTGGGACCTGCAAAAGTACCTTCGGTCGGAGGGAAGAGGTTTATGTTGACAATAATCGATGACTGGTCTAGATACTCTATAGTCTACTTCCTAAAAACAAATTCTTAAACACCAACTTACTTTAAATAATATAAAGCTTGGAGTGAGAAGTTGCATGGAACCCCCATTAAGAGAATTAGGAGTGATAATGGGGGAGAATATACCTCTTACCAGTTTGGGGAATATTTGAGAGATGAGGAGTATCCGGACTTTGGCATCGGAGATTAGAAACAGAAATCCGTAATTTAGCATCGGAGATTAGAAATCAGAAATCCAGAATTTAGCATAAGACATTAAAAATCAGAAATACGGAATTTAGAATCGGAGATAAGAAATCAGAAATCCGGAATTTGGCATCGGAGATTAGAAATCAAAAATCCGGAATATAGCATCGCAGATTAGAAATCAGAAATCTGGGATTTAGCATCGAGGATTGGAAATCAAAAATCCAGAATCCAGCACCGGAGATTAGAAATCAGAAATCCGAAATCATCCGAGATTATAAATCAGAAATCCGAAATTTAGCACCGGAGATTAGAAATCAGAAATCCGGAGTTTAGCATCGAAAATTAGAAATCAGAAAACCATAATTTAGCATCGGAGATTAGAAATCAGAAATCTGGAATCCAACATTGGAGATTAGATTTCAGAACTCATGAATTTAGCACCGGAGTTTAGCACCGGAGATTACAAATCAGAAATACGGAATTTAGATCGGAGATTAGAAATCAGAAATCCGTAATGCAGCATCGAAAACTAGAAATCAGAAATCCGGAATTTAGCATCGGAGATCAGAAATCAGAAATCCAGAATTTAGCATCGGAGTTAAGAAATCAAAAATCCGGAATTTAGCATCGGAGATTAGAAATTATAAATCCGGAATTTAGCATCGAAGATTAGAAACTGAAATTTGTAATTTAGCATCAAAGATTTGATATCCGAAATCTTGAATTTAGCATCGGAGACTGGAAATCAGAAATCCGGAATTTAGCATCGATAGATTAGAAACTGAAATTTGTAATTTAGCATCGGAGATTAGAAATCAGAAATCCGAAATTTAACATCAGAGATTAGAAATCAGAAATCTGGAATTTAACATCAGAGATTAGAAATATATATAATTTGCTATTTGTGGGGGACTATGGCTTACACTATTTGAGTCTTAACTATCCACTGCACCCTCACAACAACTTCAAACATACACATGATGTGACGCAACGTAACTTAACGTGACGTGACATGACAATGACAATTACAATAACAACAAAAATAATAATAATGTACTTTATTCATGTTTGCAAACCTACCTTGCTTTGGTCATTCTGATCTCGTCATCATTTGATTCCAAACCACTGGAGACATTTCAACAAAACCATGAAAGTCAAACTCACCACCCAAAAAAAATCAGGAAACCACCAAATATTAACAATATGTCTTCCCTAATTTCCAAGAGGTGGTAAACGCACGTCTACATCTCTCATCACAATTTTAGTTTCTCGGCTTTTATTATCGGATGTGAGAATCATTGCCTCTTTTTAGTTTCTCTAGGAACCATCATCCCATAAAATCAAAGTATCAGTCAATAAGCTAGAGAATACAATGCTCATTGTTATGATAGTTAATCCACTACAATTTGAGTGCGTTTATTTTCCGTCTCACAACCACAAATTAGTGTTAGTAGCACTCTTTAGTCAATCACCCACAATAAACTGCGTCGCGATAAAAAAATAAAAAAATATACATGATTATGATCGAGTGTTAACACCAATAACTCACTAATTCTAAAAGCAACAAGCAGGGTACTAAAGCATAAAACTAGCCTCAGTGACAAAGTGTCACCGATAAATCCATGCATTAATTGCAAGTCAAGGTGCTACATTCCAAAAAAACTTGTGGGAAAAAAAAACACAAATTCGATGAGATTTCCTGCTGCAACTATCCACTATTTGTCAAACTGAAAAAAACATGGAAAAAGACATTATGAGCTCAAAGTGGCAATACAAACATTTCCCGGAGAGGGTACAAGGAGCATAGACCTTATCTCAGACTGAAAAGATTCCTCTATTTTTTTGGCACAAGGTCCTCACATCGTACGGTGGCCATACACCCAAATGGACATCGTTAAATTGGAAGAGAGCGAGAGGGAGACCTCCATTACGTGTCAATCTCTATACAAAAATATTGGACCTAGACTCTTTGTCGGCTTGACAGAACGATTCGAAACTGCTACACTTAGATTCTTTGCCCGCTTGCCAAAACGGGTCGAAACTGCTACACTACACCGCCAATCGTTATTAGCGTGTAAGTTTTTTTAGCGTATAAGAATAATTACCGTGGCGTACGCTATTTAAGAATTTGAAAATTTTGGAAAATATCATACATTCTAAGGGTGAAGTTCCATCATACGTTTCTGTAATTGTACGGCCAACACTACATACCGGGTCGATTGAGTCGAAGTTCCATCACGTAGAGTCTGTAAACCACGTGTTCTAAATTGACTGGCGCCACGCAAGCTACGATCCGATATTGAATATCTTTCAGATTTTTAGCACCGACAAACTTAACTTCAAATCTTGACTTGCGTACGACGTGAGCATACGACAAAACTTGTATACATTTTGCAGACGACGCCAGCTCATTTTTTAGGGTTTCGGTTTTCGAACATAACGAAAGTCCTTTGACAGAAATAGTGTGACGAACAAAAGTTATCGAAATAGCGTGACGAGGGAATGTTACAAAATTTCGTTTTTAGTTTCGTTTATATTTTGGAAATCGCGTGTCATGTGGAAATCTTAAGATTTTTCGTTGGTTTTCCATCATGACATGTAGATTAATTGTCCACCGTGTCACAAATTTTTTTTTTCTGTGTATGCCAACCCACCTCGTCGAGGTGGGTTGAGTCTAACAGAGAAAATTGAAGCGAACTCATCGCAGATGAACATTTGACGGCCAGTATTACCTCCAAGACCTCCGGAGAGTATTGGCAAGATTCTCTGTAATGTTGGTTTTCGTATAAAAACAAAATAGGCGGTACGATCTGGTATGGAGAGTCGCGGATTTCTGTTAGAAACGCCACTTTTCGCTTGATGGAACTTATCCTAATTGTTTGGTTATTGTAATTTGGATCTTTGAAAAAAAAAATGTCGGTCGCAAACATGCTTACACTAATATAGGTCTCCGTACAAAATCTGACAAATTGTACACAAATCGTACATTCACACGGTCGAAACGCGGCTGTCGGACGAATATGTGCGAGCGGGATTTTTTACGACCTGGTTTTTTTTTCCTTTTTAGAATGCACATTCTCATGCGTCTGCGGTTACTAAAACTAATTTATTGTAATTTTTAACTTAAAAATGTACATTTATGTAAGGTCTGACACAGACCGTACACCACTCTATTTAAGAGACAACGTACTGAAAATTACCCTAAATAGAATAAAGAAAAAAATAGAATGAACAACACTAATGGAGAATAAAAAAAAAAAAGCGGGACGAGCTTAGCGTACACAACGCTAATTACGATTGGCGGTGTACAGTACAGCGACGACGACAAAGTGATCGCGGCAGTTGACCCGTAGCCGACGACGTCAAGGGGGCCACAACAGGTACCAGAATGTCGTCGATGTGAGTTAGGGCGTGTCCCCATGTAACCGATATTTTGAAACGTAACTTTGAAATTTAGCGCTAATTTTACGGTGTACTTTTCGAAGTGTGCCTATGTCAATCGTTACACCGCGCATCGTTATTAGTGTCAACGACACTAATTTGGGTTCTTAAAATTTTGATTTTTTTCCTCAAATAGGATACATGATTTTAATTTTTCCTTGACGTTAATTAAGGTACCGTACAAAATAGCGTAAAGGACGAATTACAATAATATCTAAATAATGTGGTGTACGGTCGATGTCAGACCGTACACAAATGTACCTTTTCAAGTGAAAATTTTACAAAAAATGAGTTAAATCAGACGCGCACGCATGAGATCGTGCGCTAAAAAAACGAGATTGTTTTGACACATAAATTAGTCTTACATGTACGGATGTAACAGTAATAGCGGATCGAACTTGTTTATAAATGGGTATTTAGGTGTTATAATTATAGAGTACTAAAATTGGTAGACGTCCGCGAAAGAATCACGCTATTTGGAGTTATATTTTAAAAGTTATAGCGATGGGTGTATTTAGGTGACAGCGTGGGGTCTAAATAACAAGTGGGGTATCATTGAAACGGGTTAAGGGTCAAATTAGTACCGAAATTACGCGCGTACGTTTCATAAAGTTCTAATGAAACGTTTAGTATGCACGGTGGTTCGTTTCGTACAAATTTTAGTACGAAACGTCACTTTTACTTAAGGGAATTTCGTTGGAAGTTTCGCGTGCGAAATTTGTTACGCACGATCTTGGAAGTTGCGTTTCGTTTGGCGCGCACTTTTGCTAGTAAATGTTACGTAGTGAAACGTAACGTTTGATTGGTTAGTAAAGTGCTAAGTAGTTAGTAAGAGATTTCGCACGTTTTTGTATTGGTCAGTCTGAGTCTTTGCTGATCAATGATTTGCCCAGGTAAAAGCCTGCTAAAACGGAGCGTTGACTCTGGCCTGGGGAGTCTAGGGCGATGATGGATAAATAGTGAAGTGTAAAAGGAGAGTAGACATCTTTTCCTTTGGAAAAGTTTGTGGAAATTTCAGCTGATCTTGGTCCTGAGCGATTAATACCAAATTGGAGAAAAGGCATTTTTGCATTGAAATCTCTTACTAACTAAATAGTGTTTTAGTAGTTAAGAGATAGAATTATTAACAGTGAAGAGTAGAGGAAACACTTTAATTTGAAGGGTTGAGCCACGAGGGCAAGAGACCAAGCTAATGTTATGTGGACAAAAGCTTCTTCTAATTTAAAGTTTATCTTTATGTAGTGTTGTCAAATGTGGATGTGTGTTTTCCAATGTGTGGAATGTGTGGTTGGAATTGTTTGTAGTAATGGGATTTTCTGAGAGGTAGGAGATCCTGTTACATATGGTATCAAAGCTTTGGTTAGAAACCAGGGAGAAGTTTGCTCACTCGAATATCGATTGCCGTGACCGGTGAGGGTGCTCTAACCTGTGTCGGTAGAACCACAATGTGAAGTGGTAGGGGATTGGAGGGAAACTGAGTGATCACACAGCCAGCGGCCGCTGGTTAGATGTGGGGCGTGCTCAGGTCCTAAGGACTAAGGCGGGGTGGGCAGTGTAGCCACCGCCGAAGCTCACTCCAATTACCTAGAGGCCAAACAAACTTGCCTTCTCCTAGCAATGATTCATGTGTAGAGGGAGGGCTTGAAGCCATGAAGGGTGAGGATGTGAGGATTATAGAACAAAAGATCCTGATGTAGTGGGAAATGGGAATTTGCTAATGGAGGAGAAGGAAAGTGGAGTACTTTACTTCTTCAAGAGCAAAGGAGTCCAGAAATGACTCAAAACTTTTCAAACCCTAAATTGTTACCTTGATTGATTTCAGTTTTGCTGTTGCAAAATTTATGGTTAAATCTTACTTTTGAGAGCTTTCAATTTTTGCTATTGCAAAATTGGTGGGGAAATTCTTACATTTATGTTTCAATGTTGGGAAATTGAAAATTTGAATTTGTACTAACTTATTGTCAATGTCTTTTTAATTTCTCAGATCTTGATCTTTTCAAAGGATTTGTTAAGGAGAAGAAGTTTTGGATTGGAGCAATCTAAGGACTTCAATTCTGCAGCAAATTTCTTTGGGAAATTATACTCTATCTTTCCTTTTGCTTGATTTAATTGTGTGATAATGGCAAATTCTGCATGGAAACGTGAAATGGAGAATGCTTTGAATGTGTTGAAGAAACGAACTGTAAAATTGGTAAAAAAATTTAATAATCATTCTGCTGCTGTGGATGAACAAATTTGCGAATTGAAAAGTGAATTGAAAGTTGTTAAAGAAAATGGGAATGTTTCAAATGAGAAATTGGATGAGCTCATTAATTTAATTCAGGCAAAGAATGATGTTAATGACCAAAAGGGTGAAAGTAGTAAAAGAAATGCCAATTTTAGGGAGGATGATCATGATAGACCTAAGAAGATAAGGGATCTGAAATTGTCTATTAGTGAGGCACCATCGTTTGATGGTAAGAAGATTGATGAGTTGGATGCTTGGATTTTTCATATGGAGTATTATTTGGAATCTAGGAATTGTGATCGCGATGATTATACTTCTTTTGCAGTTAGCTGTCTGAAAGGCGATGCTCAAATTTGGTATTATACTCAGAGAAGGTCTAAATTGATTCCTGATAATGCTGATTGGGAAACTTTTAAAACCGCGATCAAATCGCGTTTCTTGTCTGTCACTTTTAAATCCAGAATGGAAGAAAAGTGGTTGAATTGTAAGCAGACTGGATCTGTGAAGGATTATATTGTAGAATTTGACTCATCTAGTATTCATGTCATAGGTTTGACTGATGAAATGGCTAAATTGCATTTCTTGAACTATTTGAATCCTGTACTGAAATCAGAGCTAAAACATCAAAATTTTAATAATTTGAAAGAATTACAAGATAAGTCATTGGAATTAGAGGATCAGTTGGGGTATAATCGGGAAACACGATCAGTAAGGGGTAATTTAAATGAAGTATCACAGTGGGATGATGAGGAATTTGTTGAAGAGGGTCTGAATGCTGGTCTGGTGAATAGGCAAAATATCTTCAGGGGAAATCAAAGGGGTGGACATAGTGTTAATGCAGGAAATAAATTTAACAATAGAGGGGGGTACATTAAAAGTCCTAAACCAAACATTAATGCCCAGAAGTCTAACCTTACCATCCCCACATGCACTATTTGTCAGAAAAAGGGTCATAGGGCATTTGAGTGTGCACAACTGAAAAAGATTAACTGTTATAACTGTGGAGAGGAGGGACATTTTAGTAGAGAGTGCATAAAACCCAAAAAGAAAGTCACTTGTTTCAAATGTGGAGGTCCAGATCATTACGCTAAAGACTGTACAGATAAAGGTTCTCTAAAAACAGTCGATGTAAATGAAGGTCTCCAAGAGGATATTGCATTATATCTAGCTGAGCAGGAAGCTCAGGAGGTGGGAAACGGAAAGGACTAACTGAAAGTCCTCAGTTGAGTCAACCGGATCCAGAAGTTAAAGAGTTAACTTTGGAGGGCAAATTAATGAATGGAAAAGTTAGGATAGCTAAATTTATTATGATTCTCACTACACTGCATAGTTTAAAGAATCCTTCTGATGAAATTCTCAACAACATACCTATGTTAGGACAGTTAACTAATAATGACACCAGACACAGGTTGATTAGATTCGAGTCATTAGTGGAAGGAAAACCGTTGAAAGTAATGGTTGATTCATGTGCCACACATAATTTTATTTCACATAGGTTTGTAGAGGAAAATAAAATTCCTACTGTCATAAGGGAAAAGCCTTTACATGTTCAAGTGGCAAATGGTAATAAGTCCACATTAGACTTACAAACTAACACGATAGAAGTTGATATCCAAGGTCATAAAATGATAGTTGTGTGTGAAATAATGAGTTTGGGAAGTGAACAACTAATTTTGGGAAAGCCTTGGTTAACTGAACAAAATTCTCAAATTAATGGGGAAATTAACACCTTGAAAGTGAGGTCTGAAAACAGTTAGAAGGTTTTGCAAGCATTATCTCCTAAGAAATTGCATAGGAATCATATAAATAACATAACCAGATTGGGAGTGGAAGGTTTGATATCTGCTAAACAATTTAAAAAACACTTAAAAGATAAAACAAATCATCCTTTCTTGTTATTAGTAACTGAGGCAGTTACTGATGAAAGAGGGGGAGAAAACACTAACATTGATGTCATCACTAAATCAGACACCACTAAAACTTTCGAAAAACTAAAATCTGATTTTGTAACTGACATTAATACATCTGATGTTGCTGTTAAGGATTTGATTTTTGAATTTCAAGATGTTTTCCCAAGTGATTTACCCTCGGGAAGGCCACCTTCCCGAGATGTAGAACATGTTATTAACCTTGAACTTGGATGTAATCCTCCTGTCACAGGAATTTATAAACACAGTTTCTTTGAGCAGGAGGAGTTAAAGAAACAGATCAAAGAACTCTTAGAGAAAAGACATATTCAGCCCAGCAAATCACCGTACGGAGCACCCGTTCTCTTCGTCAAAAAGAAAGACGGAACGTTGAGAATGTGTGTCGATTATCGTAGTCTGAATAAGATTACGGTGAAGGATAAGTATCCGTTACCTTTAATTTCTGATTTGATAGATCGTTTAAAAGGTGCTAAAGTATTTTCGTTGATTGACCTGCGTAGTGGCTTTAATCAGGTGCCGATTAGAATTGAAGATGTTGATAAAACTGCTTTCAGGACTAGGGTGGGTCATTTCGAATGGATAGTGATGCCATTCGGCTTAACGAATGCACCGCCTACTTACCAAAGATTAATGAACCAAACCTTTTCAGATTACATAGATGAGTTTGTCCAAGTGTTTATAGATGATATTTTAGTTTACAGTGAATCTAAAGAACAACATATAATTCATTTAAAAAAGTTTTGGAAAGGTTAAGAGAAAGAAAATTATATGGAAAATTGTCAAAATCTAGTTTTCTTAAAAGTGAACAATTATTTTGGGACATATAGTTAGTGGGGAAGGTGTTAAAACAGATCCATCCAAAATCACTGCAATCCAAAGTTGGAAGCAACCTACTAATGTCACGGAAGTTAGATCATTTTTGGGATTGGCCACTTACTACAGGAAATTTATAAAGAACTTCAGTATGATCGCTGCACCTTTGACGGATTTGCTTCGGGAAAAGGAGACGTTTGCGTGGGGAGCTGATCAAGAGAGAGCATTCGAGGAACTAAAAGGGAAGTTGACCTCTGCTCCTACACTGGTGTATCCTGACCCTGCTGGGGAATTTGAAGTTCTGATTACTACAGATGCATCTGACAAAGGTCTAGGTGCAGTCATAAGTCAAAAAGTCGGCAAACACTTTCATCCTATTGCTTTTGAGTCCAGAAAATTCAATGATGCTGAAAAGAACTATACAGCACAAGAAAAAGAATTACTTGCAATTGTACATGCATTGGTGAAATGGCGATGTTATTTGCATAATAAAGAATTTACAGTTCACTGTGATAATAAAGCCCTTTCTTATTTGCAGAGATTAAGTGATGCACAGATTATGACTGGCAGACAGGTTAGGTGGATGCAAAAATTAGCATATTTCAAATTTAATGTCAAACATATTCCTGGGAAGACAAATGTAGTTGCAGATCCTTTAAGTAGATGTTTTGAAATAAGTGTTATGGTTCAGGATGAATTGTTTTTAGATACTGTTAGAAATGGTTATGATAAAGATCCTTATTTTGCTGTGATTTGCAAAAATATTTCGGGAGGAAATTCTGACCCATTGAATGAGAGGCATGTCAAAAACTTTAGACTAGAGGCTGGTTTACTGTATTTGCAAATTGGGGATAGATTATGCATTCCTGAAGTCGGAGACTTAAGAAAACAAATTTTACGGGAAGCTCATGAGCATTTAGGACATCTAGGTCGAGATAAAACCCTTAGTCGGTTGCAAAGTAGATTGTTTTGGCCTGGGATGGCAAAAGAGGTGTCAAAACACGTAGAAAGTTGTGTCCCTTGCCAACAGAGTAAACCTAGTACCCAAAAACCTAAAGGTCTCTTAAAACCTTTGGATATTCCCGAAAGACCGTGGGAATCTGTCAGTATGGATTTTATTGTTAGGTTGCCTGCTACATCTAAAAGGAATGACAGTATCATGGTCGTAGTCGATAGGTTCAGTAAAATGGCAATATTTATCCCTTGCAAAACTACTCATTCAGTTGTAGATATTTCAAAGTTATATTTTGACAATGTGGTCAGACATCATGGAGTTCCCCTGTCTATAGTCAGTGATAGGGATTCTAAATTTACATCTGCATTTTGGAAAGAATTGCAGCAAAATTTAGGTACTGAATTAAAAATGAGTACCTCTTACCATCCTCAGACAGATGGACAAACAGAAAGGATGAATCGTACACTGGAAGAAATGCTTAGGACTATTTGCAGTGGAGTTCAAAACACATGGGAATCCAAACTGCCATTAATGGAATTTGCATACAATTCATGTAAACATGCTAGTACAGGATTCTCACCATTTGAAGTTGCATACGGATACCAACCGAGAGAAGCATTAGACTTAATAACAGGGATCACACAAGAGAATAGGGGTTCAGGAACGGAATTTTGGGAATATATTCAAACAGTTTGGAGAACTGTCCGTGATGCATTAGTAGAGGCACAAAGGAGGCAAGAATTAAATGCTAACCGCAAACGGGGTGATTGGGTGTTACGCACAGGTGACAAGGTTTGGCTTTCTACAACTCATTACAGGTGCAAGATCGACGGACAATCGGATCCTACGGGGAAATTTGCTCCTAAGTTCATTGGACCATTTACTGTAATCGAGATGATATCGTCAGTTGCTGCCAAATTGCACTTTCCGGCGTCAACAAAAATTCATCCAGTGATACACATTAGCCAATTGAAACCAGCGAATCTTCGACCAACCGAAGGAGAATTGGAATTGGATCCCTCAGTAATTATAGAACCTGAAGTACACAGATGGGTAATAGATTGGGTTGGTCAACGGTTCAAGGTCGGAGATACTATATTCTGGCAAGTGCATTATCTAGGGAGGCCTGAGGATGAGTTGACTCTAGAGGATAAAAATTCTGAATTTTTACAGAGGTATTGGAGAGACAATAATATAGAGGTCCCGTCTTGAGAATTAAAAATGTTTTAACTGAGGGCAGTTAAAAATAAGGAGGGGATGATGTAACAGTAATAGCGGATCGAACTAATTTATAAAAGGGTATTTAGGAGTTATGATTATAGATTATTAAATTTGGTAGACGTTCGCGAAAGAATCACGCGATTTGGAGTTATATTTCAAAAGTTATAGCTATGGGTGCACTTAGGTGGCAGTGTGGGGTCTAAATAACAGGTGGGTATCATTGAAACGGGTTAAGGGTCAAAATTAGTACCGAAATTTCGCGTGAACGTTTCATAAAGTTCTAATGAAACGTTCAGTATGCATGGTACTTCGTTTCGTACAATTTTTAGTACGAAACGTCACTTTCACTTAAGGGAATTTCGTAGGAAGTTTCACGTGCGAAATTTGTGACGCATGATCGTGCGAAGTCGCGTTTCGTTTGGCGCGCGCTTTTGCACGTAAATGTTACGTAGTGAAACGTAGCGTTTGATTGGTTAATAAAGTGCTAAGTAGTTAGTAAGAGATTTCGCACGTTTTTGCAT
The DNA here is from genome assembly GCA_037447655.1 of Zygnema cylindricum. NCBI lineage: Eukaryota > Viridiplantae > Streptophyta > Zygnematophyceae > Zygnematales > Zygnemataceae > Zygnema > Zygnema cylindricum. The sequence continues at coordinate 9,816 of JBBHKE010000020.1, read as the reverse complement.
TGGTCAGTCCGAGTCCTTGCTGATCAATGATTGGCCCAGGTAAAAGCCTGTTCAAACGGAGCTTTGACTCTGGCCTGGCGAGTCCAGGGCGATGATGGATAAATGGAGAAGTGTAAGAGGAGAGTAGACATCTTTTCCTTTGGGAAAAGTTTGTGGAAATTCCGGCTGATCTTGGTCCTGAGCGATTAATACCAAATTGGAGAAAAGGCATTTTGCATTGAAATCTCTTACTAACTAAATAGTGTTTTAGTAGTTAAGAGATAGAATTATTAAGAGTGGAGAGTAGTGGAAAACACTTTAATAAGAAGGGTTGAGCCACGAGGGCAAGAGACCAAGCTAATGTTATGTGGACAGAAGCTTCTTCTAACTTAAAGTTTATCCTTATGTGAATGTTGTCATATGTGGATGTGTGTTTTCCAATGTGTGGAATGTGTGGTTGGATTGTTTGTAGTAATGGGATTTTCTGAGAGCTAGGAGATCCTGTTACAACCGATATTAAAATTTCACGATGGCGTACGATTTTTAATATTTTGTACGGATACATATATTAATGTATATAATCCTACAGCGAATATTCCATTTTTGCTGTTCCCAAATTAGCATAAACACCGAAATTAGAATACACCTTTTTTTTTTTTTTTTTTTTTAAATCTTAATTAGCGTCAATGACGGTATATTTACTTCCACACTTTTTAAACTTTGACACTAATAACGATGCGCGGTGTACTTGCGCGTTCATTATTTTGAATATGTGGCAGTTGTACACGTCGCCAATACTTGCGACACCTGTAGACGCCAACAAATTGCGGACATTTGTACGCGGCAAAGAGCTCCTGACATACTGGGACAATTGTCGACGCCAACTGTCATTTGTTGACGCCCACACGTGAACGACATAAGCAATCGCCTACGTCTACAAAATGACATTTGTAGACGCCCAGAAGTGGACAACATAAGCAACCGGACAAACAAATTTGTTTTCGTGTATTCTCCCAACTTCAAAAAAACAAATGAAAACTTTTGACGCTTGCAACCCAAGCTTTCTATTCGTCAATAGGGTGGTATTTTGATTAAAACCCGGTCGCGATTTGATTTCAGTGCAAGTGTAAAGATGAGCTGGAAGTGGGTCGCGATGATAATACTGCCAAATAGCCGTACCTTTCAAGTTCCAAGATGACGTAAAATGTATTTGAGTTTTTGCCCATTTTTCGTACGGCGTAGTATTTTCAAGTAGGAAGTCCCATTTTCTGTGTAAACGACGGAAAAAAACCCTTACTTGAACACATGGGGACACGCCCTTAACCGTACCAAGTAAGTGAAGCAATATAGCAGCGACGGCGAGGATAGATTCTTTGTACGGTTGACAGGACCGTTCGAAACCGCTACACCGCGCATCGTTATTAGTGTTAAGGTTTAAATAGTGTAAAAGAAAAATTAGTGTTAACAATTCTAATTTAGTGCAAAAAACGTGGGAGATTATGGTCCACTTCCTTAAATAGCGTTGCTTATTTAATTTTGAAAATCATGTACACTATTTTTGGAAAAAAATCAAAATTTTAAGAACCCAAATTAGAGTCGTTGACACTAATAACGATGCGCGGTGTACACTACACCGCGAATCGTAATTAGAGTAATGAAAAAATTAGAGTAAAAAAACAAAAAAAAACAATTAGAGTAATGAACTCTAATTTATGTGATAGAACTTTTTCACAGTCGAAGTTTACTCTAATTTATTTAAGTACTCTATATTGGGTTATGTCGGCAATAAATATCCGCGCTGAAATTATAAACACTAAATTACGTGGAAGTACAAAATCTGTCAGTCCGTATAGTTTTGACGTCATTATGACGCTAGTATTATTTGTCGCGCTGAATGTCAGTTAATGTTCACACTGACGACGATGCTGTCGACGGACGAGAGATATGTGAACGACTTTTTTTTTATGTGATTGATTTTTCGCTTAGTTCGATTTCAAGTGCGAGCGCGATTGTATTAAATCATTAGTTTTACTTTTTTACTTAAAAAAGTACAGTTTTGCACGGTCGAACGTCGTCCGTACTCCACACTATTTAAAACGAACCTATATTACAATTCTGTTACGCTAATTAAACTTACCTAAATTAGAATAATGAAAAAATTAGAATCATTTACTCTATTTGATGTCATAGAGTCGAAATTTCGAGCGACCGAATTAGAGTAATTTACTCTAATTACGATTCGCGGTGTACACCGCGAATCGTAATTAGAGTAAATTACTCTAATTCGGTCGCTCGAAATTTTGACTCTATCACATCAAATAGAGTAATTGATTCTAATTTTTTCATTATTCTAATTTAGGTAAGGTTTAATTAGCGTTTTTAATTCTAATATATGTTAGTTTTAAATAGTGTGGAGTACGGACGACGTCCGCCGACCGTGCAAAATTGTACTTTTATAAGTAAAAAAGTACAAATAATGATTTAATACAGGCCATTATCATGTAACTGCGTTTTAACAAAACGCGTAGTGCGAACGTCATAGTGACGATAAACTGTACGTTTTGTCAGATTCTGTACGAATACCTTATTTACAGTAGAGGATATTAACTTGCCAAATTAGAGTACACCGCATAAATTAGAGTAAATTCCTTTTTGAAACAGCTCTATCACATAAATTAGAGTAAATTACTCTAATTATTTTTTTCTCTTTTTTTACTCTAATTTTTTCATTACTCTAATTACGATGCGCGGTGTACTGTACACCGTGAATCGCTATTAGCTTAATAAAATAGATAGCGTAATGAAACAATTATCGTACTTTACGGTAAATTGGGTTTTTTAGGGTACACAATGATACTAATTTATCATTAACTCTAATTTGTAAACTGCTTTGTAAAAATTTTCGGCACATAATATGTCCACACTAAAACGTGCAGATGTACGAAATTGTTCAAATTGTACGCCGTCGTGTTTTTTTGACATCCGCGTATGCCGGAAAATATTTACGCAATTGCATATTATTATATTTTCTGTACATTTAATCATTTATATTTAAAATGGTACGGAACAGTACGAATCTGACAGTCTGTACACCATACTATTTAAAAGGGAACTAAATTACAGTTATGAAACGTATTGAGCGGGGTACCTCAAATAACGTTTAGAAACATTTAGCGTACTTTATTCTATTTGAGAATTTGCCGAAAAAAAAGAGGTACCCCAATTAGCGTCATGTACGCTAATAGCGATTCGCGGTGTACAGGGACGACGACAAAGTGATCGCCACCGTTTGACCCGCGGCCGAACGTCAAGTATAGTTTGGTACGGACGATTTGAGTCATCGGCGCTTAATAGTACGGCAACATAAACCACATCGCGACGTTTTTGTTGACGTAAGTTGACGTCAAGGGCGATTCACGTCCAAACAAAAAAAAACATTCGTTTACTCATCTCATTCATCATCCATTTTTAGTGTGAATGCAGCAATTTTACATGGTACACCGCGAATCGTAATTACTAATTAGAGTAATGAAAAAATTAGAGTAAAAAAACAAAAAAAAACAATTAGAGTATTGAACTCTACACCGCGAATCGTAATTAGAGTAAATTACTCTAATTCGGTCGCTCGAAATTTCGACTCTATTACATCAAATAGAGTAAACGATTCTAATTTTTTCATTATTCTAATTCAGGTAAGTTTAATTAGCGTAACAAAATTGTAATATAGGTTCGTTACAAATAGTGTGGAGTACGGACGACGTTCGACCGTGCAAAATTGTATTTTTTTAAGTAAAAAGGTACAAATAATGATTTAATACAATCGCGCTCGCACGTGAAATCGCACTAAACGAAAAATCAATCACATCGAAAAAAAGCCGTTCGCATATCTCTCGTCCGTCGACAGCATCGTCGTCAGTGTGAACATCAGTTGACATTCAGCGCGACAAATAATACTAACGTCATAATGACGTCAATACTATACGGACTGACAGATTCTGTACGTCTTCGTAATTTAGAGTAAACTTCGACTTTGAAAAAGTTCTATCACATAAATTAGAGTTAATTACTCTAATTGTTTTTTTTGGTTTTTTTACTCTAATTTTTTCATTACTCTAATTACGATTCGCGGTGTAGTTTATGTGATAGAACTTTTTCACAGAGGAAGTTTATTCTAATTTATTTAAGTACTCTATATTGGGTTATGTCGGCAATAAATTTCCGCGCTGAAATTATGAACACTAAATTACGTAGATTTACAGAATCTGTCAGTCCGTGTAGTTTTGACGTCATTATGACGTTAGTATTATTTGTCGCGCTGAATGTCAGCTGATGTTCACACTGACGACGATGCTGTCGACGGACGAGAGTTATGCGAACGGCTTTTTTTCGATGTGATTAATTTTTCGTTTAGTGCGATCTCACGTGCGAGCGCGATTGTATTAAATCATTATTTGTACCTGTTTACTTAAAAAAGTATAATTTTGCACGGTCGAACGTCGTCCGTACTCCACACTATTTAAAACGAACCTATATTACAATTTTGTTACGCTAATTAAACTTACCTGAATTAGAATAATGAAAAAATTAGAATCATTTACTCTATTTGATGTAATAGAGTCGAAATTTCGAGCGACCGAATTAGAGTAATTTACTCTAATTACGATTCGCGGTGTACTGTACAAAAGCGAAAGGCCCTTAGGCACCAAAGGGCAAAGCACCGGGTCGCCCGCGACTATTATTAGATTACGTCTTTGTTCCTCCATTGCTGCAGTTATCCTCCAACCCTAAAAGTTCTTTCTCTCATTTCGACTCTTTCGCCACTCTCCTCCCTGTTGTGACACCTGTCCATAGTTGTGCCACACTATTCTCGTTCAGAATGTAATGCTTCAGTGATATTCCACGTTTTGGTATCGCATATGTTTCTGCAATAGTCATTTGAAGATGTACTTTATGTGAAGTATTTTAAACGAATGAACCTCCAAAGTATTACTTAACTCATTCTCACTTCATCATCTTCAATGTTTCTTTTTTTTTGATGACGTCATGTTGCTAATATTTTACGCATTTTGTTTTGTATTCATGTTGCAATACTCCAAGGTCGTATGAACATAAAATAATTACCATCCATTAGGTCATTTGAGTGACACAAAGTGTGAATGACTGGGACAATATCTTACAGTATTCAAATCGGTACTAAATAATGTGAATTTAACAACTATTTCGGCAGCATTGTTACACACCAAGTATAAACCAAGAAGTTACTTATGTACTTAACCAACTTAAAAAAAAAGTTCACATTATTATCAACAAAGAAGTTTACATTTGTCTTAGATTCAGATGCAACCTTGGCTGGGCATACTTTAGAATTTATTTCAAGAAGACTTTTCTTTTCGAAGATTTTTGCAAGTGCTTTCCTTCACCAAGGATTTATTTGAAGAAGGTAAACAAACAATTTCACAATCTCTCTCTGGCAATTGTACCACAAGACACATCCTTGCTGTGTGCACACACTTCCTAAAATGCAAAATTTTGAACGCAATGGATGTCGCCATAAATTGCATCCAATTTCTCATCTACAAGTATGTTTCTGGCAATAAACATTGCCAGAGTGAGATTTGAAATTGTTTGTTTTTATCGTCAAAAACTATCTGAAGAAAAGTCTACTTGAAATAAATTCACAGTGAAGGGAAGTAGTTGCAAAAGTCATAGTTAAAAAGATAGGGAGATCAAAAACAGGTTTTTGCACCTCCCAAGCTCAGCATCTAAACCACAAGTTAGATGCGAGCTTGGAAAACAAGTGAAAGAAAGGAGAAAGTGAAAGAAAGGAGAAAGTGAAAGAAAACATATGCATACTCTCTCACTTCTTACAAGTGAGCCGCCTAATTTACTATTTCATGGTTTTTTAAGAATCCCCAATAATAACGAATGTATTATTTTGAAATTATTTCAACTTCTTGTTCCGCGAGGATATCCAGATATTCGTCTTTATAACCGTATGAAGAGAAGCTTAGAGGGAGGGATTCCCGGTTGCCATTAGTCTTTCCCAATACACACTAATAAAAGAAGAATCGACCGACGTTTAACACAAAATCAAAAACAAAATCCAATTAGATTCTGTACCAAAGAAGACAGCTTTCAATATAACTTCCGTGCCACTAGTTTGTAAAGTAAAAACTCTGACCTTACCGGTCTTTAAAATAACCTAAGAGGCATATCACATGGGATTCAAACCTAATATTATTCCACGAAAACATTTCTAGACAATTACGTAACTTAAGGCATACAATCGTCGTAAGTTGAAAAGGAAAACTAAACCTTCCCTACATAATTCCTCAGAAAAAAATTCCAGGAAAATTGCATGATTGCATGCGTATAACAACTCAGTCCATTAAGAAGAAAAAAAAAAAACATTTTGGGCTCCAGGAAAAATCTCAGAGTAACAATTACAATTTTCAAAATTCCAAAGGAACCAAAGAAAAAAATAACACCAAACACAATGTAAAATAGAAAATCAGCTGTGAAATACATCAGAATGAATAGAAGGCCAAAGTAGCGACAATGTCACATTCAGCCTTCGCTTTAGTGCTTCGAATGGCATCAACAGTCCTGCCAGTCACCTTAAGTGTGTCTTTTTCAGTTGTGGGATTCATTCGGTTGTTGGAAAGTTTCCGATATATCTTTGTAGACATGAACATACAGAATAAGTATAATATTATAAGTCGGAATAAGTCCAATAAGCATGAGCGGTATCATGAGTTAACATATGCTCATGAACCGAACTACTACTACTCTGAAGTAAAGCTGTCATAGCTGCCATATCTTTAACATCCCACTTTTTCCTTCCTTTTGCATCTAATGGTCTTTTCTCTTCTCTGTAAGTATTTTACACAATTTCTTTGGAGTAAAGGTTCTTTGAATATATCTCTTCCATACAGGATAATTATCTTCATTTAACTTAATAGTCTTAGAAGACACTTTACAATCTGACGCTTTATTTGAAATTGATTCATCATCATTATCATAAAAAGGTATTTGTAATTTGCCCTTTTTGACTTTCTTCTTGGAACTCTCATCGTCTGAATTGCCACAAAAGGTTGGAGTTTTACCAAAAGATTGCCCTTCTCTTTTTGCCTTGAGAAATTCGTAAAGTTCCTCCATGGTCGTTAGATCAAACTGAATTGTGAGACTCTCCTTCGCCATTGATAGCTTCTCCGATTCTTCAACTCCAAAACTGACTTCAGTGTCTTCTTTCTTTGCGGAGTATTCCCCCACCATAACTTAAACTCTCAATTCTTAATCAATTCTTAACTCAAATCTAAGTGGAATAAACACCGCTCCGATACCAAGTGATAGTAATAAGAGTCAAATCGGAATGTGCTCACAATCACTCAAATATCTCAATGCGAAAGCAAAATTAAAATCAAAACAAACATTATAACACATTAAAAGCTCATAATCCAAGATAGAGGCAAATAGAACACTCAATAAAATAAACTCATATTAACTCAATCCTTAAACATTACACTTTAGTTAATTTTCTTTCTAATTTTCTTTCTAAATTTTCTTTCTAATTTTTTATATCTACCCCAGTCACACGATGGCTTTTTAACTTAGCCACGGAAATAATCTAGAACACTATTTCTAGAAGTGTCTAAATGTACTTAGACGTAAATATGGTACAACGCAAAATGAAACTACTAGAAACAAAACTGACAAAGTCCTATACAAGTAACTTAATTGTCGCGAAACGAAACTACTAGACATACGATTCCGATTTGTTCCTATTACAGGAGTCACACGTCCGGACATACTCCGCAATGTCACAAGTCATGTTCGGCCAGTAATACGCCTCAGCGACATGTGCGGTTGTTTTATCCCGACCAAAATGTCCACTGAGCGGCTCGTAATGACTCATTTTAAGTATCACATGACGTAACTCCGGATTTGTTGGAACGTAAAGTCGTGTTGTCTGACTCGGTCTCTACCGCCACATACCATTGGCGGTTCGGATTAATACCTTCCGTTGAATGAGTTCCTTCATTGTCTCGTCTTCGTCGTAAGCGGCTTTGATCCTACTTAGCCACTGCTCGTCCACTTGCACCGTACTAGTGACTGCGCTGAGTTTCGGATCTTGCGCTGCGTCAGACGCTGCGGTGTTTTTTTTCAAAAAGCTTACGTCTACATCCTGCAATGCTTGCGATCGTTGCTCTGCCATTAGAGTTGTGACTCTGGGTCTTCTCGACAGCGCATCCGCAGGGTTCGTCTTGCCCGGCTTATACTCAATGACAAGTTCCGGCCCGAAGGTCTGAAGAAACGTCATCCATCGCACTTGTTTCTTGGACGACTTCGGCTGTGTTTGCAGGTACTGTAGGGCGTGGTGATGCGTGATAACTCTGATCCGCTTCCCCTGAATGTAACATTTCCAGACCTCGAACGCATTGATGATCGCAATTGTCTCCTTTTCATGGGTGGCCCAGTTAAGCCCAGCTTCCTTTAGTTTTCGACTGTTGTAGGCAATGGGTTGTAGGCCTTTTTCTTGATTCTGCATAAGGATCGCTCCAATAGCCGTATCGCTGGCGTCTGTAATTATCGTCCAAGGTAAGTCTGGGTCGGGAACAGCTAACACAGGGGCGGTAACCAACCGCTCCTTTACCGTGTTAAAAGCTGCCCTTTGCGTTGATTTCCACTCGTAGGGCACGTCATTTTTGAGTAATTCATTGAGTGGTGCAGCGATATTTGCGAAACCTTCAACAAAACGTCGATAGTAGGAGCATAATCCCAGAAAGCTCTGTAATTCCATAATATTCACCGGCTGCGGCCACTCCTTCACTGCCCTCGTTTTGTTCGGATCCACTGCGATTCCGTCCCGGCTCACCACATGGCCCAAAAAATCAATTATCTCCTTGAAGAAGTCACATTTACTCCTCTTTGCGTACAGCTTATTTTTCTGAAAGACTTGTAGGACCGTCCGAAGGTGCTTCATATGATCCTCCAGCGTTCGGCTATACACCAAGATGTCGTCTAGAAAGATGATTACAAACACATCCAGATATTGCCGAAAGATGGAGTTCATCAGATGCATAAAAGTCGCCGACGCATTGGTCAACCCGAACGGCATTACCCAAAACTGAAAATGGCCATAACCAGTTCTAAACGCCATCTTTTTTACATCCTCCTCGGCAATTCTAATATGGTGATAACCGCTCTGCAAATCTATCTTCGAGAAATGTTTAACACCTTGAAGTCTATCCAACAATTCATCTATTCTCGGTAAAGGGTACGCATTCTTCACCTTTAACTTGTTTAGCGCTCGGTAGTCCACACACATACGAAAACCTCCATCTTTTTTATTCACGAAGAGAATAGGGGCTCCATACGGTGACTTGCTCGGTTCTATTGCTCCGGCTTCAACCAACTCCGCGAGTTGCTATTTGAGTTTGTCCAATTCGGTGTAACTCATCTTGTACATCCGATTAGTTGGGGGTACCGCTCCGGGAACAAGCTCTATCTTGTGGTCTAATTCGCGCTTCGGAGGTAAACCCTCGAGGAGCTTCAGGGGAAAAACATCTACGTACTCCTCGAGAAGTTTTGTCACGACTTCCGAGGCCTCTTCGGAAGTCTTTCCGGTGTCGTCACTTTCTTTTGAGTCGAAGTCGGGGTCCTTCTTCTTCCATTCCTCCGGAATCTCCTCCTTCGCCTCCTCCATGGGTTGGACGACCGCTACACCAATAGTTTCCCCTTTTCTGAGTGCCCTCTTAAGCTGTAAAGCCGAAAGTAGGCGTCCCTCTTCCGCTCCTTTACCAGCCGCTCCCGCTTTTACCTCAAACTCTTCTTCAC